>JALMQS010000087.1:447805-511589 GCA_024734495.1 Forficula auricularia | reverse complement strand
GATGGTACTGGCGTTCCGTTATGTTGTAGCACAACAATCAGATATCACTTGCAATTTGTAGTTCATATTGAAATTAATTCAAAAATAATTCTCATTTAAGAGTCGAGGAATAACCTTCTACATTGGATTTTTGACGTTTCGGTTATTATTGGTAACCATTGCTGAAGATATGAGGAATCGACTTAAAATCAAAGCTGCATGATTCCTCATCTAATGCTTGAGGAATAACAATTCTACATTAGGTTTTGACGTTTCGATTATTATTGGTAACCATTGCTGAAGACATGGAGGAATCGACTTAAAATCGAAAATAACGATCGATTCTTGTCTAATACTAGAGGAATAACCTTGTTGAATTCCATTTTTGATGTTTTGACTATTAATGGAGGCCTCTACTGAAAATGTAGAAGAATCGACTTAAAATCAAAATAACGATCGATTCTCATGTACTAGAGGAATAACACTTAAGTATTCCGGCATTTTGATGTTTTGACATTCAATGGAACTCTTGAATCTGAAGAATGCAAAAAGGACTAAATTCTTTTTATGCAAACAACTCAAAGCTTGAGTTGTTTGCAAAAAGAATTTAGTCTTATTGATTTTAAGTCGATTTACTGCATTTTCAGTAGAGGTTTCCATTAATAGTCAAAACATCAAGAATGGAATTCAATAAGGTTATTCCTCTAGTATTAGATAAGATCGATCGTTATTTTTGATTTTAAATCGATTCCTCGTAGTCTTCAGCAATGGTTACCAATAATATCGAACGTCCAAAGCCTAATGTAGAATTGTTATTCCTCAAGTATCAGATGAGAATCAATCGCTATTTTTAGATTTTTAAGTCGATTCCTCTATGTCTTCAGCAATGGTTACCAATAAAAACCGAAACGTCAAAAATCCAATATAGAATGATTATTCCTCAAGTACTAGATGAGAATCAATCGCTATTTTTGGTTTAAAGTTGATTTCTCTATGTCTTCAGGAATGGTTACTAATAAAAACCGAAACGTCAAAAATCCAATATAGAATGGATATTTCTCAAGTATTAGATGAGAATCAATCGCTATTTTTATTTTAAGTCGATTCCTCCATGTCTATCAGCAATGGTTACTAATAAAAACCGAAACGTCAAAAATCCAATATAGAATGATTATTCCTCAAGTACTAGATGAGAATCAATCGCTATTTTTGGTTTTAAAATCGATTTCTCTATGTCTTCAGCAATGGTTACTAATAAAAACCGAAACGTCAAAAATCCAATATAGAATGATTATTCCTCAAGTACTAGATGAGAATCAATCGCTATTTTTGGTTTAAAATCGATTTCTCTATGTCTTCAGCAATGGTTACTAATAAAAACCAGAAACGTCAAAAAATCCAATATAGAATGAATTATTCCTCAAGTATTAGATGAGAATCAATCGCTATTTTTGGTTTAAAATCGATTTCTCTAGTCTTCAGCAATGGTTACTAATAAAAACCGAAACGTCAAAAAATCCAATATAGAATGATTATTCCTCAAGTACTAGATGAGAATCAATCGCTATTTTTGGTTTAAAATCGATTTCTCTATGTCTTCAGCAATGGTTACTAATCAAAAACCGAAACGTCAAAAATCCAATATAGAATGATTATTCCTCAAGTACTAGATGAGAATCAATCGCTATTTTTGGTTTAAAATCGATTTCTCTATGTCTTCAGCAATGGTTACTAATAAAAACCGAAACGTCAAAAATCCAATATAGAATGATTATTCCTCAAGTACTAGATGAGAATCAATCGCTATTTTTGGTTTAAAATCGATTTCTCTATGTCTTCAGCAATGGTTACTAATAAAAACCGAAACGTCAAAAATCCAATATAGAATGATTATTCCTCAAGTACTAGATGAGAATCAATCGCTATTTTTAGTTTTAAAATCGATTTCTCTATGTCTTCAGCAATGGTTACTAATAAAAACCGAAACGTCAAAAATCCAATATAGAATGATTATTCCTCAAGTACTAGATGAGAATCAATCGCTATTTTTGGTTTAAAATCGATTTCTCTGTCTTCAGCAAAGGTAACGGATAAGAAAACAACGCAGTTGCTATGGTTACTCATAAAAATTCCTCCCAAATTTTTAGCATTTCACAGAAGAAGCCTATCCATTCTTACTTAAGCAAGGCTAAATGAGCTATAATAAAACTTTCAAATGAATAAATTTTAAAGAATTTAAAAAATTAAAAAAGTACCATCTTACTCTAGAGTAAAGTACTTTAAAATATAATTTTACTAAAAACTTTATTTAACCTTTTTTGTGGTCCCCAAGGTACTTAATTAGGATATTAAATTTCATCAAAATTGGTTAAGTCATTTTCAAGATATTTAGAAAAAACTAAAAAAGTACTGAAATAAAGTACTAATGTTTGTGGGCCGATATGTACCAAAAACTAATCAGCGCTTCATTTTGTTAAACTAATGGTAGGTTTTCAATTTCATTTCAATCGGTGCAACGGTGTGGAAAAAATCGTGGGCCAAAAAAGCGATAACATACATCCATCCATACATACATACATCCATCCATCCATACATACATCCATCCATCCATACATCCATCCATACATACATCCATCCATCCATACGCACGCACTAAATGAAAAAATCGCACTTTTTGGCCTCTCGACGAGACCCCATGTAATTTTTGGCAAAACCGTCACGAGCTAATATTCAACCTAATTGAATACTACAATTTGTGACTTTAATTCAGTCCATGGGTTCCGTAGTCTTTACCTGAGGACCCTTTGAAGCCACGCTTGCAGAGCGATTACAATACTTTACCCATGCTTTGCATTAGATAAAGTAAAAAGCCACTTCAACCACTTTATTTGTAAACACACCTGTTTTGTTATGAATCCACCTATAATGTTATGATTCAGACACCTGTTAATTTAAAAAAAAAATCCTAATTTTAATTCTCCCTCTGTCCGAAAATATGGTATACATTTGAAAGAAAATCTAAGATTATCTAGAGCTTCGACAACAACTGGCAATACTCATTATATTGTCAATGTTCCCATTGATGACTAAATATCCTAACATATTGGCCAGGCGTTGCTTTTGAGTTAAGTTAGAATTTCATCATCATCATCGAGTATACAGTCCTAAGACTGGTTTGATGCAACAATCCGTCTCCACTCGACTCTGTCCCCCGCCAGCTGTTTGACCTCTCTAAATGTCTGGCATCCCATATCCCCAATTATTTGGTTGAAATATTCTAATTTGGGTCTTCCCTTCCCCTTTTCTTTCCCACCTCCCCCTCCAAGATATCCCTAAGCATTCCCCCATGTCTCAGTGTGTGCCCCATCATCTGACCTCTTCTCTTCTTCAGACTCTTCCACAAGGTTCTTCTTTCTCCGATTCTTCCAAGAACTTCTTCATTTGTAATTTTATCCATCCATTTGATATTCATCATTCTTAGCTAGAATTTGAAGACAAAAAATTGTTTTTTTTTAAGAAAAATAAAATATTTACCGCTGTAATTTCAAAATGGAAAATTTTAACTCAAATAACGTGAATTTACAAAGAAGAGATGCTAAATCGAAGCAATTGATAAATGAACAACCTCATGGTGTCTTGTATTAGCTATTACGCTATTACAGTATTTCTAGAACAAAGATAAATTAGAACATTGTGCTATTAATGAATTCAGTGAATGTGTTCAAGATACATTTAATAAACTAGAGGGAAATACCCTTGATAAAGTTTTTATAACATTACAAACTCGTATAGAATCAATTATGCTGAAAGGAGGGGAAATCCCTATAAAATTATAGGTAAATAAGGTAAAACTTCGGGTCGATTAGCTGAAAAGTATATATGTTCTGAAGAAGCGTTCAACAAGGCTCAATCTCACTTTAATTAAATTTGGATTATACTAAAATTATTTGTTTTTTCATTATATTGTGATAATAAAATGAATTTAATATTTTTTATTTTTAATTTTAGTTTTATTTGATTTTTTCATCAAATGTATAACATATTTTCGGACAAAAAAAATATTAAAATGTATACCATATTTTCTTTTTTTTTTATAAATTTTATTAAACCAATTATTTTACATTAATTAATGTATACATTGTATTTTTGCTTCCATTCCGGAGATTACTTCTCCACCATCGAGTGTCAATTCATCTTTAGTCCTTGTTTTTAATAAGAGGAAAAATCTAATTAGATAAAAAAACTCTTTTCCGATAATTATTTCAATTCCATTATTCCCCAATCAAGTCGATTGGATTCTAACCCACATATTTTCTTTTCTTTTTTTTTTATAAATTTTATTAAACCAATTATTTTACATTAATTAATGTATACCATGTATTTTAGCTTCGATTCCGGA
Source organism: Forficula auricularia (assembly GCA_024734495.1). Classification (NCBI taxonomy): domain Eukaryota; kingdom Metazoa; phylum Arthropoda; class Insecta; order Dermaptera; family Forficulidae; genus Forficula; species Forficula auricularia. Next base: position 507,211 of record JALMQS010000087.1, on the reverse strand, counting down.
GATTGTTTCTCCACCATCGAGTGTCCTTATTTATCTTTAGTCCTTATTTTTAATAAGAGGAAAAATCTAATTAGATAAAAAACCTCTTTTCCGATAATTATTTCAATTCCATTATTCCCCAATCAAGTCGATTGGATACTAACTCACATATTTTCGGACGGAGGGAGTAAAATATATCAATATTTGTTATAACCTATTAATGGGTTTTAAAATTAAAAAACTAAATAATAAATAAAAGATAATTGAAAAAATATAAACAAACTTTTTTATTGAGATTTTCATCTATCAATAATTACTTTAATTAATAAAAGAATAATTAAGATTAAATTTATCGAGGTCCCGACCTAGCCAGAGCGTTTTCTCATCCTCAAAACTTGTTAATAGAGTTGGTTTCATCAAAATCGGTAGAGCCGTTTTCAAAATAGAACTAAGATACAAATATTTAAATATATAGATATACAATTTTTGCTCGTTTAATAAGAGTAGAATATAATTTATGGACGGGCCTTTAGTGTTAATAGGCTGAAATTTTGTGACAAGTTTCGGCTTGAATCACTTGCTGAAAAAAAATAATTACCAAATCACAAAAATTTTGCTGAAAGCCTACCGGAGTCTCGGAAAAAAATTCTCGTTTTTATTATTAATTTAAAAAAATAAAAAAAATTAACAGAAATTTTAAATCACCATATAATTCTTTTTAAAATAAAATTTTATTCAAAAATAAATTATAAATACGATATATAATTAAATATCTATTTATATATTGATTATTATTATTTTTATATAAATTTTTCATTTTCTCATGTTATCGTTGTCTGATACATGAATGAATGAATAATGAAGGATTTTTCTTTCTTGACTTGTGAATTTATTTCATTTTATATTATTTTTTTATTTTATTGACGACGAAAAAATGAAAAAGATGATTTATTATATTTTATTATTTATAATAACAAATTTTCTATTAGATTTTTACCAAAAGAAAATTTATAGTTTACGTTCATTTAAATAATAAATTAATTATATATACATGAAGAAAAAGACTATATGAGCAATTAAATTTATTTCAACATAAGGTAAATATGTATATTTTTTTAAATATTCAAATTATTCTCTGTTCAAAAGCCAATGCGATTATCATAGTTTATAAATTGATATTTTATTTTCATTACTCCACAAATAGAAACAGAATTTTTCTATATGAAGTAATCGAAATCTTAAATTCATGAAAAAATAAAGTAAAAATGTCCTTTTCAAGGTTCATTGAGTAAATCAACTGGTGTGGTCACCACACGACTTTCACATTAGTTTCTCCCTTATTTGAAATCACCATTAAAATTACTTCAATTTGGGTTTCACTCCAAGCCATTTTTGAGTAAACCTCTCTCTTTAAAAAAATATTTTCTATTCAGAAATTCTTTCTATATGTAATAAAAACAACTGTTTGAAAATTTTAGCTCAAAATATAAATTTTTTAAAGCTTGCTCAAGAATTATTATTATTATTATTCAAAATCATTACAATCTGATCAATAAAGTAGATCAATGAGTAATTTATTTCTTATCTCCTGGACAAAATTAACGCACCAATTGTGATTTTCAACTTTACTTTTTAACAAGAAATTTGAGAGATTTCAAGTTGTCAATAGTAATAGATTTAAATTTTCTTAGAAAATCATTAAAGAGTGTCATCTACGAGAATAAGTCAAAAATTACTTTCACTTTTCTTTCTACAACTTTATTAAACTAAGATAGGTGTACAACAGATTCATTATTTTTCGATATAGTCTCCACCTTTAGCAATGCACTTGGTCCAGCGAGCCACAAGCTTCCGGATGCCTTCCTGGCAGAAGGTTTTCGGTTGGTCATGAAGCCACTTTTGCACCGCATCCCGAACGGCCATGTCTGAGGCAATTAGACGACCTCTCAAAGCTTCCTTGAGCGGTCCAAAGAGATGAAAGTCTGAGCTGTAGGGAGGGTGGTCCAGGGTCTCAAAGCGTCTCAAAGTTGACGGTCGCCCAGCTCCCTCTTTTGTGTGTTTTTAAATATTTCGATCCATAAAAAAACGGTTTTACGAAATAAAGCATTTTCCCCGTATTGTGACAAAAATCTTTCGTGAATTTCACCACCTTTCACACTCTCTGACTACTCCTCGTTGCTCCTCTTTGGTGCAATCTGATAGTGGAGCTGACATGCTTACGCTGTTATAGCTAGATGACAACTGACGCGATCGTGATTAAATTCCGCACACGTGACTACAGACGCGCCAACTCAACGCATGCGCATGCGGCTTCCTCCTGTCTTAGTTTAATAAAGTTGTAGAACGAAAAGTGTAGGTAATTTTTGACTTTTCCTCGTATTAGATCCGATGGAATGGATTATTTTTAATTATATGTAAAACAACCCTTCTGACATAAAGGATCATCCAAATGTGACACCTAGATGTCCACAGTGTATAATGTTTGCATGTGACGTCTTTTCAGATGTTAAAGTAGAAGGTAGTACAATTTTTACCATGGATAGGTATACACTGCAACAACCTGTTTACATTATTTTCAAACTTATTATGAAAATAACCGTTCTTTGAAAAATACCCATCGCAAAATTCGTGATTTTTTCGGTATAAACAATCGGCCAAATCAATCAGCAAAATTGTCGTATCTGGAGTGATGAAAATTCTCGTGCTATTCAAAGTTACTGTTTGGTTAGTATTTTGGGGAAATGGAATCATTGGGCCGTATTTTTTCGAAGACGTTGGTCACAAATGCATTCTGCGGTTACTGTAAACTGAGCGATACCAATCAATGTTGAGTGACTTTTTATATAATTAAAAATAATACATTCCATCGGATCTAATCGAGGCATGAACCGCAGGTAGGTGTGTACACCGTCTTGCAAGTATGTGGAATTATTTTGGAATTCATTAGATCTTCTTCTTTTATCTATTGTCTTCTACTTGGAAATGAAAGTGGAAGTGGAAGTAGGTGTACACGATCAGGGGCGTGCTGGGTGGCACGGGGCGGCCCTGGATATGCGACACAATTTCAGCCCAATTTATTTTTTTAATTTAATTTGTTAATACTGCTTATTTGTTCATTTCATGAAATACCACAGAACGAACAGTATTGGTGTTTGTAAACTAGTCGTTCATATAGAAAATCTGCGTTTTGAAAATATCAGACGAAAGATTATTTCAATTAGATGCTATGTATAGGCGGTCGATTCTATAATCAAAATTTAATAATCAACATTGAGCAAACGTGTTATTTAATAGCGACATAAATCATGTAGATCTACATAGTAGGTAAATGTTACTTACATTCAGTGGCGTATTTACAATTTTCTTCTGGGAGGGATCTATTATTGAAAAAATACAAAAATTTAATATATCTTAAATTTTTTTTAATATACATTATACAGGTTTTTTCATTAAGAGCGGTCGAACTTTAAAATAAAATAAAAAAAAAAAAAAAAAAAACCTCTTTATGTGATATTGCCACAATTTTTATTTTATTTTAAAAAATATTCGATGACATTATGTTTGGAATATAATTTCAGCCAAATGGCCGCCGCGACTCCGTGTAGGTGGTGATCCTGGACCAATTTCGGATGACATCTTAGCATAAACATATAATAAAAGTAATTAAAAAAGTGGAAAAATATAATAATAAAATACAATATTACCTACCATATATTTCAAATAACAAATAAAAATTCTTAGAGCTTTGGGGGGGGTTCCAGACACCATGGACCCCCGAAAATACGCCTCTGTTTACATTGACACAGGACGTCTCGTGATAGATGCTTTCGTAACAATTCACTTTGTTTGGCCACTTTGTCAATAATCTCATCACTGTCCAATACAATCAAAATTTTTTTTCAACAGACATCAAAATAAAAGCTTCCAAATGTTCATCAGATAAAGAATTTTAACCTATTTTTATAAACTTTAGGACTGAAAATGATCTCTCACATGACACTTGTGTTACGGGAGGGTTAAAAGATATTTATACGCCACAGTTAAATGTTTGTATGCTTTGCTATACAAATTGTATTGCATGAGAAATTGCCCGGTGTCCTGGCGGGCCAGCACGCCCCTGTACACGATATTAGGTCGCGGTTCATCCCTCGGATCTAATAGATGACACTGTCTAATGATTTTCTAACAAGAAATTTCTTTATATTTAAGTTTTTTTTAATTTTCTTATCCAATAAAGTTATTTTTTTCTCTTTTGTTTATACTTGTTTTTTCATTCATAATAAAAGCCAGGCGGCTCCTGAATAAAAATAATAATTATTATACTTCCTATTCTTGAAATAGCTAGCAAGAGACCCGCCTCTTATATATATATGGGCCATTCCACGATAAATCGGACGGTTTGAAAAATTTTAATTTCTGATTTCCTTCATTTTTTTTGACATTTTTTAGTATCCATCAAAACTCTTCTTGGTAAATTTCGAAATTTTTTGATCACCGGTTTAAAAGATATCGAATTTCGGTTTTTTGCCCATAACTTTTAAAAATGGTCCAAATCCAATTTTGTCTTTACCATACAGGGTATAGTCAAGTATTATAATCGTGCATGAAAAAAGTGTTTTTTTTTCCTTATTTATTCGAAATTTCTCAAAAACGGCTGAAACTATTTTGATTAGAAAAATTGAGCGAAATCATGGCATTTCGCTTACAAAAAAGCTCTAATAAGTGAACATCGAAAAAAATTGTATTTTCGAGATAATAATTATTTTGTCAAAATGTCTGTTAGTCTGTCTGTCCGTCCGTTAGTCTGTGCGTTATCAAATTTTGGTGGATAAGCTATCTCAAAATTAGTGTGAATATCGAAACCAAATTTCACACGTAGTTTTGGTCCATTGAGATTAAGAGCTGCTTAGATTTTGGTGCATATCGACCCAAAATTAAGGGGGTTGGAGGGAGGTTAAAATTAAAAATATAGGCTCTTGTACCAAACTCAACCAAATTTTGTAGAATAATCAGTGGGACCCGAGAAGTCTAAAAATGCAAAAACTAACCGCCCAAAATGGGGGTGGGGGAGGTGGGGGTGTAGGGTCAAAAAATGAAAATCTTGGCTATTTACTAAACTCAACAAAATTTTGTATACATAATCAGTGGGGCCCCAAAAGTATAAAAATGCAAAAACTAACCCCTCCCCTACATGATTATAAATAATTTTAGAGCTAGGTTGTATGGTAAAGTCATGGATGGCCACATCAGAACACATCAGCTTATTTTTTGAAATTGTTGTTTTTTTTTATATTTTTTTAAAAAAATACAAAAAAATGATTTAAGGTATTTTACATATGCGATTTGTGAGTTTGAAAATTTTAATCTTGTTTTTGAAACTGTATGTACTCTTCGATTTTATTGATAATTTTTTATTTTAAACTTCTATTCATTCTACAAATTTCAAGACCGGATTGATAGTGGTCCTATGATAATTACTATTTTTTTTCGATTTTCGATTTTGATTTTCTTTCAACTAACTAAAATACTAATTATTTATTTTAAACACCTGTTAATGATAAAAATCAATTTAAAATAACTAAAAAAAAGAGACTTCAATACCAAAAAGTGGTTTTAATAATGGTTAATAGCGAATAAATTTTTTTTCGAAATTTTCAAAAATTCGAAAAAAAAATGGTAATTATAATAGGACCACTATCAAGTCGGTCTTAAATTTTGTAGAATGAATAGAAGTTTAAAATAAAAAATTATCAGAAAATTCGAAGAATACATACAGTTTCAAAAACATGATTAAAATTTTCAAACTCTAAAATCCCATTTAAAAACACTTTAAATAATTTTTTTGTATTTTGAGAAATATATTTTAAAATCACTTTAAAAAAAAAAAAAAAAAATACGATGAATTTTCCTGCTATGAATTTGACCTTAACCTTGTACTAATATACCAATGAGAACTATTAGGTATATCCATTGGAACTCCCCCCTCTGAAATAGAAAAATACTTACGAAATTCCTGAATGTTCCACTGTAAAAATTGATTAAAGTGATCCTTTCTTTGATTTCAATTAATATATTTCTTTTTCTTCTGTTTCTCGTAGAATATTTCATGCAGTAAATATGGCTCAAATAAGCACTTTGTATCGTAATTCGATTAACTCCTCTGTCCAATTGGCTGGTCTCGCAGCTTGAGAATCGAGATCTTTTCACCAATAGTGAGAATGTTATTTCGTTAAAAAGACATTTAGAAAATTTGCCAATCACAGTGAAAGATGAATTGATGGACAAGGTGGTCAATGGTATATACTATGACAAAATGATCCGTGTTCGGGCATTACGGATTCCTCCTTTTTATGCCACCACAGCAGGACCCTCACCATTTCGATGCCGTGCGAGGAGCAATTGACCAAAAACTTTTTGAATGTGATCAGACAACAGGGTAGGAATCTCCGTCATCTGGAATTAACGGGGTTACACTTCCGGCCCAGAGATTCCAAGGCATTCCGCAAGCAATTTTGAGCCGGTTGAAAGCACTTCAGGTGTTCTGTGTCAATTTAAAACTATATTGCGGAGTGTTTAATGCCCTCACGAATAACGTACCATGTTCAAGATTTTTTATGGGCATTTTGACGGAATTGGCAGTAACTGATTCTCTTTCCCGGTTTCTTGATCCTTCCGGAGATCGTAACTCGATTGCCATATTTAACCTCGTTAGGCAATTACTCGCAGACGGGGGATATGTGATAAATATGCTCTCATTAAGACACATTCACTTGAATTTAAGACACGTCTTCGACATGTTAACCTCGGATAAAGCCCTCAGGACCATGCTCCGTGTCTGTCACGGGATTAGATCCCTTAGACTGCTATTGCCGTCCCCGGAGGTGCTGGGGGGGGGGGAGAAGCGTCCTCGTTTCATCATCTTCGCCGTTTACACATTGAACAAATTCTCGCAAGCGTTGGAAATTATGAAAATTATGTTTTTACCCAATTACGAATTCTCGAGTTACAGGGCGTAGACATAGCACTCAATTTGGTCACCCTCTTCGAATCTTGTCCAGAACTTGATTATTTTAGAGGACAGGACTTGGCCCTGAATGACAATATACCTCTACCGTCGTTTAAGCATGGGCTCGGACATTTATATTCCTCAGAAACGTTAATTGTAATCAGAATTCAGTGAAATCGATTATAGACTTGCTTCCTTTATCTGCAATATCTCAGATTGCAAAATGTTTTACTTTTAAAAAAAGAGATGTCAGGAAATTTACTGAAAGGCGTTCCTTTAGCAAATTGAAAAGCGTTTTTATATGTTCGAACGACGATCCAAATGTCACTCGTTTTGATATAGCAGATATACTTATTAGTAATCCCGAATGGACAGATTTAGCCGAATCTCAAGTAATGCGTTGGATATGAAACCTTTGTTATTGATCTACATAATAATGACATATAAACAAAAACAAATGACGCCATTTTCTTATTAAATATAAATAATTAGTAATCTATTTTAAATAATTTGACGCTAGATCTTTTTCTTTTATTAAGGGACAAGGAGGATAAATGTTCGACGCTTCAATTTCTAAATATCTTTTCTGTCTATATGCCATATTTCTATATTTTTTATTAGGTTATGTTCATCAAAAACAATAATTTTGTTGTTTCAAATATACGGTTTATTTTCCGTAATTTGTTATAAAATTATACGATTTGAATTAGCGATATAATGATTTTTTTTTATAATTATCAACATTGTATAAATATTAATTATTATTATTATAATAGTTTTACTTATTTATTCAAATTACAAAAATATACGATTTAGCTGATAAACTAAAGAATTTTGAATAATGAAAAATATCAGATATCGCTCTCTCTGATAGATAATACTATTTTTTATTATTAGTTATTATTATAGTTTAGAATTTGAAAACAAGGAAGAAAAATAGATGAGTAAAAAATGACGATGAAAGGAGAAAATCAAAATTTTGTTATATTCTCTGTATCATTAACTAGAAAAAATATTATTGACAAAAATTTTATTAAAATATATATTTAACAAATTTCTACTGACTGATAATATTAATTTTTCTTTTGCAATATTTTTGCAAATCATTTACCTATTCGATAAAGATTATATGTGTATATTTGTATATATAAATATAGGTATAACCTATATTTTCAAATAAATACGCATAATGTGGGATTATTTTATAAATCCTTTATTACGTTTCCCAAAATATAAATTGTTATAATTTTTTTTCTTAATGCAAAAACATTTTATTTATTTATATGTAATAATATGTAAATATTTATTTTTAATAATTATTAGACTGTTTATATTTTTAAATTGTTACAACACAAAAATTAAAAAAATAAAATTTAAATTTTAAGGGAAATGTAAGTATATTATATATGCCGAGTATTATTTTTATAATCTCCTTTTGTTGATTATCTGACCTCTATCCAAGGGCGGATCCAGGGGGGTTACGGAGGCCCGTGCCTGGCGGGAGTGCTACACGCGTCGCACGCAGAGGCCAAAAACGGCGGCCAAATCGACAGGGAATTTATAACATAATTTTTTTTTTTTAATGAACTTAAAATATGAGAAATGTATATAATAAAGTTCTAAGTGTGTGTGTGTGTGGGGGCGTCTCCGATCCCCCCCACCCGCTTGGACAATTCGATCGCGACACATACTTTCGAGATAAAAAGTAGGTCTTATATACATCGGGCACCTTATACATTCTCCCCGCCCCCCATAAAAATTCCTGGATCCGCCCTTGTCTCTATCATATATGAGCTTCTTTAGATTTTCTATAGCGAGGTGAGTTAAGCATCTTTCTTAGCAAATGGGCGTGGTTGGCGAGCGGTCAACCCAAATTAGACTTTAGCCAAACCATTCGCCCAACCTGCTAAATCGAACATTTGATCTAAAAGTGTTTCCCAACCTTTTTGTGCCAGCGGCCCAACTAAAAGCCGCATTTACACTACGCTGACGACATGTGTTAACACGTCAGCTGGCGAGTGCAAAAAAATTAATCACTATTTTAATTAAAAGTGTAAAAGATAGGAGCGGCGTGACGTGCTATGACGAGTCGCGACATAACTCGCTCCCTGACGCGTCAGTTCTTAAATAAAAATTCCAAGAACTCGCCAGGCCGTCAGCCATGATGAACATAGAAGAAGAGCTCATCGAGGAAGTCAAAAAATTGCCAATTTTTATATGATTAATCCGATCATCCAAAAGTCACTCGATCCATTCCGCAAAATGATGTATTCCTGTCTGTATAAGCAACCAAAGAACTACTGATGAGCTAACACGTCAGCGTAGTGTTCACCGTTAACACGACACGTCAGCGTAGTAAGCACACCCCACCTGACACTGACGTGTTAACACAGGCCGACGAGAATGTCAGCTGACGTGTAAACACGTGTCGTCAGCGTAATGTGAATGCGGCTTAAGCCTTTCTAAAATTCTTATGCCCCCTAAGGAAATTTTTTTATAAAATACAAATTTAATTGTTATTTTTATAATTAGTACCTGGAGCCACCGAGCGATGCACGGTAACCCCTGACCCCCCCTCCCGAAACCACACACCTCGGCCCCACCACTGGCCCCGAAGAAGTAAAAATTTGGGTGTTTCAACTTCCTCTTTAATTAATATGCCCCAGTATGCCAAATTTCAGCATTTTAGGTTCATTGAATTTTTAGTATATGTTAATTAAGTCTATAACATTCACTCCTTCATTTTAGGTCCTGAAGAAGGGAAAGTTTCGTTTTTTGGATTTTTCCCATTAATTGTACCCCAAACTCTACCAGCATGCCAAGTTTTAACATTCTAGGATCAATAAAATATATAATAATATTTCTTATTAACTCTTTGTGGGATTTAATACTCGAATTTATAATCAATTAAATTGTTTTTTTTTTTTATAAATTTTATTAAACCAATTATTTTACATTAATTAATGTATACCATTGTATTTTAGCTTCGATTCCGGAGATTGCTTCTCCACCATCGAGTGTCCTTATTTATCTTTAGTCCTTGTTTTTAATAAGAGGAAAAATCTAATTAGATAAAAAAACCTCTTTTCCGATAATTATTTCAATTCCATTATTCCCCAATCAAGTCGATTGGTCTTCCAATCCTCTCTTCTTTCAATTAAATTGTTTTTTTTTTTTTTTTTATAAATTTTATTAAACCAATTATTTTACATTAATTAATGTATACATTGTATTTTTGCTTCGATTCCGGAGATTACTTCTCCACCATCGAGTGTCCTTATTCATCTTTAGTCCTTGTTTTTAATAAGAGGAAAATCTAATTAGATAAAAAAACCTCTTTTCCGATAATTATTTCAATTCCATTATTCCCCAATCAAGTCGATTGGTCTTCCCATCCTCTCCTCCTTCAATTAAATTGTTTTTTTTTTATAAATTTTATTAAACCAATTATTTTACATTAATTAATGTATACATTGTATTTTTGCTTCGATTCCGGAGATTACTCTCCACCATCGAGTGTCCTTATTCATCTTTAGTCCTTGTTTTTAATAAGAGGAAAAATCTAATTAGATAAAAAACCTCTTTTCCGATAATTATTTCAATTCCATTATTCCCCAATCAAGTCGATTGGTTCATTCCCATCTCCCGATCTCGATCATCCAATTAAATTGTTTTTTTTTTTTATAAATTTTATTAAACCAATTATTTTACATTAATTAATGTATACATTGTAGCTTTAGCTTCGATTCCGGAGATTGCTTCTCCACCATCGAGTGTCCTTATTCATCTTTAGTCCTTGTTTTTAATAAGAGGAAAAAATCTAATTAGATAAAAAACCTCTTTTCCGATAATTATTTCAATTCCATTATTCCCCAATCAAGTCGATTGGTTAACCTCCATCCACACAATCCCCTCTCCATCCCAATTAAATTGTTTAATTATAATATATATATATTAATATTTGCTATAACCTATTAGTGGATTTTAAAATTAAAAACCAATTAATAAATCAAAGATTATTGAAAAAAATGTAAACAAACTTTTTTTGTTGAGATTTTCATCTATCAATAATTACTTTAATTAAGAAAATATCAATTAAGATTTTAAATTTGTCGAGGTCCAGACCTAGCCAGTTCGTATTCTAATCCTCAAAACTTGTTAATAGAGTTGGTTTCATCAAAATCGGTAGAGCCGTTTTTCAAAATAGAACTAAGATACAAATATATAAATATGTATAAACAAACAATTTTTTGCTCGTTTAATAAGAGTAGATAGATATAGAGTTAAAAAAAGTGGTGGGCTTATACAAAATTTTTCCTCACAATAAAATCTAAAAGTGATTAACATAATATAAGAATATATATATGATATTAAAAAAAATGTATATTTTCAAATTCATTTTTTTATGGAAAGCAATCTTTACGGGGTACGTTTGATATGACACATCTAATGGCCCCTTTACACTATGGCTCCAACGTGAGCCAATGATATTGGCCACCAGTAAAACTGAGTTGGTTTGTCGGTGCCTACACATAGTGGTCCAATAATTAGGCCGATGTCGATGGATTTGTCCAAAGCTACCTAGCTACTGCACACTTTCGATGCCCAACATTGGCCCTCTTTGATGTGTCGAAAAAACTTCTCAATCTCATTGTCAGCGTCAACCAATGTCGGCCAATACAAGACCACCCCATCTACACATTGACTTTGGCTTAAATTGGCCCAAGGTGGCCCATGGTGTAGAGCAGGCATAAAGCAAAATAATTGTTTCTATAACTATAAATTTGACTACTTTGAGTTTCAGAGATGGCAGCACTTGATGGCAACGCCTGTATTTAGACAACCTCAACAGACGCTAAAAAATAGCGATAGATTCTCATCTAGTACTTGAGGGATAACCATTCTAGATTGTATTTTTGACGTTTCGGTTTTTATTGGTAACCATTGGTGAAGACATCGAGGAATCGACTTAAAATCAAAAATAACGATCGATTCTTATCTAATACTAGAGGAATAACCTTATTGCATTCCATTTTTGATGTTTTGCCTATTAATGGCAACGTCTAGTCAAGTTTGAGTTGTTTGCCATAAAAGAATTTAGTCTTTTTGATTTTAAGTCGATTCCTCCATGTCTTCAGCAATGGTTACCAATAATAATCGAAGGGTCAAAGATCGAATGTAGAATTGTTATTCCTCAAGTATTAGATAAGAATCGATTGCTATTTTTGATTTTAAGTCGATTCCTCCATGTCTTCACCAATGGCTACCAATAAAAACCGAAACGTCAAAAATCGAATGTAGAATGGTTATTCCTCGACTGTTAAATGAGAATCGATCATTATTTTTGAATTAAAGTCAACATGAACTGCAAATTGCAAGTGATATCTGATTAATAATAAAGGAATAAACATATTAATATTTCAAATGAATTTGGATAAAGTTTAGCAACGATCCGTTGCAGTTTATTTTTTAATTTTTGTTTTTAAATGTACTATAAAAAAATAGATAGTTTTTTTAAATCTTTTTTGCATTATTAAATTCTTCTTCAACGATAATGTGGTTAGAACTATTGAGAATAAATGACACTCAAAAATCTACAAACAGGGCCGCCAACACTTGTTTTTTTTTTGCTTGTTTAGTTCTTTTATTGTCTGGCAAGCTATGTTGGCTAACCTGATTTTTTTTTAGTTTTTCCTGATTTTTCCAATTTTCCGGGAAACTTTTCCAATTTTTTTTTACCTATTAACCTGAATTGGACTGTTACGAACATTGAAAAAAAAATTAGTCAAATCGGTCCAGGCATTTGAGAGATCTGCGCTTACAAAGAAACAGAAATTCATTTTTATTATATAGATTTATATATTATTTACTCAAAGTAACCAAAATCAGCGTTAAGATTTGATTACTACTACTAAGTTACAGAAACAAAATTTGTTGATTAGTATTTTGCATGGTTCTACAATCATTTAAGTCTATTTTATAAAATATCTTGTTGTAGCAACTTTTACTATCAAATTTTATTTATTTTTATTTTTTCAAATAAACTAATTTTGTAGATTTTTTATATTTAAACTAAAACTAAATTTAATTAGTTTTGCTTTGAGATCTTCTGTTTTGCTCTCTTCATTTCTTCCGTGCTGTTAATTATTATTATTATTTTTCTTTTTTGTGAATCCTAAGATGATTTTGAATTTTTAAAGAAAGAATTTATTTAAGGTCAAAAATCTAAGATTTTAATAGAATATTTTTACATTGCCTATCAGGAGTTGAAACCGAGCTTGTTAGTTCGACCCTCGAAACAAAATCACACTCTGATATGCAATATATTAAAGAGAAACTAAAAAAAATAAACTTTTGTTTGTATTAAAGCCAATTAAATTTTGAGAGCCCCATTTTTTAATGTGATTAGGTCAAGAGTGATTGAATTATAATTATAATTAGGTAGATTTGATATTTAAAGTCAAAAATAAGGAAATAAAAGGGAAAAATTGATATTTTCTAAATGCGCCTCTTTTTTGTGGGGCGCTGTATAATGAGATTTATAAAACAATTTTTAATACTTTCATTTCTGTGAAACATTTTAATTTTAACATTCGTATAGTGAAAATAAAAATAAATTGGATTATTTATTTACTTATTTATTTTCTAAATGAAATTGTATCGGATATTTTCTCTAAGTTTTCTTAATCGCTCTTCTAGATCTTGCTGGTCTTGCTCTCGTTGCTCCAGCTCCGATTGCAACCGGCGCTCCTCCTGCTCCCTAATCTCCGGCAACTGTCTGTCCAGGTCAAGATCCGCCTCTTGAGCGATTTGTTTAATCAGGTCGTCCACCTCGTGGGCTTGTACCTGCCTCGGCTCCATGCTGGATGGCACGGTGTTCTCCAGGTTGGTGTATTCTTTGAGGAACTTGTCCACCACCTGTGTGATCCTGTTCAGGTCCATGGAGCGGATTGACTGGTCGACGGCACTGACCATCCTCTCGAATGTCCTGGACGTGTTCTGGCCTTGGGCCACGGCTTGCAGGTTGTCGGCGACCAGGCCCAACTGCAGGGCCATCTTCAGATACGCGGCCCTCTCTTCGCGATGGCCGAGTGCCTTCTGAGCGTGGACCCGGGCGTTTTCGTACTTTCCCGGGTAACTGACCGGCGACATTTCTGCTCCTCAAGCCGTGTCTCCTGGCCTTTTTTCGCCGCCAAACGACGCATCTCTTTTGAGGCGAATTTTATATTGAAAATATAACGATCAAATTGACGTGATTGCATTTCACAACCGACAAACAAGACGGCGCATTGTTTTCTATTTTAAATGAAATCAAATTCAAATTTATTTCTGGTTAGATAAAGAAATGTTTACTAAAATTCATATTTATTTTTGACGTGGTCTTTGAAAACAAAAGAATATAGATATTTGCTAGAGATAGGTATAAATTAAAAATCTATTAAGGGGGGGGGCTCAATTTTTTTTCATTATAAACAACACATGGCACACAAGACGATCTAAGTTCAATTTTTGGTAAAATTATGTTTTTACTTTAATATACAGGGTATGGTGAAGTATTGTAATAGTGCATTAAAAATGTTTTTTTTTTGCTTCTTTTTTTGAAATATCTAAAAAACGGCCGAAACTATTTTGATTAAAAAAAATTGAGCGAAACCATGGCATTTCGGTCTACAAAAAAGCCCCAATAAATGAACATCGAAAAAATTATATTTTTCGAGATAATAATTGTTTTGTCAAAATGTCTGACTGTTAGTCTGTTATTCTGTTAGTTCGTCTGTGCGTTACCAAATTTTTGAGAACGAGCTAGTTCAAAAACTAGTGTGAATATCGGAACCAAATTTCACAGGTAGTTTTGTTCCATTGAGATTAAGAGCTGATTAGATTTTGGTGCATATCGACCCAAAATTAAAGGGGTGAAGGGGGAGTTAAAAATCTAGAGCAAACTCAACCAAATTTTGTATACATAATCAGTGGACCCCCAGAAGTCTAAAAATGCAAAAACTAACCGCCCAAAATGGGGGGGGGGGGGTCAAAAAATGAAAATCTTGGCCCGTGTACCAAACTCAACCAGAACAGTATGATAAAGTCAAGTGGATGGCCACATAAGAACGTGTCAATTTATTTCAAGTTCTGTTAGTGAAATTTCAAAAAAAAAAAAAAATGATTTTATCAAAAAATGAACTTAAATCGTCTTGCGTGGCACGTGTTGTTTTTAATAAAAAAAAATTATCTCGCGTTTTTTTTTCATCAAAAGGATGCTTTTTTTAGGGGGCGTCGGAAAAATTTAATTTTTAACGACCAGTTTAATATATTATATATTAAAAAAATGTATTAATGATCAAAAACCCAAGCTTTCTCTCTTAAAAAATCCATCTTCTCGGGAGAGGGCGGTTGGGGGACTGTTGATTCGCCTGCTGGTGCTGACTCTGGACTACTCTTTGGGTTTTGAGTTTTTGGTTTTGTTAGAGATCATATACTGGGAGAGCTTTGCTCATGTATATTCTAATACTATCAATAGTTCTGTATTTTCTTTTGTGTATCTGCTCTTACGAGGCATCTACCTCAGAGGATTGTTCAATTATAAATAAATAAATAAAATGAAGAGATGTAGATTGTAGAGCAAATTTTAATTTTTTAAATATTTAATGACCCTAGGATGCTAAAATTTGGTGCAATTTTGTAGAGTTTGGTGGATTAATAAAGGTGAAAATTAATCACAAAATCTTTACTACTCTTAACCCCTAAAATAAGGAGGTGAAATTTACATAATAAATTAACCCCTCAAAAAAATCTTAATATACAGAGTGTTCAGGAGGAATAGTAAATATTTTAGGAGGTGGTAGTACTTAGATAGACGTATTGCAATAAAAAATGCCATATAACATGTGTCCAATTTTTATTGAGTACAGAGATACAGCTGAGTTTTCGTTTCGTGTCTTGGTACCCCGGTCCTATGGTTTGCTATATGGGCGTATTTATCGAATGTTAGCAGTAGAGTGTTGATGTTCAAGTTGTGAAGTTGTGCTTTAGTTTGCATTGAAGTTTTCATTGTGATTTGTTGGCCAAGTCTACTGTACTGTAGCGTGTAAACATGCCGAACGTATTTACACATGCTGAGTGTTCAAAATTGCCACAATTTTTCACATGGTCAAATCACTCCCTTTATTAAAGCACTCAGACCCCTATAGTCGGCATCTGCAACTACCCTCCCCACCAACATTTTTTCTCTCGAGGCCCCAGCGATAGCGCCAAACCGTTCTTATACTAACAACCACCAAAGGGTAAATATCACTTAAATTTACTCTGTGTGCTATTCGCTAGGCTTGTACGAGTCTGAAGGTAAGAATGTTCTTTCTGATAGCTAAAATTCATATCCAATACGTGTTCATATCTTTAACTATTTTCTCTCTTTTATTCTGAAGGTTACCTCAATGTATATGTTTTCCCGCTCGCTTGGTGACCAGCAAAAACCATATACAAACCTTTGCCCTAATCCACATGCGGCAATACCACTGAAAGGTTCATTAATAACCTAACTAAGCCACTCTTACCCCAACGTATGTTTTGTTTGCCCGATTCGCTTGGCAAACAACAACATATATATTAACTTGCCCAACCAGGCGGCAAGAAACACCCTTTTTCTTTCTGAACAACTTCAGAAAAGGGACATTTTTGCGCTCCATCTTGAGCAGCGCTCCCAGCCCACACACGGCGTATTCAATTTTTACGTAAGGAACGCGGAACGGGAACCGGTCTTCAAATGGCCTGTACCTTCCTCAAACACTCTTAATCAATCCATCTAACTCCTCTTCTATCATAACCTTCCCTTTATTAATTACTGAATAAATTTTATATCAACGTTGAATTGTTTTATCTTTTATTTCATACGCTTTTGCAGAGAATTACCTTGTCTCCCCTCCACTTTTTCTTTTACAGGATATCATATATGCATAGCATTAATTAACTAGATAATCGAACCGGCAGCCCCTATCGAAAACATTCTATTTTTTTTATAAAGTAACTAACAGCTTCCTTGGGGTCTTACAAACCTCATAACAAAAAGGAGCGATACTTTCAATTTACACTGAGTATGCCCATATTGGGTTACATACTAACAGATGTATCTCTGTACTCAATAAAAATTGGGCACATGTTATATGACATTTTTTATTGCAATTCGTCTATACTACCGCCTCCTAAAATATTTACTATTCCTCCTGAAACACCCTGTATATAAAAAGAGGTGATGTTTCATCTATCGACGCACAGCCTAAACCGCTTGACCTAGAAAGATAAAATTTGGACTGTATATTCTTTCAACGATTTATGGGTGTGGTAAGAAGGGATTTTTTTGAAATTCGAACCTTAAAAGGGGGAAAAGGGTCCCAAAATGTGTTTTCAGAGTTTTTCAAGATCTCTTAAACCAGAAAAGATATCGATATGGGTTTGTTTAGAAAGGTTAAGCATTGATGAGTATTTTGCTCTATTTGTCCCCGAAAGGGAAATATAGTCATTTTGGGGTAAATATTTAAAGTTCTCTATCTCTTTTTAAGTTTTAGCATTCAAATTTGGTACATAGGCTTATTAATGCTAAATCTCGGGAGGTTTTTTTATTTTTTGAAATTTGACCCCCTAAACTGAAAAATGGGGGATTTTTCATTTTGTGGTCTAAAACACAAAAGGCTTCGTATCTTTTTTGCCCTAGGATCAAACTCAACAACTACCCTTTTGTGTACACAATCTGACCCACAAACCCCCTCGTGGCTACACCTCCTGGGTGGGATATAGTTTTAAAGTTTGTAGCTTTTATGTTCAAAATAATTTGTACAATTTTAATTTTCTACCAAGTGAGTAAAAAATAAGTCTTAAAATTTATAATATTTACAATATTTATTGTATTTTTTTTCCTTTTAAAGGAGAAATCCTCTGAACATATAATAAAAATAATCTAAATCTAATCTAATCTTTGTGCTCGAATCACTGAAATTTGCGCTGAGTGTATTCAGTCTCTTGAAAAAGTTCTCACTTTTTCACCCAACTAAGTGAAATAACAAAATAAATAATAATAATAATAAAAAAATACAGAATAAAATAAAATTATATTCCGAGGTCCCACCGAGATTTTGAACTCGGATCGCTGGATTCAGAGTCCAGAGTGCTAACCATTACACCATGGGACCGCTGAGATTTTCTTTTTTCTTAATTTTCTATACAATCACTTATTTATTGATTTTTTTTACTTTCACATTTATATTCATAGAATATAATGGGGAAGTATTATTTTTCTTACGTATTAAATATTATTGAAGTAATTCATTTTTTATTTTTTCTAAAAAAAAATATTAAATGTAATATAATTATGAATATTTTTCATATTACGTATCACCGCGTATCATACTTAGGTGGCATTTTTAAATACATATTTATTTGATTATTACTATAAAATTACGAATAATTTAATAAACCAATTTTATATAAGTACTAGCTGCGCGGGCCGCCTTTCGGCGGCCCTCTTGAGCGTTAGCCAGGGGGCACACCCCCTGAACCCCCCTCCGAAACCTACCCAGCACCCCAACCCCCGGCACCATGCACTCGTTCCAACTCCCGACCCCACCTCACCACGCCTTTGAACTCTCCACTCTGGACCCCACCCCGTGCCCTCAACCCCCGCCCGTACAGCACCAGCCCACCCCCACTCCGTCCAACTACGTCTCTGGACCCTCACCTGAACCACTCCACTCTGCACCCCCCCGCACCCCATACCCTAACCCACCCCCGTACCCAGTTTTTGCATTTCTAGCCTTCTAGTGTCTCACAGATTATATGTTCAAAATTTAGTTAAGTTGGCTCTTAGGGTAAGAATTTTAATTTTTTGACTCCCCCCCCATTTTGAGTGGTTAGTTTTTGCATTTCTAGACTTCTAGTGACCCACAGATTATGTATACAAAATTTGGTTGAGTTTGGTCCAAGAGCAAGAATTTTCATATTTTGATCCTCCCCCCTTTTTGGGTGGCTTTTTAGGGGAATTTTTTTAAAACAAAAGTTGTCAGAAATCACATCCCCTACAACTTTGCTCATAATAAAATATGCCATAGAGTTAATAGTTTAGGAGTTATTTGATCATTTTCATTCGAGCGCCCCCCCCCCCCCCCCCCCCAAACCTCTTTTGAGGTCAAAATATCAAAACGTTATATAGCTATAAACGTAAGTTAAATTGAAAGTTTTTGCCGAGAGTAGCAAAATTTTTATATATTGAAGGAGACAATAAAAGAGTGCGTCTTCTGCTGGAATTATAAATTTTATTTATTTATAACGAGACTATAGTTTCGAGGGATTTGCCCTCTTCATCAGTCTATTACAATGTATTCACAGGAATTAATTTATGAATTCGTCATCATAAATTAATTCCTGTGAATCCAATGTAATAAAGATAAGAGTAAATAGATATTTTATTTAATATGGATTTACTATGAGTTAAGGATACTGGGTCACTTATTTCACATTAAAATTAAAAAATTAAAAGATATAAAAATTTTTTCTTTTTCAATATATATATTTCGGGCTATCAACCCATCTTCAGGAAATACAGAAGGTAACCTTGCACCAACACCACAATCTCTACTGATTATCCAATGTAATAGACTCGATGAAGAGGGCAAAGCCCTCGAAACTATAGTCTCGTTATAAATAAATAAAATTTATAATTCCAGCAGAAGACGCACTCTTTTATTGTCTCCTTCAACGTAAGTTAGAAGACATCTGATGTAAATATGAAATTTCATAATGATCCCTTTTTTACGTGAATCGTGAGCAACTTTTCGCGGAAACCACGGAAAAATACAGACAGGAATTTTGGTGAGTGTGTTTTCGTTCATAACTTTCCTTGAAACGTTATCAACAAAAATTTGGCGTGATTTGGAGCAATGTACAGACAAAACCTTAATTTTATATATATAGAAATAGGTAGTGGCCTTTTGGTCCTCTATCCGGCTATGGTGACTCTTTCTCTCCCCCTTTTTTTGTCTTCGGGTCCCAAATTATTATGAAAATTTTTAATTTATTCATTATCTTTCTACAATGAAACATTGGTGAAATTTTGGTTTCCCCCTTCACCGCTCTCCCTCTTTTTTTAGGTCACTGGGTCATAAGGGGCCGTTCATAATTACGTCACATTGTAAGGGGAGAGGGGACATCTCAGATTTGTGGCAAAATGTGACAGGGGGGGGCTGAGGAATCTTAAAAATTGTAATGTCAGAAAAGTCAAATTAAAAACGAAATTTTCTTCTGGAGAGAGACGGACTGGTAGAAACTTTAATTGAATGTAATGGAAGGCAGCCCAGAGGTAGTGAGGAAAAAAAGGAGAAAAAAAATTTGTTTTTCTATGCCTTTGTTAAAAATGAAGAAAGTTTTTGAACACTACTGTGGAGAGAAGAAGGAAACATTTTATTTGTTTCATTCATTGACCCTTTGAAACCCTGAAGAAGGAGGGAAAAATCCTCCGAAACGTCGGTTTGAAAGGAAAGGAGGAAGGATTCCAATAAATTACACCTTATTTTATATGTGTTAACTTTTTCTTTCCTCACTACCTCTGGGCTGCCTTCCATTACATTCAATTCAAATTAAAAAATTTTCAAATTTATTTTTTATATTTCAGGTTATTATTATTCCAACCTGAAAATGTTGGTAAAATAAATCTATACAAAAATTACAATCACTAGTGTGACGTCACAATACAGGGGGAGGGCTCAATGAAAATGTAACTCAGGGAGGGGGGGGGGGGGGGTGCTAAAAAATTGAAATTCGTGTGACGTAATTAATGGACGGCCCCTAATATACATATAAAAGTACTTGCCGGACCTAGAATTCCTCAGTAATTTTTTGTTTTAGTGGAAACAGGGCCGATTTAGACTTTTTTTGATAAGACCCTAAAAGCTATTTGAGATATAGAGCCCTTTATAATTATGTCAGTGCCAAATATGATTTTCGTATACCTTGAGGGTTAAACTGAAATACAATTAAGAAGTATATAGATAGTGAAATAATAAATCTTCAACTTAAAATCATTTTTATTCATAACTAACTTAAAAATCCAAACTCTGGTAAAAAGTTCTTTTAAAAGGCACAATTTACAAAGGCTTATTATTATTATTCCGGACGTGCGGCATTGGGACAAATAATGCTGCAGTATATTTAAAAATATATGACAATTGCTCACTCCGACAGTTTTTTATGCCCCCCCCCCCCACCACCACCAAGAAAGTGTGGGCCCTAAGTTATAGCTTAATGTAGCTTATACATAAATCCTGCACCGTGTGGAAAGCAATTTGTTAATATTATTTTTAGTTTTTAAAATTATATAGGTACTTATTTTATAATATACTTCATTAAAATTACTTCAATTTGGGTTTCCTCCAAGCCGTTTTGAGAAAACCGGAAAAAAGCCCAAAGACAGAATTGTGAAATACCAAAAATCTTCTATAGTACAAATTTACCCTTTCCTCGATAGTTTAAGCTTCAAATCCCAGAGCTCTGCGACTTACCTTATATGAGATATCTTCTTCTTCAAGTGGCATTCTCGATTCCGAGCGTCGGCGATTACTATGGAGAGTATCCTCTCCATTATAATTTTTTCCTGGAGAAATTTTTCACAGGGGTGGTTTCCCATTGCCTTCCCCTGAAGGAATCAGATTATAGCCGGTCAAATATTTGCAGCTAGTCGGGCTTGAATCCGCGCTAGCTTGATTAGAAGGCATGCACTTTAACCAGTCGGCCAACCTGACTCCATATGAGATATGGACGATTAAAATGTTTATTTTGCAATACTCCTAAAATCTAAAAAAGCTGGTATTTACAAAAAAAGTATAATTATAATTGATAAGTGATGGAAAGGCAGCCCAAGGATAATGAAAAAATGCTCTTGAATAAAATAGATTTATTGAATTTTCATTTTTTTCATCTCTCAAAAACCAACGTTTCGGAGAATTTTCCATTACTTATCAATAAAAATTTCTACCAGTCCTCCCTCCGAAGAGAAAATTTCTTCTAATATTTAAAAGGAGATATGTATAAGTTCAGGGTGTCTGGTAGCAGATTTATATTTTCAAACTTAAATAAAAAACATAATAATTGACATACAGTTTTATTAAGAGCATTGAACGAAAGAATAGAAATGCGGATTTTATTTTTTAAAGAGTATGTCATCCAGATGTCTTCCGTCGAGTTGAACACACTGTTCAAAACGGAGACTTGTGTTCTGCGCCACACGCTGCAATAAACTTAGTTCAATTGAGCTGATTTCTCGACGAATATTTTCCTTTAAAGCCACAAGAGATTGGGGATTGTCATTATAAACCCTCTCTTTGAGGTAGCCCCATAAAAAAAATCCATGGGAGTTAGATCGGGCTCTTAATAAAACTTTATGTCAATTATTACGTTTTTTATTTAAGTTTGAAAATATAAATCTGCTACCAGACACCCTGTACAAATAGTCCCAGCCAAAATTGTCGAAGGGCTCTTATAAAATTAAATTATAAAATTTTCAATCTAAAAACCATGTTAGTTAATGAAAAAGTATTTATATATTTTAAATATTAGCAAATTATTTTGTCAAAATCAAAATGTCTGTTATTTACTAAGTAGATTAACGTCTCTCTCTTTCTGTGTGTGTGTGTGTGTTACCAAATATGAGGCGTTCAAAATGGACCATCCCACAAAATCCATTTTCGCTGATACACCTCTGTAATCAAGTAGGTTTTTGATAAAACTAAATACACAGAGTGGACCAAACTTCGTTTTTTAACGTCCTGCTAGATTACAGCACAGACAGTGGCGTAACAATAGGATGGCAGGACGGGGAAAATGCCATTTATTAGTTTTGTATTCAATTAATTTAAGATACTTACCTAGTAAAGTACAGACCCAGAATAAAAGTTACTAGAAAATCAACGAAAAATGCAGACAATAATTAAAATAGCGTTTGTACATACTTTACGTAGTGATTTATTAAACAGAAACTTCAACGTTGGTTTACCTTTTTACAGTGAGGGAGGGCACCAATTTGCTACGTGCCTCAATGGTATAGTTACGTCACACACAAAATTTAGTTAACTTTAATACAAACAAGACTCAATATTGTCTAATTTCTAGGCGCGAAAATAAAGATTTCCCTGATATTCACTTCGATTCGAATACCCTGAAAATGTGTGACAGCCTATCCATGTTGGGCGTCTCTGTCGCATCTGACCTGTCTTGGAATGAACACATCTCCTCTGTGGCGAAATCTGCAGCAAGGAAGATTGGCTTCTTATTCAGGTCCAAGCGATTTTACAAACCCCCACAACTTCTCACCATCTACAAGGCCCAAATCCGCCCCTGTCTCGAATACGGCTCTCATCTGTGGAGAGGAGCCTCAAAATATTCTCTTGCTACCCTGGATGCAATTCAGAAAAGGGCCGTCAGGCTAATTGACGATTCTACCCTCACCGACTCCCTCGACTCGCTGGCCCATCGAGGAAATGTCTCTGCCCTTTCCCTTTTCTATAGATACTATCACGGCAGGTGCTCTGATGAGATAAAATCAATAATTCCCCCCAAAGCATGATTTGCACGTAGCACGCGTTTTGCCGACTCCCAACACTCTTTCGCGGTTAAATTAGAAAAGTGCCGGACCACTTCATTCGCCAATACATATATCCCCATGACTTCAAAGAACTGGAACTCTCTCCCAGCCTCCATCTTTCCCAGCACCTATAATCTTCAAACCTTCAAAACCGGGGTGCATAGACACCTACGTCTACACCCTTTCACTTAATCAATTTTCCCTTCTCTTCGGTAATGCAAGGGTCTTTCGAGATCCATAGGAGCTGCATCTTTACTGGTGCACCCCTTGCCGAACTTTTACCTCTATTTTGTTGGATTTCTCATAACAAGCCAAAAGTAAGATGGTCCACTCTGCTTTTGAACGCCTCATTTTAATATCTTCTCTTAATCAACAACCAATGAAGGTATTAAAACGAACTTCTATATTTCGAAATTTTATATTGAGATTGATAGCCTCTAAGTACAGCGGAACCTCTATATGTCAGAAATTCGAGATACGGGGAAAGTATGATTTTCGTCTCTAAATACGAGCATTGACTCGAGTAACGAGTAAGGTGAGGAGATAAGGCCCTCTTTTCCAGTAAGAATAAAGAAGTGTTGGCAAAGTGGGAAGAAGTGAAAACTTTCTTTAAAGAAAATCACCCTAATAAAGCAGTGTGTGGGCACACCATGGACTTGTGTAATGACGCGTTTTAGAGGCATCTTAAAAAGGAGACAGTAGCAAGTGTTATTAGATAAGTTTTTGGTAAAGCAACCAAGTGATTCTGACCCAGAACCTGCTTCCAGTGGGGTAAAATTCCCAAGTCAGAGAGCTTTCCTGAATCAGAGGGGGACTCCCCTTCCCCATAGTAACCCGTTTCGTCTTCCCCACATCCCTATCGCCAGTCAGGACTCTTCATAAAGGTAAACTACGGTTATATTATTTCCAGTGCTATTTATTAGAAAAATTGATTTTTATGTTAATATTTTTAGGGGTGTGGAACGGATTTCCATTATTTTCAATGGGGAAATTTGTTTCTAGATACTAGAAATTCGCTATACGAGCTGAATGCTGGAACGAATTAAACTCGTATCTCGAGGTTCCACTGTATTAGAGTTTGGTTGAAATCGGACTTAAGGGGGATTTAAAAATTTGAACATTTTGTCTGATTTGAGGCAAATTTTTCAGTTGGCCTTTCGGGGGGGGGGGGGGGGGGGGGGGAAGCATCATTATAATATGTGTTTATAAATAGATAAATAATTTTTAAAAAAAACTGAATTAAAATTGCAGCTCCCCTAAATTTGTTTTTTTATTAAAATGACTCTTTGTTTCTGAAAAGTTCCCGACCTAGTTTAAGAAGTATAAAATAATTAAGTAATAAATCAAAATAACAATATGGGTTATTGTGGGAATGTTATATATGGCTTAATCACCAAGCAAGTGTGTTTAAAAAAAAAAAAAAAAACAGGTCGACCTAGGAAAAAATGAATCGATACCTCCTAGACAAAAGCAAAGTAGGTAATTTTAGATAAAAAAAAACAACACAATTTTATTTCTAAATCTTTATTAATATTATATTTTTTTTTCTTAAATTAATTAATATATAAAAAGAATAATAATAATTCATATATATCAGAGAAAGTATCTAAAGCGACTCTCTAGTTGGAGGGATGAAAACAAAAACAACAATTTATCAAATAACTCTACAAAATATTTGGTTAAAATTTTTCATCAGATGGAAAGAACTTTCAATCGGGGTAACAATATCTCAATCCACAGAAATGGCGAATGAATGAAGACCGGCTGGTGAGAAAGGTACAACAACAGGCAAAAGAAGACGGGGCCATCCAAGAAAACGGTGAAAAGAGAGACTTTTATTTTAGCCTACATAATAATAAGGACCTGGCCACCGAGAGATGCTCAGTAACTTTATACTTCAAGTTAAACGCTATATATATATAGTTCACCCCCACTGGACAGCCCCCCCCCCCCCCCGAACCCCGCACTCACACCCACGGTTTATGTGTATTTAGCATATAAATAAATACCGTATAATAATTATTTTAATTAAATAACAATTTGTCGAGTTTTATAATTAATTAAATTGTCAAATTCTAGTATTTAATATTTGTAGGATTTAAAACTCCATTTTTAATCAATTAAATTTTTTTTTTATAAATTTTATTAAACCAATTATTTTACATGAATTTATGCATACATTGTTTTTGAGCTTCGATTCCGGAGATTACTTCTCCACCATCGAGTGTCCTTATTCATCTTTAGTCCTTGTTTTTAATAAGAGGAAAAATCTAATTAGATAAAAAAACCTCTTTTCCGATAATTATTTCAATTCCATTATTCCCCAATCAAGTCGATTGGTTCCATTCATCCAATAATAAATTAAATTTTTTTTTTTTTTTTTTATAAATTTTATTAAACCAATTATTTTACATTAATTAATGTATACCTTGTATTTTAGCTTCGATTTCGGAGATTGCTTCTCCACCATCGAGTGTCCTTATTCATATTTAGTCCGTGTTTTTAATAAGAGGAAAAATCTAATTAGATAAAAAAACCTCTTTTCCGATAATTATTTTAATTCCATTATTCCCCAATCAAATCGATTGGTATCCTTACTCCTCCTCCTCCTCGTTTTCTCCAATAAATTAAATTGTCCAAATTTTAATATATATAATAATAATTGTATTGATCTTATTGTGGGATTAATAATTAAAAAACCAATTATTTATTAAAAGGAAATTGAATAAAAATGAAAATATACATTTTTATCGAGACAACCACCTGTGAATAATTATTTCAATTAACAAAAAACCCATCAAAAACAACTTAGCCGAAGATGAGACCGTGAAAGTTCGAATCGCCAACACAAACGCCCCCTAAACCGTGAATTTGATCCAAATCGTTAGAGCCGTTTTCGAGAACCCAATTGGATATAGATATACTAGGCAGATCAAAAAGTCTGGAATAATCCTATGAAATAGGACTAGTATGCACTAATGTGAGCCATTCATAACTAACTTCATTCTTCATTAGACGTCTGTCAAAATTTCAGCCATTCATGTTTTCGCATTTACAAGTTACAGCAGAAGCAACCAACTTTCGTGTTTTTTTAAAAATGAAAAAATCTGAGTTTCGTGTTCTGATTAAACACTATTATTTACCCAAGAAAACGATAACCGAGACCAAAACCAAGCTAGATAAGTATTATACGGACTCTGCACCGTCGATGAAGATGATTCAAAAATGATTTTCTTACTTTCTTATAGTGGAGCAAAACGAATTCGTGTTAGGAATTCCCAGCAGAATTTGGCAATGTTTAAGCGAAATTCAAAGGAATTTTTGTGCCGATTCATAACCATGGATGAAACCTGGATCCATTTCTACACACCAAAGCCAAAACAATGGGTTTCTTCAGGTGAAAGTGCTCCGAAGCGTCCAAAAACTCAGCAATGGACCGGAAAGGTTATGGCCTCCGTATTTTAGGATGCGCGTGGAATAATATTCATCGACTATCTTGAAAAAGGTAAAACCATAACTGGCACATGTTATTCATCATTATTGGATCGTTTGAAAACGGACGCATTTAAAGAAGAAAAAATCCTCTATTATCACGACAATGCGGCTGCTCATTCAACGTTAGTTGCGTAAGCAAAATTGCACGAAATCGGATTTGAACTAGTTTCTAAACCAGACCTGGTACCCAGTAACTTTTACCTGTTTCCAAACCTGAAGAGATGTCTCACCGGTTACCAATTTCAATCAAATAGTGAAGTCATAGCTGAAACTGAGGCCTATTTTGGAGAGCTTCCGAAAGACTAATTTTCGGACGGGATAAAAAAGATAGAAAAACGTTGGACTCGCTATATTGACTTAAAAGGAATGTATGTTGAAAAATAAAACTGAATTTGGCCACTTATTTGTTTCACTTATTTCAGACTTTTTGATATGCCTAGTATATCCATTCTGACATGAATAACACACATCTAATAAGATCTTTAATTCTCGGCTTTAAATTTCTTTTTAATTCTCATTCGTAATCTTTTATCGAAAATTGAAACTCTAGAGATTCAACATTTTTAACCAAATATTTTGTTTTAATTCCACTTTTTTTATATATATAATATAATATATATATATATATTAATTAAAAATTAGAAATAAGAGTATAAAATAAGCATATTTATATCTTACATATAATATAGGTGAATAATAAATAGTATATTAATAATAATGATTTATATATAAATATCTTATTTATATGTATATAAAGGGTATCCCAAAATTCACGCAAGAAGTAATTTTGCTAGAAAACACAGGATTTTAATTATAAATTGTACATTTTTTATTGATTCATAAAGTATACAGTATAGGGGTAGGCGAGGGGTGAACCGAGACCTAATATCGTGTACACCTACTTCCACTTCCACTTTCATTTCCAAGTAAAAGACAATAGATTAAGCGGCATTATCTAATGAATTTCAAAATAATTCCAAAGACGGTGTACACCTAATTCCAATCGCGGTTTACCCCTCGGGGGTAGGTATATCGGGTAAATGGCCTCCACGGCTTAGCTGAAACATAGGACGAAATTTCCCATGAACTTTTTGCATAAATCTGGCTGAATTTCATTGATACACCTCTCAATTTCCTCCTTCAAAGCGTGGGTGGTCGAGGGCTTGTTGGCATAAACCTTAGAGTTCAAAAAACCCCAAAGAAAAAAGTTAAACGGTGTTGAATCGCATGATCTGGGCGGCCAATTTTGATCACCAAAATGGGAGATTACACGGCCAGGAAATGAATTATTTGTCGGGCTGTATGGCATGTGGCACCGTCTTGTTGAAACCACATGTCCACATCCATATCTTGTAATCGAGGAACAAAAAACTGGATTATCATGTCGCGATAGCGAGCCCATTAACTGTTATTGCCTGACCAGCCGCATTTTCAAAGAAGAATGGTCCAGCCCATAATCCGCATCAAACAATGACACTTTGTAGATGCATTTGTTTCTCAACAATCCTCGTGAGTTTTTCTGAACCCCAAACGCGACAATTTTGTCGATTAACGAAGCCATCAAGATAAAAATGAGCCTCGTTTTTGTTCAAAAATCAGCATCTACTTGTTGTTGTTCCATAATCTATTCAACGAACTCTCTTAACCGATATGCTATTCCATAGATAACCCTATACTATATACTTATGAATCAATCAAAAATTTAGAATTAATTTTTGTGTTAAAATGAGGCAAATTAAAGAACCTTGAGAACAGTTAAGATGTTCTCGTTAGGAGAAAAATAAGGCTGGTTAAACAAACCCAAATTCTTCTTGTCCTTAGGAAATATTTATTTAGAAAAACTTGGAGACATGTTTCGGCAGATACTCTCTCGCCATCATCAGTCCAAAAGCACAATAACATTTTCATTACAAATTCAATACAATTAAGAGCAAATACAGCAACTCACCCTCAGTTCTAGAATAGTAGATTGGTAACCCTTCTACATATCTAATAATAAAACTTGAGCAAGATGCGAGGAAGGTTTCACAAAAAAGAAATAAAACAAAATTGAGTTTTGAATTCGATATATTTCGGGAGTGAGCTGATGATGGGTTTTGTTTTATTTCTTCT
Source organism: Forficula auricularia (assembly GCA_024734495.1). NCBI lineage: Eukaryota > Metazoa > Arthropoda > Insecta > Dermaptera > Forficulidae > Forficula > Forficula auricularia. The sequence continues at coordinate 478,001 of JALMQS010000087.1, read as the reverse complement.
TTGTGAAACCCACCTCGCATCTTGCTCAAGTTTTATTATTAGATATGTAGAAGGGTCACCAATGTACCATTCTAGAACTGAGGGTCAGTTGCTGTATTTGATCTTAAATGTATTATATTTGTAATGAAAATGTTATTGTGCTTTTAGACTGATGATGGCGAGAGAGTATCTGCCGAAACATGTCTCCAAGTTTTTCTAAATAAATGTAGGTTTGAAATATTTTTATAGAAATTTTTAATTACGCTCATCTGCAACGCAGATGTAATGGTCGGTCAAGTGACTTTCGCTCTAACGTTTTCCGCCCCGACAACGAACACTTGTAAAAGACGCCTTCCGTCCTTTTCAAGTACGCCATGGACCCTTCTTTGAGATTATATGACTAGAGGAAATCCGTAATAAATCAGAGAGTATGATGACAAATATTGTTATTAACTAATGTATGGAATTTTCCATTTGCTGTCACGTGATATTTCTGCCTCCACCCTTAACGAAATGATGTCCAAAAGAGCCCTAGCTGCACTTGGACTAGCACTTTCAAACGAACTGGCAAACAGACAGCAGTCAGACAACGAACAGATTCAAACGTATAACGACACAATAGATTCACCCCTTCCGCTTAACGAATAACGAAGTCTCTCTTAACGATTACGATATTACTATTACGCTTTTATAATTAACGAGTGAAAGTTGTCATTTGAACCTGTATATAGAATATTATAGCTGTTAATAAATATTAGATCTTATATGAGCACCTTTTATTTGATAAACCCCTAGACACATAACGCAACAAGCCCCAGTGAACCCACACGGAGAGATTAGTGAAGAATACAGATCCCACATAAATATTTGCTAAGGACAAGAAGAATTTGGGTTTATTTAATAGCCTTATTTTTCTCTTAACTGTTCTCAAGGTTCTTTAATTGCCTCATTTTAACACAAATATTAATTAATATAAAAACATCATAGAACGGTTATCTAAAAATTTATAATTTTTAATTAAAAACCTGTGCTTTCTATCAAAATTCCTGCGTGAATTTTGGGACACCCTTTATATATGGTGATGAAAAATACATCAAGTATTTGATAAAGAATATTATTTGCATTGATTAAAAGTGATAATATAAATTAAAAAATATAAATTTATCACAGAAGCTAATAAAAATCATCTAAAGAAGCCTGGCACAGTATTTTTTTTTTTTTTTTTTGTTTCATTATTTTAGGCGATAATGTGCTGATGTTTCTTTTTTTAAATGTGTTTGATATAAATATATATCAATGGAATAAATTACTTTTTTTCTTCTTCTTTTGTGAGTGTGTGTAAATTTCCGCATTTTTATTTTTTAGTTTTCGGTGATGTTGATTGAAACACACTTGAAGCTGACATTAAATTTTCAATATACTGACCCAAAACTTGATTTTCAGATCGTAATTTCAAATTTTCTTCTTTGACACTATCCACCCGCAAGGATAAATCTAAAAAAAAAACATAATAAAAATAATTATAACAAAGGATAATTATAAAATTTTATAAATTCTTGATTGTTTTTTATTATAAATAATGAACCCAATTCTTTAAAAAGAAATACGTTTCAGGAGAAATTCTCTCTTTATCAATAAATGTTAGTTGATTTAAAGAGGATTTAACATAAAATAACTAATTATTATTATAATTTTAGTCCATAATGTGTATTAATTCGAATTAATTTCTCTCAAGGGCGGATCCAGGGGGGGGGGGCGAGGGGGCGACCGCCCCCTCATAGAGGCCCGTGCCTGCCAAAAAAATTTGTAAAAAAAAAACAGATTTATTTTTAAAAAAAATTTAAAATAAAGTTCTATGCGTGTGTGTGTGTGGGCGTCTCTGACCCCCCCCCCCCCCCCCCGCTTGGACAATTCGATCGCGACACACTTTCGAGATAAAAAGTAGATCTTATATACATCGGGCACCTTATATACATTCACCCCCCCCCCCATAAAAAATTCCTGGATCCGCCCTTGATTTCTAATAATATAATTATCATTTAATAAAATGGACTTTTTATTACAAACAGTGTGTCAAAGATGGTCAAATTAGCCATTCAAATACTACACTCAATAAATAAATCTTGGGAATCATCATTATTTAAAATGGACAAATAGGCATTACTTAGCACTATGCAATCTCTCTGGAAATTAAGAGCTCTTTGCCCATAGGTTTTGATAAAGCTCTCAGCCACCACACGTTTGTATATATTATCAATTTTCATCAGAATGATAGCGTCATCAGTCTCAATATAATGTGAACATAGGGGTCATCGATCTTAGATAAATCGTTAGTTTGGCATTATTTTTTTTTTTTTTTTTAATTTTATTCGCTTTTGAGACTTCTCCATATTAAGTAGTGAGCATACTAAGACCCAACACATCACTCAATAAGTCTCCGATCTAACTAAGAAAAACAAATTTTTTTTAGAAATTCCACTTTATTCATCAACATACTCTCCTTCAAGAGTGATACATTGATTCCAACTCTCCTCTAACTTTTCGATGCCGTTTATGTAAAACGATTTGTCTTTGCTCTCAAAATAAACCTCAGTTTCGGCAATCACTTCTTCATTTGAGTCAGATTTCTTTCCCTGTAGCATCTTTTTCGCTGGGGGCCAAATCTGGAGAGTACAGTGGGTGGGGAAGCAATTCAAATCGTAATTCATCCCATTTAACCAGTGTTTTCATCGACTTGTGACACAGGCCATTGTCCTGGTGAAACAGGACATTTTTCTTTTGCATGTGCGGCCGTTTTTTTCTTAATTTCTGCACTTAATCGGTCCAATAATGCCATGTAATATTCACTATTGATAGTTTTGCCTTTCTCAAGATAATCGATGAACAAAATTCCATGCGCGTCCCAAAATACGGATGCCATAATCTTGCCAGCCGACTTTTGAGTTTTTGGTCGCTTTAGACGACTTTCACCGGCTGCTGTCCACTCAGCTGACGATCTTTTTGATTCAGGCGTGTAGTGGTGGATCCATGTTTCATCCATTGTCACATACCGAAGCAAGAAATCCTTTTTATTTCGCTTGAACAGCTCCAAACAGCGGTCTGAATCGTCGACGCGTTGTTGTTTCTGGTCCGGTGTGAGCAAACGCGGCACCCACTTCGAAAGCAACTTGCGCATGCCCAAATTTTCATGTAAAATTGTAAAGACACGACCTTCTGATTTCTTCAAGGTGTCAGCTATCTCACGCAACTTCATTTTACAGTCTTTTAAAACTATTTTGTAGACATTTTTTATATTTTCCGGAACAAGTGCCGTTTTTGGGCGAGCAGAGTGTTCAGCATCATCAGTGCTTGTGGACCGCGTTTAAATTCAGCATATCAGTCAATAATAGTGGATTTCCCTGGTGCAGAGTTCCCATAATGCTTATCAAGCTCTGCTTGGCTCCAACAGTATTTTTCCCCATCAAAAAACACTGTTTAATCAACACACGAAATTCATTTCTATCAATTGTCTTGAAAATTACAAAACTTCGGTGACTGTAACCTCTAAACTAACGGCCAGAGTGCCATGAAATTTTGACAGGTACTGTTCTTCAAACCTTCAGTTAGTACTACCCAGAAATCACCTAGGTCTGACAACAATGTTGCCAACTTTCTGTCAGACCGGAGATATATTGAGGGACGTAATATGTACACATTTTATATGTTATATATAAGTTTGTGTTGGATAATACATAACAACCCTGTCTGCACTCAAAGTATTGAGTTTGTAAAATATGGTAAGAAGTAATTTTTTTTATAATTTATTATGTTTTTGTATTTATATTCATACATTTTTCTCATTACAGCTCTTTAGAACTGAAGATGGCATTATCTAATTAAAGCCCAAACTGTTTTCTATAATTGAGTTTTTATTCTACAGAGACTTCCTTTATTAAATAACTGAAGGTTTTCTACATTTTATTCGATCGCGACTCTAATGTAGGGAATTTTTGTCAAATATTGAGTGAAAATAATATTTGAACTTATATATTTCTAACTTGAAATAATTATATTAAATAAATTTTAATTTTCAAAAATATCTTTTTTTCAAATCAGCGCGGTCAAAATAATTCTTGTTGACGTATCAATTATTCTTTGATATATTAATGAGAAAATTAAAATTTACTTCCTTTATTGGCTGTGAATTCTTCTCTTTTTTAATTTAGAAATTTTTGGACAGCCATCTCATTTCATCAACGTTTGAATCTTTTACTATTAATTTAATCTCTTTCGTTTTTTAATTGTATTCATTCTAAATACGGTTGATTTTTTTTATTCTACTAATGAAAATGATATTATTAAGAAAGAAAATTTCAAAGATTTTAGTAGAAATAAGTTTATATTCCTTATCAAATGGGGGTTCATCGCCTCAAGAGTTTAACCCATTGCTTTTCTTAATTTATATTGCGAGTCGGAGAGATTTTTATCTCAAGGGTTAGATCAACTGCCCGGAAATCATGTTGGTTCTCAGGTTCAACTCCTGAGGCGATGAACCCTCTCTGATAAGCAATATAAAATCATTTATACTAAAATCTTTTAAATTTTTACCTTAAATTTAGAATCTTTCTTAATAATATATTTTGGTTTCAGCAATCTAGTTAATTTTTGAAAAAATTTACCATCTAATTTTCAAAAAAAGATATTAAATTCTTTCGATTTATTAAAAAAAATGATATTATTTTCATAATATAGTCTAATTACTATAAACTCTTTAGGATAGCATGAAATGAAAATAAACCAACTCTTACCATCTAATGTGTTTTGTAATTCTAAAACTTGTGAAATAAGACGAGCTTTCTCTTCTTGTTCATCTGGGCTAATGTCCGGATCAAGACCTAAAATAAAAATAAAAAAGAAAGTAATAAAAAAAATTTATAATATAATAATTGTATTAAAAGCGCATTTAAAACCATAAAATTAAAAATAATAATCGACATAATCTTATCTTTTCCTTTTTTTCTGCTAATTTTGTTTTTACCATAAAATAGCAAATAATATGCTATAAGTTTTGCTTCGGAGCCAGAATGGTATTATATGTAAATGTATATAATAGTATTATAACTGAGTGCGCTGGACTGGGGGATTGAATATATAACATCTCAGATTACAAATTCACTAGATAATCTTATCCGTGTTTGGTAAAAAGCGTCATGCGGGCTAATCGCGAAATGATGCTGGATCACACTTAGATGGATCATATCTTTTTCATTCTCTCTTGGTCCAGACTTGAGATTTAGCTGACTCCAATAGCCTCAACCAGCACTAGTCTAGATATAAATAAATAAATAAATAAATAAATGAATAAATGTCTTGTTTAAAATCGCGATCAAAAACAACTCTCTTTGATATATTTATTATTATTTAATATAAAAGTAAAGATTTGAGCATCTTATTTTTGAAAAGAGTTGGAATGTTTTTCAAAAATGAGCTCTGGTTCAGATTATCAAATCAATTTTAAACTAGAAAGAATTTAATTTTAAGGACAGAATCTAAGATATTAATAGAAATATTATTAAATTGCGATATCAGAGGGGATTCATCCCCCAGGAGTCGAACCTGAGAACCAACTTGCTTTCCGGGCAGTTGGCTCACACCCTCGAGACAAAAAACTCCCTCTGAATCGCAATATTTGAGGGTGTGAGCCAGCTGCCCGGAAAGCAAGTTGGTTCTCAGGTTCGACTCCTGGGGGGATGAATCCCCTCTGATATCACAATTTAATAATATTTCTATTAATATCTTAGATTCTGTCCTTAAAATTAAATTCTTTCTATTATTTAATATATTAATTAGAAAACTATTTATTATAACTGAGGACTGAATGGAAGACAGTCCAGGAATAAATAAAAATATTATTCTCAATAAAAGAGAAATTTGTTGAAGTCTTTTCTTTTTATACTTGTGAACCATTTAATTGAATCGGTCATTTAAAAAACCACCAAAGTCACACAATCAGAATTATCCTATCTCTAGAAAATTTTATTGACTTGAACATTTACTTGGACTACTTTTTTGATAAAACTCTTAGATTTTAGATTAGACTCTAGCATTTTCCATGACATTTCTGAGGATTCAGATCATTTCCTGTCATGGAAAATGCTAGATATCTATAAATCTAAGAGTTTTATAAAAAGTGGTCCAAATAAACGTTCAACAAAATTTCTCTCTGTTTCGTGACCCCAAAATTTAGGTACGCGACCCACCCAAAATGGGGTTGCGACCCACAGTTTAAGAAGCACTGAGCTAGAGCAGTGGTTCCCAACCAAGTGGGCGATTTGGGTTATTAGGGGGGAAATAAATAAGTGGGGGGGCGATTAGTATTCAAAGGGGGAAAAATTAAAATACGAGTACTGTACAGTAGAACCTGTTTTAACTATCAACTTTCTTAATTTTTCCAGATTCCAATTTAAAAATGAAAAAAAAATGTACCCCTGTTTTTAAATGTACGTCAATGATCTTAGTTAATTATTTCACTTCTTTGTTTTTAAACAAAAAATGTACATTTTAATTTTTTTTCTATTTTATTTAAGAGTGACCGGATAAAACTGCTTTGGTTGTTTTTATATACGGTAATAAAATTGTTTAAAATAATAAAACTGCTTTATTATTTATACTTTTTTTTTTTTTATTAATGAAAATGATGAGAGAAGGAGTTACACCAAAAAGGTGCATCCTCTAAAGGCCTGGGTTGGCCCCTCCATCGTGAAAAGAAGAAGAAGAAGGGTTTTTTAAGGGCTGGGTAGGGATCGAAGGTATCTGTGGATACGGGTTTTAAACAGCTGAAGGTTATAAGTCGCGGGGAAGACGGTGGCTGGGAGCGAGTTCCAGTCTCTGGAGGTCATATGGATAAAAGAGTTAGCGAAAGCGCCTGTTCGATTTTTATCCAATTTGACAGCGAAGAGGTGCTGAGCGTTCGAAAACTGCGTATTTCTCGTAAAGAGGGCTTTAGGGGTGATAATTGATTTAAACTCGACTGAACAGACACCGTGATAGTATATGTAGTACAGGGAAAGGGCAGAAACGGTTCTTCGGTGAGCCAGGGACTTTACTTCAAATTAAAATTAGGCATACAATGAAAATGAAATGGGGGCGATAGGTGTTAGTCAAGGGGTGTACTGCGATTAGAATTAGGTGTACACCGTCTTTGGAATTCTATTACTAATCTATTGTCTTCTACTTGGAAATGAAAGTGGAAGTGGAAGTAGGTGTACACGATTTGAGGTCGGGATTCACCCCTTGGTGTTAGTCAACCTCCAGAAAGGGGATATGCGCCTCAAAAGGTTGGTAACCACTGAGCTAGAGGATAGACAAAATTTGGTAACCTACTAACAGAATAAATAATATCTCGAAAATATAATTTTTTCGATATTCACTCTATAAGACTTTCTTGTAGTCCGAAACACCATGGGTTGGCTCGAATTTTTTTTATCAAAATAGTTTGAGCCGTTTTTGAGATATGTCAAAAAACCGGATTAAAAAAAGCAACAAAGCTTTTTTCATTCACGATTATAATACTTGACCATAAATACCCTGTATGGTAAATTATAATATATTTTTAATAAATAAATAATTTGCTCACTATTTGGCCCGGGGCTGCTGCTCCCGTTTGTAAACGTTGATGGGATTGAATCCATACTACGTCCTCTCATCATTGGATCTGAGATTTGTGAAATATCCGTAATTTCAGGATCATCTTGGATAATTACTAAAATAAATAATTCATTTAATTCATTGGAGGATTTTTTCGGGGGGGTTGATTCATTAGAAAAGACCGAAAATACAAATTATAAATTACTTGCGGATCATCATCAGCCAAAGGAATATTATTCATATCCTCTTGCATTTTTACATTAGACATATTGATTCGAATAAATTAATATAATCAAATTGATTTTTATATAAATCAAAAAAAATTAACAAGTATTGTCTTTTTTTTATTCTTTCTTTTATCTGTCAGAAAGAGGAAACAATATTGTTGCTATGTTAACACTACCGCAACTTATAAATTTATTTATATTTTTTTATAGATTTAATTTGAATATAGAAAATCCTATATATTTAAAATACAGTTCAAGATATTATTTTTCTTCTTTATTAATAAATACAAATCTTTTATATATATAAAAAAAAACAATCTGTCAGAAAGAGTAAAGAATATTGTTGCTATGCTAACACTACCGCAACTTTGAATTTATTTATATTTTATGTATAATTTGAATAAAAAAAACTTTATATATTTAAAATATGGTTCAAGATATTTATTTTTCTTCATTATCAATAAATATAAATAATTTATAAAAAAACAATCTGTCAGAAAATGAAAAGAATATTGTTGCTATGCTAACACTAGCGCAATTTATTTATTTATTTATGTTGTTTTTTTGTTTATTTAATTATTTCTAAAATATTTATAAGATATTATTTAAATAAATAAATACAAATCTTTTATAAAGAATCAGTCTTTAAAACAAATTTTTTAAAATCCAAACGCTTCGGAAGGATTTATCAATTGAATTTTAGGAAATTTAAAAAAATAATTGCTTTAAGAAATAAATATAAAACAGCTATAAACCTATATGTCTATAGTTGCTTTATATTTAGAGGCCAGTTGTATGTCGGTTGGTAAAGTCTTTGTAAAAGTTGACAAAAGGTAAAACCCGAGAATTCACCTTGTGCCCGGCAGGATGGCCAATCAGACGAAAGTTCGTGTCGTCTGGTTGGCCATCCGGCCAGATACAAAGTGAATTCTAGGTTTAACCCTTTGTCAACTTTATAGTTTACCAACCGACATAAAACTAGCCCTTAATCTTAATGTAGTTGTTTCCCCATATGGGTTTTCTTAGGATTTTTTTGAAATTTAGATAGATTATTATTTAAATACTTCTGCATCGATTGGTGGCAAAACGAAATTTATGAGCAATATAGTTCCGGAGATATTAAATTCAAAGATAGAGTTCTTCAGACTCTTATACATTGCTATACTATACGGGATATCGGAAAGTTTACATACATATTTAATTATAATTAAGAAACTCTTCTTACCATTGTTATAAAAAACTTAACCAACATTAAACAATTAAGAAAATTTTAATTCATAGTTACAACACAGTTTCTGCGATAATAATGAATAAATAATGAAAAATTTACACTAAAAACAAGCTGGCAACAGCTCATGTATTTAACCTAAAAAGTGGGTTAACTTTAGTAATTTTTTGGACGTTTTTTCGCTTCAGCCATTGTCGCAACAGCTTTCAATCGTTTATTAAGAACTTTTTGTTTTATAAATCTCCCTTTCTAATGTACTTTATCTGACATTTCTATGATAAAATATATACAAGCTCGGACAGTGTTGCCAGATTTGACAAACGAGCACGGGATTGGCTAGTAGTGGTACATAAACAGCAAAAAGTTTTGGGCTTATGAATTATTATTGTCTGTTCTATATACTCTAGCATTAACTTTTTGCTAGTATTGTCGCGAAACAACTACCTTAAATTGAGAATTAAAACTCAATCAACCGCTATAAATACTGTACACTCATAAAAGTGTTTGTTGCGCTTTTTGCTGCTGATGATGCCGTTTCTAGACGAAACAAATTTTGTACAAATTGTCCGTCTATAAACACAGCTGACATAATAAAATGCTAACTCACAATTAGACTTGTTCTAATTGAATTACACATCTTCAAAAAGTTCTTAATAATCATTTCAAGAAATATTTTTAAATATTTATTATACTTATATAAAAGCATGCTATGTCTATTTAGTGAATAAAAACCCTGAGATAAATTTAAAAAAAAAGTTTATCATATTTAGATATTTGTATATTAACTTAAAACTTAAACAAACAAAAAATACGTGTATAAATAAAATTTATTCAAATTTGAAATTAATTTCTTTTCTATTGGCATTTGTGGTGTATTTTATTTTGGAAATATGCCATTGCAGTAGTCGACTGAGTCTGAGTGAGTGGAGGGGACAATAGAAAAGAAAGAAAAAAAAATACGCACAAACTGTGAACGGGAGAATTTTTTGTTTAGTTTCATGTCATTTTTAATATAGAATGGCCGATTTCGATGCAATTTACGAAGAGGAAGAAGAGAATGAAGGCCCGCCGGAGGACACCTATGTCTCCACTGTGCCAGATCCTGTTGTCGTAAGAGGCGCAGGCAATATGACAGTGTAAGAATTTCACCTTTCCAATTTGTATCACGTTTGCAAATTAACAAGACAAATTCATGATCAAGATCCCCTTTAACCTACATTCGCCCTATTTTTATTTATTTATTTTGCCATTCGTCTTTTTGTGATTGTTGACTTAATAAATAAACATTGTTACAATTAATTATTATTAAAAAACATTTTCTTTTAAAATTATTATAAAAAAAGATATTATATTGAAAATCTTTGAAGGCCAGTCGATGATTTGAAGGTTTTTGTTTAGACCAACCCTGCCTGGTCTTTGTCTATCATCCAACCTGTAAATTACCCTTCGACTTAATTATCATTGCATAACAATGGCTTTGCTTTGTTGAATTCTGGTAATCACAAATATCTTGAAAGTTAAGTGACATATAGGGCAGTTTTTAAATGGATTGTCATCTAAGAGACTGCTTTCGAATGAGATCTTTAAAACCCTTCAAATTCCAACTGAGATGCCCTATTTAATTATATACCTTTAGAGACTATTAGTAATGAAGCTGTTGAAGCTTTTATTTTTGTGATTAATTTGATTAAAGTTTAAATTTTTATTTAAATCACATGGTATTAAAATTGTAATTATTTGTTTCAATAAATAATTATAAAGTAACTTTAGAGAGTATATTTGCTCTTTGTCTAGATGGAAATTTAATAAACACTTAATTATCATTGCATAACAATTGCTTTGCTTTGTTAAAATCTGTCAATAAACAAAAATATCCCGAAAGTTAACTGACTTATAGGGATTGTCATTTAAGAGACTATGCTGTCGAATAAGATCTTTAAAACCCTTTCAAATCCAACTGAGATGCCCTATTTATTTAAATACCTTTATAGAGAATATTTGCTCTTTGTCTAGATGGAAATTTAATGTGTAACTGTATTATCATTGCATAACAATTGCTTTGATTTGTTGAATTCTGCCAATCACAAATATCTCGAAAGTTAACTGACATATAGGGCAGTTTTTAAATGAATTGTCATGTAAGAGACTCTGGTCTCGGGTGAGATCTTTAAAACCCTTCAAAATCCAATTGAGATGTCCTATTTAATTGAATACCTTTAGAGAGTATATTTGCTCTTTGTCTAGATCCAAATTTAATAAACACTTAATTATTATTGCAAAACAATGGCTTTGCATTGTTGAAATCTTCCAATCACAAATATCTCGAAATTTAACTGACATATAGGGCAGTTTTTAAATGGATTAACAGACCGTGCTGTCGAATGAAATCTTTAAAACACTTCAAAATCCAACTGGGATGCCCCATTTAATTAAATACATTTAGAGAGTATATTTGCTCTTTGTCTAGATGGAAATTTAATAAACACTTCATTATTATTGCATAATAATTGCTTGCTTTGTTGAAATCTGTCAATAAACAAAAATATCCCGAAAGTTGACTGACATAGGGGATTGACATTTAAGAGACTATGTTGTCGAATGAGACCTTTAAAACCCTTCAAAATTCAACTGAGATGAAATTTAATAAACACTCCAATATCATTCGACTTAATTATCATTACATAACAATGGCTTTGCTTTGTTGAAATCTGCCAATCACAAATATCTTGAAGTTAAATGACTTATAGGCCAATTTTTAAATGAATTGTCATGTAAGAGAGTGTGGTCTTGGGCGAGATCTTTAAAACCCTTCTAAATTAAATAAATGTCTTCACGAAGTATAATTGCTACCTTTTATTTTCTCTATAAACTCCTTAAGATTATCTATATATAGATCATTGCCAGGGCAGAATGTCTATGCTTTAAATGTTTTCTTTTAATTAAAAAGGTTTTTAGAGAGTAGTAGGGTCGTTGAATTTATAAGAATTAATCAATTGTGAATAAATAAACATTGTTACAATTAATTATTATTAAAAAACATTTTCTTTTAAAATTATTATAAAAAAAAAGATATTATATTAAAAATCTTTGAAGGCCAGTCGATGATTTGAAGTTTTTGTTTAGACCAACCCAGGTTTTTGTCTATCATCCAACTTGTAAATTACCCTTCGACTTAATTATCATTGAATAACAATGGCTTTGCTTTGTTGAAATCTGCTAATAAACAAAAATATCCCAAAAGTTAACTGACATAGGGATTGTCATTTAAGAGACTATGCTATCGAATGAAATCTTTAAAATCCTTCAAAACCCAACTGAGATGCCCTTTTTAATTAAATACCTTTAGAGAGTATATTTGCTCTTTGTCTAGATGGAAATTTAATAAACACTTAATTATCATTGCAAAACAATGGTTTTGCTTTGTTGAATTCTGCCAATCACAAATATCTTGAAAGTTAAGTGATATATAGGGCAGTTTTTAATGGATTGTAATGTAAGAGACTGTGCTCTTGGGTGAGATCTTTAAAACCCTTCAAAATCCAACTGAGATGCCCTATTTAATTAAATACCTTTAGAGAGTATATTTGTTCTTTGTCTAGATGTAAATTTAATAAACACTTAATAATTATCATTCGACTTAATTATAATTGCATAACAATGGCTTTTATAAATTTATAAATCATTGCCAGGGCAAACCCGAGCTGATAATTTAATTGATTCACTTACATTTTATGCTTTAAACATTTTCTTTTTATTAAAAAGGTTTTAAGCCGAAAGCAATATGGTCTTTGATTTCATAAGAATTAATCAATGCCAGTCGAAATACTCATATAAATAATTTTATTTATTTTAGAGTATACATAGTTTCGAAGGCCTTATCATGATCTTCAGTCTTATAATAAATCTTACATTTAATTTTTTTTATTTGAGCATTTCGGAAGTTGTTTCGTGACAATACTAGCAAAAAGTTAATCCTAGTAGTATATATATAGTACAGACAATAAGGATTCATAATCCATTAGCCCAAAACTTTTTGCTGTTTATGTACCACTACTAGCCAATCCCGTGCTCATTTGACAAATCTGGCAACACTGTCCGAGCTTGTATATATTTTATAATAAAAATGTTGATAAAGTACATTATAAAGGGAGATATATAAAACAAAAAGTTCTTAATTCTTAATTGAAAGCTGTTGCGACAATGGCTGAAGCGAAAAAAAACGTCAAAAAAATTACCAGTTAATCCACTTTAGGTTAAATAAATGGTTGTTGCCAGCTTGTTTTTAGTGTAAATTTTTCATTATTATCTCAGAAACTGTGTTGTAACTATGAATGAATATTTTCTTAATTGTTTAATGTTGGTTTAGTTTTTTATAACAATGGTAAGAAGAGTTTCTTAATTATACTAAATATATATAGAAACTTTCCGATATCCCGTATAGGCAATGCTAAAGAGCCCGAAAAAACTCTATCTTTTGAATTTAATATCTCCGGAACTATATTGTTCATAAATTTCGTTTTGCCACCAATCGATGCAAAAGTATTTAAATAATAATCTGTCTAAATTTCAAAAAAATCCTAACAAAACGCATATGGTGATAACTTTAAGTAGTATTTGAATATTTGTTAGGATATGAATGAAGGCTATTATTAATTCACTACACTATACAGCCTATTTTTTTTATTCACTAGTGAATGAAGTTAAGTTAAAAATGTTAAATAAATGATTGTTAATAAATAATCAACCACTCAATTGTAGTACTGTGCATTGGCCAGTATAACAATCAATAAACAATTAATTAAAATTATAGTAACATTATTTTATTTTTATTGTTGCTAACCCACAATGATTTATTTGCGATAATATTTTTATTTTATTTTTCTAGTATAATAAATAAAATAACATTATTTGTGATTCCAATGTTACTTTAACATTGAGATTTCTACTGTATAGTTATTAATGGTATGACCTCGAAGTCATACCGAAATAGATTAAAAACACAGTTTTTATAACTAGGTAATGGAAATATTTATTCATTATAAATAGTTAAAGACTTGTACCCTGTTGACCGGCTGCGGATCAGTAAATTCTAACCATTTTATACATGCCAAATTTCCATGGTCACATGCCCCCTTCCTTATCAACCCCTTGGGGGTGCGTCCCATTCTCCAAACCACTATATTTTAAAATATATATTTTGGGGGGCTTATGCAAATTTCCTGTTTCTAACTTTAGGTAATAGTTTAGATATAAGAAGATAACATATAGGGTGCAAACTGAGGGATGAACCGCGATTGAATTAGGTGTACACATCTTTGGAATTATGTGGAATTATTTTGGAATTCATTAGATAATGCCCCTTCATCTATTGTATTCAACTTGGAAATTAAAGTGGAAGTAGGTGTACACGATATTAGGTCCCTGTTCACCCCTCGGGGCAAACAGACAAATTAACATATATGTATAATTTTATAATATTTGAAATTTTCTATTAATACTCATCATCAATAGAGAACAGGTTTTGAGGCCCTTATTTAATAACGAGCTTTTCGTGCGTACCTTTGGCACGCCCTCGAAGCTCAGCCCCTCCACAGCCCCGCGGGCAGCGTCTCGTTCCAAAATTTTTATTCCTCTTAAAAAACCAGTTGCCAATCCAAATGTATACCCTTTAAACTACGGAAAATACATCGTCTCTTAAAAGTTTCGCCTTAATTCTTGAGTGGCGAAGGGGGGGGAATAATTATCAATATATTTAATGTTTCTTAATTTAAATGAATTGAGTCTTTCATTTCAAAATTCGAGTCCAAATTACAATTATATTTCAAATTTGCCTGGTTAATGAAAAAAATCGATTGGAGCCATCAGTTTAAAATCTGAGCTGACAATTATATTTCAATTTGGTTTCGTTAATTAATATACATTTAATGTTTCTTAATTTAAAATCTATTGGTGTTTTTTCATTTTCATTCGAGTTCAAATGAATACAATATTATCTCGACACAATGTCTAAATAAAAAATATAGTTTTAGTAACAGAAATCAAGATATAAACATTAATGTTGCATTGGTGTAATGGCTAGAGTTGATGCCCTTAGTTCAAGAGTTCGTCGGTTCGATTCTAAGCAAGAGGGTAATTTTTTTAAAGAAAATTTCTCAGCGTTGTTACAAATTAATCTAGACAAATATATATAGTATAATTAGTCCTTTAAAATCGCTTAAATAAGTTCTATAACCCTTTGAATTGTTCTTGAAATTAATACATCATAAAAAATTATAAAACAAAAAAAAACAGAAAATATTATTGAAGGAGACAATAAAAGAGAGGTCTTTTCGTTGGAATTAATTTTTAATTTATTTATAACGAGACTATAGTTTCGAGAATTTGCCCTTCATCAGTCAATTACAATTGAATCGAAACTATAGTCTCGTTATAAATAAATTGAAAAATTTATAATTCCAGCAGAAGACTCATTCTTTTATTGTCTCCTTCAATATATAAAAATTCTGCTAACCTCGGCAAAAAAACATTCAATGTAATCAGTATAATTATTATTAGCATAAATAGTTATTTTTAAAATTAATTTTAATAAGTAATAACTGCGGTATTCTTAAATAATTTTCTATTTGATCTGCATGTAATATATTTTATAGTATTATTATATAAATACAATTATTTTTACTCATTCTTTTGTTTTGTTTTTTCTAGGTTTATTGAGTAATCGATTTGATCTTGAATTCCCAAGTGGTCTTGTATCCAGAGTTGCACCTGAAGAATACAAAGCGACCGTCATGAGAGTGAATAGTGTTCTTAAAAAAACATTGCCTGTTAATGTTAAATGGCTTTTTTGTGGCTGTGTTTGTTGTTGTTGTACACTTGGCTGCTCTCTCTGGCCCGTTATATGCCTCAGCAAAAGAGTAAGTAATTCTTGTTCTTTTTTTTTATGATATTTTTCAAAGATTCATTTGCATAGCTATATGATAGATATATCATGAGTGTTAATTTTCAAGTTGCTGGGTTATATATACTTACCGGGTATTTTTGCTCCGAGAATATGTTTTATAACTCAAACAGTGCATTATATGGAAAAGTTTCAAATAAAAGTTTAATGAGGGAACTAAACTTGCGCTATTGTTTAGCCTTTTATACTTAGAACAAGCTTTCAAGTGTATTTCAAGATCAAGTTCTGTTTTTTAATGAAACCTATTTTTTCTATAGATATCCTAAATCTACAAAAAAATTGAACAACTTTTTATTAGAACTATTTTATACGAGATCAAATAAAATAAAATTTTAAATCAATTAGATCTCAAAAAATCCTACAAGTAATTATTTTTAACAATCATTCAACTTAATTATCAATTAAAATAATCAACAGTTTAATATTAAATAAATAATTTAATGATAATTGGACAATTTAATAACTAAAATATAGATTTCTATTTAAAAAACAGAACTTGACCTCGAAATACCCTTGAGAGCTTGTTCTACGTCGACAAACAATCTCGTAGTTTAGTTTCCCCCTCGATATAAATAAACTTTTATTTGAAACTTTTTTCCATATAATCCACTGTTTTTGAGTTATAAGACTGTCTCAAGATAAAAACCTCATCCGGTATATACAGGATGTTCCGTATCACAACGATAAACCGTGAACAGAGGATAGGGCAATTTACGACGGTCCAGAACTTACAAATTTTTTTTAATAAAAGTCTCATAGTTTTCGAGTTATAGGCATTTTTTTGAAAATGGTGAAAATCGCTACCCTGCTCTAAATATCAAGATGCTGTGGCTACAAATTTACATATTTTATTATTCTAATTTTTGTTACGCAATCCTGAATAATCCTGCTATTGACCAGAATTCAAAATAAAACCACAAGTACCTACTATACTTTCGGAGAAAAAAATATTTTTGCCGGACTTAAGTTTTAAAAAATTTTGATCATTCAACTTTGAATCATCTTTAATGTAAAAAAAAGTCTAGTAAACAAGCATGGCAAGTTATTTAAAAAATTGGCCCATTTGGTCGAGATTTCAAAATGGTACAGCACTTTGTACTTCCTTCTTTAGAAAAAAAAATATTTGATATTTTTTTGGCAAAATTAGCTAATTTAAAAACATATTTTGATAGTTTTTTTTTATTTAATATTTTAATCAATTATGTCGCATCTTAATTGAACTAATCTTTGGCTATTATAGACATTAATACTATAATAGCTATGAATAATTCCATCAATAGCCAAATATTAGTTCAATTCAGATGCTACATAATTGATTAACATATTAAATAAACAAAAACACTTTCAAAATATGATATTAAATTAGCTAATTTTGTCAAAAAAATACAAATATTTTTTTTTCTAAAGAAACAAGTACAAAAAGCTGTACCATTTTGAAATCTTGACTAAATAGGCTAATTTTTTAAATAACTTGCCATGGCAGGATACTAGACTTTTATTTACATTAAAGATGATTCAAAGTTAAATGATCAAAAAATTTTAAAACATAAGTTCGGCAAAAATATTTTTTTTCTCCAAAAGTATAGTACTTATGATTTTATTTTGAATTCTGGTCAATAGCAGAATTATTCAGAATTGCGTAACAAAAATTAGAATAATAAAATATATAAATTTGTAGCCACAGCATCTCGATATTTAGGGCAGGGTAGCGATTTTCACCATTTTCAAAAAAATACCTATAACTCGAAAACTATCAGACTTTTATTAAAAAAATTTTACGTTCTGGACCGTCGTAAATTGCCTTATCCCTGTTCACGGTTTGTCATTGTATACGGGACACCCTGTATTAATATATTAGAGTGTCCTATAAGGGAAAGTTGTCAAAAAACTATTAAATTCTTTAATAGCCAAATAGATGAAGGAATTCAATTTCCTTTATTTGATCAGAACTAGAAAAGTCCAAGTTATCGTTGATGATATTTTTTCCTACTAATGACAATATTTGATCAACTTTAACCTCTATTGCTTTTAATGATGAATCATCATTAAAATCTACTTCATTGCAGTTTTCTGCAAATGCAGAAATAAGCAATGGCCTTGATCGGAGACGATCAAATTTATAATCTGATTCTAACGGCCCATCTTGTGCAACTTTTCTCTCTAATGCCTTTAACATTTTTTTTGAACTTTTCTAGATCGCTTCTTTACACACTCCCCAAGATTTTCCGTTCTAACAATGTAAAAAAGAAACCACAAAGAGAAACAAAGAGGTTGTCCTCTGCTTGATGCAAATAAACATACACACATATACCGGGTGAGTTTTTTATCTTGAGACAGTCTTATAACTCAAAAACAGTGCATTATATAAACAAAAGTTTCAAATAAAAGTTTATTTATATCAGGGGGGAAACTATACTATGCTATTTTTTGTCGATCTAGAACAGGTTTTCAAGGGTATTTTAGGGTCACTTTCTGTTTTTTAAATGGAAACATACCTATATATTTATTTTCATATTCATAATCTACAAAAAAAACTAAGTAACTTTCATAAGAACTATTTTTTTATTTGACATCAAATAAACAAAATTAGATCTCAAAAAAATCCTAATAATTATTTTTAACAATTATTCGACTTAATGATCAAATAATAATGATCAAATGTTTGATTATTAGATAAATAATTTAATAATAATTAATTATTTAATAATTTTTCGACACTGTTCTGTGACATTCCAGAGTGTATCGCAAGTCTTCTGGATGAATTCCAGTTACAATTTCGTTTTTTGGCCAGTTACAGTTTCTTCATAGCTTTTACATTTCCTGTTTTTTTTTTAAACAGATTTTACAACACAATAAAATTAAGCTTGTGAGGGTACATTCCAATCAGGAAAACGCTCAGCATCCATTTCAATGGCAGTCCAATAACACTTCTTCCACATTCCGTGCATAAGCATAAATTAAGACCATTTCAATTCTGTCTTCAACAAAAAATGCTCCATTTTTATTATGGTAATACAATATAACTATCTACTGGATTGACACGAGAAAGAAACTTTTTTAAACTCAAAAAGTAGAAAATAATCTCATAAATCTTTGTAAAATGAAGTATTAACATCATTATAAACACTTATTTTCATTGTTGTGACTTTTCGATTTAATGATTATTTATTTAATAATTAATTATTTAATCATTATTATTTGATAATTAAGTTGAATAATTGTTAAAAATAATTATTAGGATTTTTTTGAGATCCAATAATTGATTTAATATTTTGTTTATTTGATGTCGTATAAAAAAATAGTTCTTATGAAAGTTGATCAGTTTTTTATGTAGATTATGAATTTGAAAAGAAATATATAGGTTTCTATTTAAAAAACAGAACTTGACCTTAAAATACCCTTGAAAGCTTGTTCTAGATCTACAAACAATAGCGTAGTTTAGTTTCCCCCTCGATATAAATAAACTTTTATTTGGAACTTTTTTCCATATAATGCACTGTTTTTGAATTATAAGACTGTCTCAAGATAAAAAACTCACCCGGTATATCTTCTTAATCTTCTTAATATACATAAAAAGAGAAGGTGATGTTTCATCTATCAACACACAGACTAAACCGCTTGACCTAGAAAAATGAAGTGGAGTGTATATTCTTTCAACGATTTATGGGGGTGCTAAGAAGGGATTTTTTGAAATTCGAACCCTAAAGGGGTGAAAGTTTTTGTTCGAGAAACACTCAGGCACCTGATACGACCAGGGCCGTTCCTGACCCATTGTGCCTCCTGGTGCAAGTTAGGATTTTCCGTCCTTTCTAAAAAATACTAGAAAATAATGTAACCGGAATGGGCCTTGGCCACTAAAAAATTGTAGGGTATTTCGAAAATGATTTTTTTTTTGTTTAAAATATAGATAAACTAGCTGCAAGGCCCGCCTTCGGTGGCCCTCTTGCTAGCCAGGGGGCACGCCACTGGACCCCGCCCTCACCCCCACTCCCCCCGAAACCCACCCAGCACCCCCACACCCGCACCCGTGCCAAACCCAGCCCCCCACCCCACCACCCCAACACTCCATCCGCACCCTTAATTTTTGGCCCTCCCCCCATTTTGGCTGTTTAGTTTTTGCATTTCTAGTCTTTTTGGGGCCCACAGAATATGTATACCACATTTGGATGAGTTTGGTCAAAAGGGCTAGAATTTTCATTTTTGACCCCCCCCCCCTCTTTTTTTTGTCTGATAATGTTTAAAACACATTTAAAAAAAAAATTATTTTATGTTCTTTTCAAAAATATATTCAGTTTTTCTAATTAATTTTTTTCATTTTTTTATACCTCTTCAAAATGTGGTAGTCTTTATGCCCCACCCTGTGTTTATTTGAGTTTTTGAGGTCAAACGGAAAAAAATAGAGGGAATGCGTATTTGATTTTGAGAAAAATAAATTCTCCCTTATGTTTTGGGACACCCTAATGTATTGACATGTTTCGCTGCAAGTCGTCTAGGGCTGCTGCCCTATGGTCACAAGTGCACGAAATTTCATTTACAATTTATTGTTTTGACATCAAACAAAAAAATTAAGAGGTTCTGCGTTAAAAAAAAATAATAATGAATTTTATTGCGCACTTGAAAATAAACAACTTGATATATTTATATTACTCCTATAATTTTAATAATATATTTTCTGTATATTCTTATTCCTATTTTTTTTTTAGACGCAACATTCAATAGACAAATTACTGGAATGGGAAAATAATCATTTATATCATAAATTAGGTTTACATTGGAGATTAGCGAAACAAAGATGTGATTCTTCTTCAATGATGGAATATGTAAGTAATATATACTATTTTCTAAGATCTACTATTTTTACAGGGTATGGTCAAGTAGTGTAATCGTGCATGAAAAAAGTGTTTTTTTTCCTTCTTTTTTTCGAAATATTCCAAAAACGGCTGAAACTATTTTGATTAAAAAAATTGAGCGAAACCACGGCATTTCGCTCTACAAAAAATCTCTAAAAAGTGAACATCGAAAAAATTATATTTTTCGAGATAATAATTGTTTTGTCAAAATGTCTGTTAGTCTGTTTGTGCGTTACCAAATTTTTGTGCACAAGCTAGCTCAAAAACTAGTCTGAATATCGAAACCAAATTTCACACGTAGTTTTGGTCCATTGAGATTAAGAGCTGATTAGATTTTGGTGGATATCGACCCAAGGGGGTGGAGGGGGGGGGGTTAACAATTAAAAATCTAGGCCATTTGAGCAAACTCAACCAAATTTTGTATACATAATCAGTGGGCCCCAGGAGTCTAAAAATGCAAAATCTAACCACCCTCCTCTACATGATTATAAATAATTTTATTAAATATTAAATAAATATAAGTGAGGGGCCAGGTTGTATGGTAAAGTAAAGTGGATGGCCACATCAGAACACGTCAGCTTATTTCTCGTTTTTTTAGTTTTAAAATCTTATAATTTTAATTTAATGTTGCTGCAATGTTCCTGCAAGGTTGCTGCAATATTCCCTTCTGTCTGGTGTAGTTTATTAAAAATGTATACATTAAAATTAATTAAAAAATTTAATTTAACTCAAGATAATTAAATTAAAATAAATTTAATAGCTTATTATATTTATTTAGCTTTATTATTTATTACTAAAGCGGCTTTACTATCGCTTTTTCTTACAATTTATTTTAATAATGTCTAATCAAATTTAAATTTTTTTTCAGGTTCTATTGGTTGAATTTATCCCAAAAATTCCAATATATAAACCGGACTAACGGATTATACATGAATGAAACTAATACTGATAATAATAATAAATCACACAAAATCAAAATGGAAGAGAAATGGTGTAATGTGTCAAGTTTATTATAATAATAAAAGTGCTCATATTATATATATTTATATTAGAATTGTTTAGTATAAAAAAAAATAGACTTTTTAACAAATTGTTCATTTATTGGGAACAGCTTGCTGAATAAAGCTTAAAAATGGACACCGTCATATCAAATAAATATATATATTAATAATAAAGTGTGAAATTTCAGGGTGAATTTCAACTAACACAAAAGTGTTTAAAAAAAAAAAAGTTATATATTATATAATTTTATTTCTTTTGTAAAATAATGTTCTTAATTTTGTAATTATATTAAATAAATTCAATTCTTAAAAAAAAAACAATCAGTAATAACGTTTATTAAAGTATAAAAACGTTTCGGGGAAAAATTTTACCTTTATAAAAAGCTGCAAAATTCGTCTTCTCCAAAATAATTAAAACAAATATTAACATTTAGGTAAATTATCTAATATGAAAAAAATTGTATTAAAATTGTTAAATTCCTAAATATCAGCCGCTGTTTTTTTGGAAGTTGTCTAAATCCAATTTTGAAAAAAATAAGTTAATGCCTGTTTTAATTAGACATAGATGTATACAGTGTCGTATCTAGCCTATGAAGGGCCCTGTACTTGGGGTTATATTTAGGCCCCCTATTTTTAAAAATAAATATTAATATTATTATTATTATTCAGTTCCATTATTTAGATATTAGAATTGAAGGGTTTGCTGCAAAAAGGAGGTAGCTCCAATTTTTTCAGTTTTTGGAAAACAAAAAAAAAAAAACGTTTATAAAATTCAAAATGACGGGCAGCTCCATCTGTTGAGCAACGCTGGAAATAACAATTGGAGCTACACCCTTCTTGAAACAAACAAAAGGTTTTTTTTGCACAAGATAGTGTTAATATCTCCCAACATTAATAGGATGGAGCTACCTCCTTTTTGCAGCAAACCCTTCAATTGACAAATCAGGGGAAAGTAGGAACAATTAAACAGTGTTAAAACATTCAATTTCGACGTTTCCAGGCAGCAACAGTATATTCGAATATATATTCTTTCAATATCTTTTCCGGACATTCGGATATCCCGACGAAGTCTCATAAATCTACGTAGATATTCTAAGAATATGCTTAGAAACACATAATGTCCGCCTAAAAATCTTCTACCGATATCCTGGGAATATCCCATTTCTTTTTCTTCTTTAAATGAAATTATATAAAAATAATAAAAAAAAAATACATTTCATTCTGTTAAATTCCGCAAACTTTTCTCTATAAAAATATAATTAAGACTAAAAAGTAAAAAAATAAATTAAATTTTAAAAAACTAAAAAACACGCTTCTAAAAAGTACAAAAAATAATGTAACACTTTGTCAAAATTAATTAAAACTACATGATTCTGTGCCCCACAGTTTTTGATTAAGTTATTACATTATTTTGTACTTTTTAGAAGCATGTATTTTAGTTTTTTTTTATAATATAATTTTTATTTTTATTTTCCACTGATTTTTGAAAATTATATTGGAAAAATAATAACAATATTTCCATTATATTGAGTTATATATGACAAAAAAAATTTGGTTGTCGACGCCTTTTCTAGACATTCTAAAAATATCCCAGGGTTGATTGAAATTTGGATATTTGTGTAGGACATTAAATTCGCTTTCCCGGAATATTCTTGGAATATTCTCAGAAGATTAACGCCCATACAAATATTCTGTGGATCTCCTGGAGATAATTGGAATATATATGTCCTTTAAATAACTTCTTAGAATATTCTGGGGATATTGTGTCTTACCTGGGTTTCTCCAATTTATTATGACGTCATCAGGCTCTTGATCAATTTCTCAAAACACTTTGTCATTTATCTTCTTACCAATTAGAATACATATATATATATATATATATGCCAATATGAACACACTTGTTTATACAATACTCTAAATAATTAATAGTATTGTATAAACAAGTGTATGTCATATTATTATATATATATATATGTATATCTATTCTGAGTGATGACAAAGTGTTTGAAATTGTCGACTGATGAAGCCATAATAAATTGGCGAAACGTCGCAATTGATCGAATGTTTTAACACTGTTTGGTTGTTCCTAATTTCCTCTGATTTGTCAATTCTAATATAAATATTAATAAATAATTAAATAATAAAAAAAAAGTAAGAACTTAATTTCATTATTAATATTATTTAGTATTATGCAATTTAACTTTTTTACCATAAACAAATATTATTTGTTATGCGTTTACTTTATTTCGAGGCCATCTCCAAGGGCCCTGTGCGGGTGCACCTGTTGCACCTGTCTAATTACGGCACTGGATGTGTCTTTTTTCATATTTATATATTTATAATAACACAAATTAATAAATTGTTTACAATATCTTCATAAATTCCTGTAAAAAACATAAAAAATACATAATATATAAATTTAAATATCTCAATAATGAATAAAATGGACTTATACTACTTTCAAATAAAAAGGCTCATCAGGTTGTTTATTTTTTAATATCGAGAGTTGTAATATTCTTTCTTTTTCTTTAATATACATAAACACTTCGATTAAACTATTTGTTTTTATTTATTAAAATATAAAGGAAAAACAACATTACAATTCGATATTAAAATAAACAACAAAATCAATAATTCAACAATTAACAATTCTTATTATTTTCTTTGTCTCCCAAAGAATATAACATTCTAAACCACACAGAACCATCAAATAAATTCAAAGAATTTAAATTTCATAAATTATCGAAATAAAAATGAAATATTTTTTATTTTTTGGCATAAAATCGATATAGAGAAAAGGATTGAAAATATATTCAATCTTGATATTAGATTATATTTAATTTTTCAAATTATTTATTTGCAATTTATAAATTACATAACTAACAGATTGCGTTCTAAACGCAACAATTAAATATAATTAAGTATATAATTATTATTTTCTTTGTCTCACAAAGAATATAACATTCTAGAAACACACAAAACCATCAAATAAATTTCATAAATTATAGAAATAAAAATGAAATATTTATACTTTAATATTATTACTGATTGTTTTGATTTTTTTAAATAAGAATTGTATTTATTAAGTATATATTATCTATAATTTGTTTCTCTTTAAAACATATTTTAATTTTTCTCTCTTTCTATTACTATCTCGTTATAATATAGAATTTATTATATTGAATGATCTGAAAATGAAATAAAAGTGAGGTTTCTTTATTTTTTTTTCTCTTTTTTTCATCAATTTTTAAATATTAGGCATTGTGTAAAATTATTTATTTATTTTTCTATTCTTATTATATTACACTTTCAATTGTGTAAATACAAGGCTGTAGCCAGAAAAATTTTTTTCGGGGGGGGGGGGCAGTTACCCACCGAGGGGTTAGGGGAGTATGGACGTACCCCTAGGAGTAGGAGAAATAACCTCCCTGATGCTCAGATTGCTTTTTTTATCAGAGTATTTTTTTTTTATTATTAAATTTTATAAATCTCAAATCCTAACAAAAGATTTGTATTTAAGTACCTACTTATAATAAAAAAATATAAAAATCTTTGTAAAAACAATCTCGGAACGTTTATTTTGAAACTTGTAGACCTTTCGGGAGAAATTCTCCCTTTATCGATAGAAATTTTTTTTATAAAATTGAATAAAAAAAAAAAAAAGTTGTTTCCACTAATGTTTCGAAAACAACCCTAAAAAAGGACTTATGTATTAAATATATTGAAAAGAAAAATTAATTATTGATTGTTTTAAGGTAGTTGTTTCTCCATATGGGTTTTGTTAGGATTTTTTTGAAATTTAGATTGATTATTATTTAAATACTTCTGCATCGATTGGTGGCAAAACGAATTTTATGAACAATATAGTTCCGGAGATATTAAATTCCAACGATAGAGTTTTTCAGACTCTTATACATTGCGCACTATACGGGATATCGGAAAGTTTCTATATATATTTAATTATAATTAAGAAACTCTTCTTACCAGTGTTATAAAAAACTAAACCAACATTAAACAAAAACTAATTTTTTAAGAAAATTTTAATTCATAGTTACAACACAGTTTCTGAGGTATTAATGAATAAATAATCAAAAATTTACACTAAAAACAATCTAGCAACAATGCATTTATTTAACCTAAAAAGTGGGTTAACTTTAGTACTTTTTTGACGTTTTTTCTCTTCAGCCATTGTTGCAACAGCTTTTAATCGCTTATTAAGAACTTTTTGTTTTATAAATCTTCCTTTATAATGTACTTTATCTGAAATTTCTATGATAAAATATATACAAGCTCGGACAGTGTTGCCAGATATGTCAAACGAGCACGGGATTGGCTAGTAGTGGTACATAAACAGCAAAAAGTTTTGGGCTTATGAATTATTGTCTGTTCTATATATTTTAGCATTAAATTTTTGCTAGTATTGTCGCAAAACAACTACCTTAATATAATAAAAAAATACAAATCTTTGTAAATCAATCTCGGAACGTTTATTTTGAAACTTTAGACGTTTTGGAACATTAGCGAAAACAACTTTTTGTTTGTTTTCTATTTTCAATTTTATAAAAAAAATTTCTTTCGATAAAGGGAGAATTTCTCACGAAACGTCTACTTTCCAAATAAACTTTCCGAGATTGTTTTACCAAGATTTGTATTTTTTATCTTATCTTATTATATTAAACGAGCAATTCTTGTATATATAGTATAAGGAATCGATTTCTCGAAAACGGCTCTAACGATTTCGCTAAAAATTGGTGTACTTATCAAGCCACATTGAGTTATTAGTTGTGTCAAATTTTTAATCCGATTGAAAAAAAGGAAGGGGGTGTAAATTAGTCATGTCGTAAAATAAATATTTTAATCGTTCATATCTCGTCTACGAAATATCGCAGAGCTTTGAAATTTGAAACTTATACTATCTAGAGACTACAAGAAGTACCATAAGATTTTGGCTAAAATAGAAGTACCGGAAGTTGATGTTTACTTACTTAAGAATGTAAACCCCCCTGGGTTTCGCAACCATAAATCTTAGAGCTACGAAATTCGAAACTTAAACTCGATATAGGCTAGAAGGAGTACAGCAAGTTTTTGCTCGAAATCGGAACACCGGAAGTTGACATTTACATGAAAGATTTTTCGTTTTTTTTTTTTTTTTTTGATTTTCTCGAAAACCGCACTAACAATTTTTTTTAAATTGGTATACCATACTTATCAAGTGTCATGAGTAATTAAGCTATTTAGAGCCAAATAGTCACCGAGAATCGCTCTGTGCTCTAGACACTTATATTAAAACAATCAATAATTAATTTTTCTCTTTAGCTACTTATAACTAGAATAGTTATTTTTTACTAAAAGTGCACAAAACTGTTTTTTTACTTTAAATATATTTTCTTTACACAATGTCTAATAAAAAATAAAAAAAAATATATATATAGAATATTAAATTTTAATATTATTATACAATGATTTTTTAAAATAAAATTTGGGTATCAAAATATTCCTTTATATAAATGTATATATAAATAAAATCAAAATAGTAATAATAATAATAACAATAATAAGTTAGAATCTATCTTATATAACAGTTATTGTTTTAAAAATAACAAAAATGCTGCCGTTTTATTCAGTTTTTTTTTCTCAAAAGCGTATACCATAATATACCATACATCGCACTTACCAAAGAAAACTGTAGTAAATTAAAAGAAAAAAAATTTTTTTTTCACAAAGATGCAATAAATTTTATAGTGAGATTTAATCGCTTCCAAGCAAGAGAGCATCGCAATAAGAATTTAGAACTTTTTTTTTTTGCGCACTTCTGGAATTTTATGGACTGCAGTTTTTATCGGAGTGTACGATATATACATACATAATTATATATATATATTGAAAATGTTATTGGTTTTTTTTTTATATAATATAAATAAATACAAATATTTTATCAAAAATAATCTTCAAACGTTTCGGGAGAATTCCACCCTTTGTCAATGGAATTTAATTAAAATTCTAAAAAAAAAAAAGTTCCTTTATGTAATTATAATATAAAGCAACACTAGACAAAAAAATATTTTGAAAAATATACAACAGGGGTGGCCAAAACCATAGAGTAATATAGAGTGGAAGGCTACCGTATATAGAAAAAGCGCTCTCTAGCGACTGTACTTAGCAAACTCTTAGTTCTTAAGAGCTATCCAAAGTTCATAGAAAATTCAAAAGCCTTTGTCATAGATAAAAGATACATACCCTTTATGTTATATATCAGGGGTGGCCACTAACCTTAACTTTGGGAGCCGCAAATTTATAAAACTGTTTCCACATTGTTTGGAGATTAATTAATGGGTTTATTAAAAAAAATACACATTTTTTTATTTTATCAAATATAAATGAAGTAACATATATTTTTTGCTCTACTTATAAGATTACAAAAATAATTTTTGTATTATTATTTTTTTAATTTAATTATTATACAGAGTGTGTCATAAAGATCTACCACATTTTGAAGAGATATAAAAAATGAAAAAATTTAACTAGAAAAAAAACTAAATTTATTTTTGAAAAGAAAATAAATGAAATTTTTTTTAAATGTATTTTTAACATTATCAGACAAAAAAAGGGGGGGGGGTCAAAAAAAATTCTAGCCCTTTTGATCAAACTCAACCAAATTTTGTATACATATTCTGTGGATTCCCAGAAGGCTAGAAATGCAAAAACTAACCAAATTTTGTATACATAGTTTGGTCGAAAGAGCTAGAATTTTCATTTTTGACCCTCCCCCCATTTAGGGTGGTTAGTTTTTGCATTTCTAGCCCTCTGGGTATACAAAATTTTGGTTGATTTTGGTTGAAAGGGCTAGAATTTTCAATTTTGACCATCCCCCTATTTTGGGTATAAGTTTTTGCATTTCTAGCCTTCTGGGAGTCCACAGAATATGTATACAAAATTTGGTTGAGTTTGGTAGAAAGGGCTAGAATTTTCATTTTTGACCCCCCCCCTATTTTGGGTATAGGTTTTTGCATTTCTACCCTTCTGGGAGTCCACAGAATATGTATATAAAATTTGGTTGAGTTTGGTCGAAAGGGCTAGAATTTTCATTTTTGACCCCCCCCCCCCTTCCTTTCGTCTGATAATGTTTAAAATAAATTAAAAATACATTATTTTATGTTCTTTTCAAAAATATATTCAGTTTTTTCCTAGTTTATATTTTTCTAATTTTTTTTATACCTGTTCAAAATGTGGTAGATCTTTATGCCACACCCTGTACTTTTTAAAATCAGTATTATTCAAGAGGGTTCAAGAGCCACACGAGATTGACTGAAGAGCCGCATGCGGCTCGCGAGCCACGTTGTGGCCACCTCTGTTATATATATAAGCGTATTTTTTAGTCTTGAAATCATGTCACCAATATTTGCCCCGAAGAGAGCGGTTTTGGCCATTTTATTGCCCAATGGTTTCGCCCTGGTCTCGCCAGAGAGCTCTGTAACTAGTATACTCTAAAATACATTGACTCCTTATGGAGCCTTCCATTCTATATTACTCTAGTGCCAAAACGTAGGCCCGGTCGAAAGGGCTTTATTAGTGCTATATAGGCATATCAGTGGTGGGTCGCAGACTTAATTTTTTTTTTTCGAAAATACTTTAGTTCGGAAAAGTTGCTTATTGTAATAAGAAGAAAAACGGCATAAAAATATAAAATAGGTTAACTTCGAACTTTAAACTTATTAAAAATTGCGAAAATCACGATATTTTTGAAATTTTTTTCTATTAGCTAAAATTTTTAAAATTAACACACTACCTAGATAGAACAAGTCTAACTTTTAGATCATCTATAAAGTTAGACTTGTTCTATCTGGTAGTGTGTTAATTTTAAAAATTTTAGCTAATAGAAGAAAAATTTCAAAAATATCGTGATTTTTGCAATTTTTCATAAGTTTAAAGTTCGATGCGCGAACGGAACATGTTAACCGATTTTAATTTTTTTCTGTTGTTTTTCTTCTTATTACAATAAGAATAGGCAACTTTTCCGCACTAAAGCGTTTAAAAAAAAAATTATTTCAGTTTTTTCGACCCACCCACCCTACTCTGGAAATCGCCCCCGGAGCTGACGGGAACATTGATAAATTAAAGTGATAAATTCGGACTTGATTTGAATATAAAAAAAAATTGAAAAGTATTGGAAGGCAGCGCAAGGATAGTGAAGAAAAATTATTACATCATTTCCAAATAAAGGCATGTTTTCATCGGTGCGACTGTCACGATGATCGTTCAACAATAATCGCACAACGAGGAAAACTTACCTTTCCGGCAGTCGCTCGAAGGAAAACAACTCCTTAAGA
>JALMQS010000087.1:74852-447705 GCA_024734495.1 Forficula auricularia | reverse complement strand
TTTCCAAGGTTTCTATAAAAAAACAAATGAAAAATAAAAGAAAATAAATACAAAAAACAGTATTTTTTATACTGGATATCTCGAAAACTAAACGAAATCTCAAAAAATGGTATTCTTCATTTTCGTCTTATTTTGATGAGTACTATAAGAATCCATAGTCAGATCGCGGCGCCACAGTTATCGTAGAATTGCCGTATTTATTGGACCGTCTTTCTTTTTTTCCCTTTCCTTTAAAACCAACGTTTCGGTGGATTCTTCCCTCCTTCAGGGTTTCAAAGGGCTCATGAAGGAAACAATCAAGATGTTTCCCTCTTCTCCAGTGGTGTACCTAGAGGGGTGCGGTCCGCTCCGGGCGGCACATATTTTGGAGCGGCATTTTTTATATTTAGTTATTGTTGTAAAAAACAACTTGTTCACTTCATAAGTATGGGGGAGGGTCAGATAGGCTAGGGGTTAGCACAACAGCCTGTTAACCAAGTGGACCCGGCTTTCCAATCCGACTCGAGGCATCCGGCTAAAATCTGACCCCAGGGGTAGAGACAAGTTTGAAAAAATAAATGTTATCGTAAATTGGTTTATGGCTAGAAAGGCCGAAAAGCTAAAAAAAAAAAACTTCATAAGTTTACTATTCGATTTCCACGAAATATTTATCTACTCTTATTAAACGAGCAAAAATTGTATATATATTTATTTGTTTGTATCATTGTTCTATTTTGAAAACGGCTTTACCGATTTTGATGAAACAAATTCTATTAACAAGTTTTGAGGATGAGAAAGCGATCTGGCTAGGTCTGGACCTCGACAAATTTAATCTTAATTGATCTTTTCTTAATTAAATTAATTATTGATAGATGAAAATCTCAATAAAAGAGTTTGTTTACATTTTTTTCTATTATCTTTTATTTTTAATTAGTTTTTTAATTTTAAAACCCACTAATAGGTTATAGCAAATATTAATATATTATATTAAAATTAGGAATTTGTTGTTTGTTTTTAATTAACAGGTCTCTAAATCATATCATTACAGGTGTGCTTACAAATAAAGTGGTTGAAGTGGCTTTTTTTATATAACTTGGAAACAAATCTTATTTAATTTTATGTTTTTTTTTTCAGATCCTATACGATTATTTTTATTATTATTATTTTCCTATTTATTTTTTATAATGTTTATCAATATGAACGAATGTGGGCAAATTGGTGTACGAGTAAACAAATATACACATAATATGTGGACCATTAGAAAGCTAGAAAAGCAAAAACTGGATGCGGGGTGGGGTGGATGTGGGAGGTGCAGGAAGTGGGGTGCAGTTGTGGGGGATTCGGGGGCGGGAGGCGCGGTTAGGGTGGGGTGGGGCGGAGTGGGTGTGCAGTGGTGGGGGCGAGGTGTGTAGTTTCTGGAGGGTTCAGAGGTTACCGTGCATCGCTCGGTGGCTCCAGGTACTTTACTTTATATAAATATAAAATAAAAAATATTTAATGGTAATTTTGTTTTTTGTAAATTAGGTATATGTTTTGTCTCATAGGTGGAGAACCTGCGGCCTCCGAAGTTTCTTGTGTTTCGATTCCCCAAAGAATCAGACAGATGGGCTTTGTAGTAAATTTATAAGAACCATACTATTAGGAAAATAGGAGAATGGGCGCCTGTGGTAAAGAGTTGGATATATATAAAATTTGATTATAGGATCTGGTCAGGGGGTCCATCGCCTAAATGGAAAAGGCATTTGCGGTCTTAACGCAGAAGATGTCGGATCTTACCCGGCTGGGTCCTGTATCTTTTTTTCAAATCAGTATCAAAACGAGTCTGGTCCCAATTGCACCAAAATAGGGCAGTGACCAGATAAAAATTTTAACTTTCGCGTTCATCTAGTTAACATATATATATATATATATATATATATATATATATATATTTATTTATTTGTTTGAGACAATAGTTTCGAAGGCTTGGCCCCCATCAGTCCTTTTAATTATAAATATTATTTTTCATGGGATCAGTATCAGTTTAGATATTGAAATTTTTTTTCTTCTTTCTCAGCTTATGAGCCAGGTAGAATTCGGGGATTAATATATAGCTTTTAACTGAAGCAAAAAGTTGCCGGGCATCGCTCGGTGGCCAGGTACTAAAAAATTAATAAGTGTTTGGCAAATCTTTTTTTTTATTAATGTTTAATTTTAAATTTTTGTACAATGTTTCGTCCCTTTCAGGACTTTATCAAGTACTCAATTATTCAAAACATTAATCGTTGAAATAACAATAAAACAATCGAAACACCAAAAGGATAAACCGACAATAAAACTATTTTACAACAAATCAGCATAACAAAGTTACAAAAAACAATCACAAGATACATTAAAAGTCAGGTCGTGTTTGAGAGATAATAATACACACCTCACAGACTGGAATATTGCAGCAATATTGCGAACCTTGCACAATATTGGCAATCATCATTGGGATTCAGTTCCATAATTTATTAATGTAATTTTTGTTTTTCAGAGGATGAGGAACAAAATAAGTGTTTATTACGACTTATCAATTGCAACGTTTCGCCACTTTTAT
The DNA here is from genome assembly GCA_024734495.1 of Forficula auricularia. Classification (NCBI taxonomy): domain Eukaryota; kingdom Metazoa; phylum Arthropoda; class Insecta; order Dermaptera; family Forficulidae; genus Forficula; species Forficula auricularia. Next base: position 445,148 of record JALMQS010000087.1, on the reverse strand, counting down.
TGCATTGGTATTTTTGAGTTGTTGATGATAAAATAGAAATGTATTCGAGTGTGTATAATAATGGCAGAGCTTAACAAATTGACAAAGTATTTGGAGATTTATTTATCAAGAGCCTGAAGAAGCTGCAATAAAGTGGAGAAACGTTGCAATTGATAAGTCGTAATAAACACTTATTTTGTTCCTCATCCTCTGAAAAACAAAAATTACATTAATATTGGCAATATTGCAGCAACATTGAAGTGGCAATATTGCAGGAACATTGCAGTGGCATTGTTCCTGCAACATAGGCAATATTTCTGCAATGTTCCTGCAACATAGGAAACATTGCTGCAATGTTACTGCAATATTGGCAATATTACTGCAATGTAAAAGAGGCGGACATAGGAATATTGCTGCAATGTTCCTGCAATCTCCTGCAAGGTTTAATATTGCAATGTAATATTGCTGGAATATTGGTGCAATATTCCCTTCTGTCCGGACTTCTACAAAAGATTTGTCCAACATCTGTTAATCTTTTATTTAATTAAATATAATGGACATTAGTCAACAGGTTTTATTAAATTTAATTGAAAAACTGAGAAATTCTTACGAAACGTTTAGATGAGTTATAACAAAAACATTTAAAAATTGTTTTTTATAAAATATTTTTGTATTTATTTATATATAGGTACATATACATATATAATTATAATATGTAAAACAATAACAGAATAGAAAATGAATTAAAGATCGATATAAAAATATATATTATATAAATATAGCTACAGTATATATAATTGAAAAGTTTTTGTTTTGCCGAGAGTTGTTGATTCACAAAGAGAAACAAAGAGGTTTAAATTCAAACAACCACTCTTTCCCAGAAGGCACAGGAATTAGATTAATAAAAGGGGAAAGAAACCTAAAATTAATTAGCGCAATTGAATCGTTAGAAATTTTGAAATCATTCAATAGAAATTCAAAACTTTGTTTGAACAACCAAATTGAATTATCAAATATAGCAATTTGCTTAAGATGTTTGCTAACAGAAGATAAAAGGAAAAAAAAGAAAAACAAACCCTTCCATTGTCAGCCTTTCTCTTTGTAAAACAAGGAGAAAGGGAAACATATTGTTATATTTGAATGTGAACCAAAAGAATGTTCTTTAGTTCTAAGCTGACCACCAGTGAAGAAGGAACATCAAATTTTCAATATCCATACGATATTGACTCCATGAAAAACATTTATAATTAAAAAAAAAATGACTGATGATGAAGACCAAGTCTTCGAAACTATAGTCTCAAACAAATAAATAATTTATATACAGATATATCATCTCGATATATATGTGTGTATGTTTATTTGCATCAAGCAGAGGACAACCTCTTTGTTTCTCTTTGTGGATAGCTATATATATGCTAAAAAAAAAAATATTTTTTTTCAAAAGTAAAATTTTAAAAATTGCTTATTACATACGTACATATTTTAAATAAATTTATTATTCTTGTAAAAGATCAAAAAAGAAAAAAATTGTGAAAAAAGCGGAAAGAAAAAATTGAAACTTTTTTGGGCAAAAATTTCAAAAAAGAAATAAAAAAATCAATATGAATAAATTGAATTATTTGCCTGTATTTATTTATTTATTATCCACTAGTATAGTATTATTATTTATTGGGTACAATTCAAATTTTTTTTTTCATATGGAAAAAATAAATGTATACATTTCAATTTATAGCCTAGTAAATAGAAGATCCAAAAAATGGTTCAGCTTACATTAATTGCTAGGATCGTTTGGTATGGTGTGGGTATGCCAAATCTAAGTTTGCGACCTCGTAAATGTGGGGGACAACTTTTGGTGGCCGAAAAACCTCGAAATTTTCGGACTTTTTCCAGCTTTTCGCTTATAACTCGAAAACGGTCCATATTTTGTAAATAACCGTCCTATAGTAAATTAAAGAGGACAAAATTTCGCGTCGATTAAAAAAAAAATAGAAAATTGGTCTAGTAGTTCGATTTTTTATGGGGATCCAAAAAACAGCCACCCGGATCACTTTTGAATACCTATCCCAAAAACTCTCACTTTTTTCGATTTTTTCCCATTTTGACCATGAAGGAGCACGTTTTCGACAAAGACCACTCTATACATTTTTAAACTAGATTAAATTTTCTACAATTTAAACAAAGTTTCATTTTAATTGGATAATGGTAACCCGTGCCGCAATGAGGTTGAAGTTTTGAAAAACTGCAATTTTTTGCAAAAAATCGAAGTTTTTCCTTCATAAAATGAAAACCACTCATCCTAGAAACTTGATTACTATCTCATTCTCTAGGAAATTTTGTTGACTTGAACGTTTACTTGGACCACTTTTTTGTTAAAATCTTAGATTTATAGATATCCAACATTTTCCATGGCAGGAAATGATTCATTGTTTGAAAAAATCGAAGTTTTTCCTTCATAAAATAAAAACCACTCATCCTAAAAACTTGATTTCTGTCTCATTCTCTAGGAAATTTTGTTGACTTAAACGTTTACGCGGAGCACTTTTTTGTTAAAATCTTAGATTTATAGATATCCAGGATTTTCCATGATACTTTTGAGGATTCGTATCATATCCTGTCTCCTTAAAAGTTATAGCTTCTTATTTAGTTAATATATTTGCTAATAGATAGCACCACTATAATACCTATTTCATTGGTTAGTTATTCTTAGTTTTCAATAATCAATGATAGTCTAAGATCCCGACTTAGGTCGACCTTCACCTATCGAGTTTCCTAATGAAATTAATATTTTGATAATATAATATATTAATAAACAAAACTTGCTAGGGTCGACATCCAATTTCCCTGCATAGCTATTTTTAATAAAAAATTAAAGTTGTTAATTTTATCATACATAAATTTAGTTATCGATTTCCTGGATAAATATATATTACTAATCGAGAGTAAAATATGTATTTAAAATGCCAAAGGTGGGTCGCCATCTTTTTTGGTCCCCTGCATAAGTCCAGGTAGACAGGGTATCAACAGGTTACTTCGAATTAGTATTTTGTAGTTATAGAGTTTCCTTTATTGTTATTACTTATACTCCCTTGTTTTGTCTATCAATTTATAATACAAATATGAAAAAGTGTTTTTTGTGTGGTAAAAGTAAACCAAAAACAATCGATTTTAATAAAAAAACATTTAAAAACTGTTATGATAAATTATTTTTTCGTAAAAAAAAAGGTTTTAAATATCACGATGTCGAGTTAACCAAAGAGTCAGCTAGATATTCATGTTATCATATAACGTGTTACAAAAAAGTAACGTCATTAACACAAAAATATAATGAAGAATATTATAATTTTCTTGGCAATTATGATGTAAGTATAACATATTATTTTTTCAATTCACAAGACTATTTTTTAATACTGAAAATTGAGGGACATTAAAAAAAAATTGTATATAGGTATACTTACATATATTTTTTTTATTTTGATGAAATTCACCGTTTAGGAGGTTTTTGGGTTGAGAATCGATCTGTCACGGTCTCATCTTCGGCTAAATTATTTTTAATGGGTTTTGTGTTAATTGAAATAATTATTCACAGAGGTGTGGTTGTCTTGATAAATATGTATAATTACATTTTTATTCAATTTCCTTTTATTAATAAATAATTGGTATTTCAATTTTAAATTCCACAAAGATTTTATACCAAATAAAATTATATATTAAAATTTAATTGAATATAAAGCGGGATAGACAAGATGGATTGGGGAGGATTACCAATCGACTTGATTGGGGAATAATGGAATTGAAATAATTATCGGAAAGAGGTTTTTTTATCTCATTAGATTTTCCTCTTATTAAAATTTATAAAAAAAAAAAAAAAAATATAAAGCGGGTTTTAAATCCCACAATCAGTTCAAAAGAAATATTGTTATATGTTAGAATTTGCCAATTTAATTATTTAGTACCTGGAGGCACCGAGCGATGCTCGGTAACTTCTTCCTTCAGTTAAAAGCTTTATTTTAATATTATTTTTTAATTTAAAATTCTGATAAAAAGGTCGATTTTTATTTGAGAGCCGTTTTTCAAATTAAAAAAAAATACAAATATATATAGTATTCGCCCACTGTACCCCCACCCCGCTTGACCCCACCTCCGAAACCTCGCCCTACCCCCGGATTCCCCACCACTGCGCCCCACCTCCTGCACCTGTTTTGATTCAACCATATGATTCATTTTTATTCATCCAATTAATAAAAATAAAACCTATCAAAATGTGTTGTTTTTTCAGAAAATTGAGACCTGCTTATGCGAAATATATTTTTAAATAAATTCTTGATTATTTTTTATTCTATTAAATAAATAAAGTTCTTTATAAAAACAATTATAAAACGTTTATTAATATTTATAACGTTTAGGGAGAACAAAATATGTTAAAATCCACAATCACAATACTTCTTCAAGGCCTTTTAGAACAATGAAACAAACAACCCATTGTCTGCCTGGGTATAAAAGGAAAAAGGAAAACCTTTTTGAAAACCCTAAGAATGGGATTTGTCTACCTGAGAATAATTAATTTGATTACGAAAAAACGCATCAAAAACAATTTTGTCGAAGATGAGACCGTGACAGATCGAATTGTCACCCCAAAAACCCCCTAACCCGTGAATTTCATCAAAATCGGTAGAGTCGTTTTCAAAATATAACCAAGATACAAATATATAAACAAATATATATACAAACAAATAAATAAATATACAATTTTTGCTCGTTTAATAAGAGTAGATAGATAAAACTCGATAAATTGTTAACCTTAATTTTATATATTATATAGATTTCATATAAATTGGTAACCATGGCGACTGTTTTTGTTGGGGGACGGACATAGGTAGATAGGTACATAGATAAATCTACGAGGCAGGCACAAATGCCCTTTATAAATATACTTATATTGCTAGAAATGCAAAAACTGGGTGCTGGGGTGGGGGCGAAGTGCGGGGTTTCGGGGGGCGGGGGGTTCCAGGGGGCGTGTACTATATATATATATTTGTATTTTTATCAGAATTTTAATTTAAAAATAATATTAATATATAGCTTTTAATTGAAGCAAAAAGTTACCGAGCATCGCTCGGTGGCTCCAGGTACTTATAGTATAAAAACAAAATAAAAAAATGCACACGTAGAAAATTAATAAAACTATATTATTGTGTATCGTCCACAATATGTGACACAGAAGAGAATAATGCTGAAGCAGGAAATGCATTTTCTGCTAATTTAAACGATGTATTAAAATATTTGTAATAAATTAAATTATCGTACATTTTATTGTAATTTTTTAATTCAAATTAAGATGGATATTTGGCAATATCCAAGTTTCCGACCTCGGCAGCCCCCCCCCCCCCCCTCCCGGATCGCCCAAAGTATAAAACTCTTAGATTTATATATAGATATCCAGCATATTCTATGACACTTCTGAGGATTCGGATCGTATCCTGTCATGGAAAATGCTGAATATCTATAGATCTAATTTAACAAAAAAGTGGTCCAAGTCAATATAATTTCCTAGAGAATGAGACAGAAATCAAGTTTCTAGGATGAGAGGTTTTCAAAACTTCAACCTTATTGCGGCACGGGTTACCATTATCCAATTAAGATAAAACTTTGTTTGAATTGTACCAAATTTAAAAATGTGTAGAGTAGTCTATCATGGCCAAAATGGGAAAATATTAAAAAAGTGCGAGTTTTTGGGTGATCCGGGGGGGGGGGGGGGGGCTGCCGAGGTCGAAAACTTTGAATAATGAAATTTGTAGGAAATTTTATGAACTTTCATTTCGAAAAGGTTATTTACAGAAAGTTGATAGTTTTCGAGTCATAAAGCGAAAACCGTCAAAAAATGGAAATTTTCATGCTTTTTTGGATTTCCTACAATGTTGCGTCACGAAATTTTGGTGGGAGACCTCAGATTTGGATTCAGCGCCCTAAAAATCATATAAATGGAAAAAAATCAGAACTATCCCAAAACTTTCCTGACAAAAACACAATTTGAATGGACTATGACTATAAAAAAAACTACATTAATATTCATGCATTGTTGAAATGGATTTTTAAATTTTTTTCGCACATTTTCCATTGCAGATGCCGCCATTAACATCAACTGCTCGGAATTTGGTAATTGACGAAATGCCAGATTCAATGACGCTGAATCCTTGCTCACCAGCATCTGTCAAATTGTCAACAGTAGATGATGACATGATGGAATCAACTCAAATGTTTGACCCCTCTACAGAAACTCTTTCATCTAGGCCATCAACTTCCAACGAAAATGTTGTATGTCTGTTTTGCGGCCACAGGCAAAAAAAAACTGGTAAACAAAGGTTCTACCCGGTCTTTCCGCAATCTGAGAAAACTACACAACAAATTACAACAATTGCGGAAACTTTAAATGATAATAAGTTGCTCGAGAAACTGAAAAATCAAACTGTTGCCTATCACAAGGTTTGTTTCACTCTTTATCGACAAACAGAAAAACGTTATACTACCGAGGAACACGAACAAACTAGTTGGCATGAAAATAGGGAGCACCATAAATTAGCTTACAACAGCCTAGTGGATTTGATCAAAACTGAAATAATTGAAAATGAAAAAGTTATGTACTTGGCGCAGTTATTTAGTAGATATAAAGCTTTAATATTAGAGTTCGAAGAAGGTCAAATAAACTCGGAAGAATTTGAAAGTTACCGACCAGAGACTTTACAAAAAAAAATTGAGAAGACTTTTGGTGACCGGCTGACAATAGAGGCATCTGCCGGACCGCGTTGCAAAAAAATAGTATATAAGACAGACATCGACATATCAGTATTGGCTAATTACGCAATGCAATCGAAAGAAGATACAAGATTTGAAGATGTTGCTTTCGATTTAAGACATTGTATTCAAAGTATCGATTGTAAATCGCTACCAAATCCTTTGACAGCTGATGATGTTATCCCAGAGAAATTATATGAATTCATGAGTAATCTGATATGTGGACCTTGCAATACTAATGATACTGTTAACGAGAACGCAGTCAAAGTGACGTCTTTGTGCAGCGACATCATTTATGCTGTTACAAGAGGTCGATGTCAAACGGAATCACAAGCCAAATCTCAGAAAGTTAGATACAATCCAATTTACTAAGTTTTTTAAGGGCTTCGAGCAGTGGTAAATTCTTCGTGCGATAAATTAGGTTAAATTTATCTCCCACTTAAACTGCTGTTGGCGTTTGATGTTGTAGCCCGTTGATTAGCCACCCCTGGGTGGGTGTTCTCTCATTTGGGCTGTATCTTGTTGTGTGACAGAGGCCCGCCTCGTCAGCTCCCTGTCGCCGATGCACAGTGGTTTTTAGAATCCGAAAAACGTGATCGAAACCTAAAAATTAAACTTTTTCCAATCGTAACAAAATTTTGATATGATATCTACTCTTATTAAACGAGCAAAAATCGTTTGTATCTTAGTTCTATTTTGAAAACGGCTCTACCGATTTTGATGAAATTCACGGGTTAGGGTTGACAATTCGATCTGTCACAGTCTCATCTTCGACAAAATTGTTTTTGATGGGTTTTTTCGTAATCAAATTAATTATTTTCAGGTAGACAAATGGTAATCTTGGGCTTTTAAAAAAGGTTACTCTTTTACTTTTGTACCCAGACAATCTGTTGGGTTAATTCATTGTTCTCAAATGCCTTGAAGAAGTATTGTGATTGTGGTTTTTAAGATATTTTGTTCTACCTAAACGTTAGAATTATTATTAAACGTTTTATAATTGGTTTTATAAAGAACCTTATTTATTCAATAGAATAAAAAATAATCAAGAATTTATTTAAAAATATCTTTTCCATAAGCAGGTCTCAATTTTCTGAAAAAATAACACATTTTGCTAAGTTTTATTTATTAACAATTGGATGAATAAAAATGAGTCATGTGGTTAAATCAAAACAGGTGCAGGAGGTGAGGTGCAGTGGTGGGGGATCCGGGGGTAGGGCGAGGTTTCGGGTGTGGGGTACAGTGGGCGAATACTATATATATTTGTATTTGTTTGGCATGTCGTCAGAAATGCATCTGTTGATATTGTCCAAAGGTCATCGCCCGTCGCCACAGGCTATTAAGCCAGAAACAAATACATTGTAATTGTACACCATCAAATACACACATTAAAGTTTGGTTCTTCCACTCATCAAAATACATTTTATTACTGGACACCAAGTAACAATCTTTTCCGAAACACCTCAAATAAAACTTCATACACTACTTAAAATTATTACGGAAACCCTGGCGTCGGATACGATGGCCTTCATCAAGTCTCCAAAACATTCTTATTAAATTTTATTATAATAAATAACTTTTAATGTAATTTTTTGTTTGTATAAAAAAAAATTTAAATATGTATGTATAATTGTATATTGTATTGTAAATCAAATATTGTAATTATGTATTATAGGAGCCAAATTAGGCAATAAATAAATTAGTAGGGAACAAAAAAAAAATACATTTTTTTTAAATAAATTATATATATAATATATAACATTAATTTTATTTAAACTAATTTTCCATTTATTTAGAAAATTGATAACATTTTTAAAAATTCTTGATAATTTTTATAATACTGTAGTAGTATAGTGGAATGAAAATTCACTACTAGTTAAATATTAAAAGAAACAATAATAGGAGAAATACATTAAATTGACTAGCAGCACTCTCTAGACAATATTTGGTTATTTTTATACTTAGAGTTTTATTGTTGGAGGAATATTGATTTGGTGGTTTCCTCCTGGTGAAATTTTAAGTATATTTGATTTCCATTCATTAATGGTCCGCCTTTGTGAGAGAAACAATTTATTTAGAGTATTGTGTAAGAGTAGGTGATGGTTGATTTTGGCTACTTACGATGGGTTAAAGTAAATTATTCTCTTCTTCAATGGGGATTTATTTAAATTATTTAATTCTAAGTGATTTGTTTAATCGACTTCTTTTAAATCAGTCTTTGGTTCGATATAAGTGTAAAGAAATTAGATGCTGATTTTAAGCACTTTAGCTATAAATTATATATTGACATAGTTTTTGTTCAAGTTGATAATTAAATTCACAAAAATATAATAATTAACTAAAATAATAAATAATTTAATTATAATGATGATAAATATTTGCTAGATCTTCGTACTGAAAAAAACAAAAAACAAAATTAAAAAAAAAAATCATTTGATTTTACATTTTGTAAAAATTTATATTTCGTCGCCTTAGGACCAGTTGTAAGTCGGTTTGTAAAGTCTTTGTTAAAGTTGACAAAGGGTGAAACCTTAGAATTCACATTGTGCCCGACAGGATTGCCAATCAGATGAAAGTAGGTGTCATCTGATTGGCCATCCACCGGCCGGGCACAATGTGAATTCTATGGTTTCACCCTTTGTCAACTTTAACAAGGACTTTACAAACCGACATACGACTGGCCCTTAAAGACATTTAAGTAAATATTTAAAATTGTGTCTCAGAGGTTAGTTAAATATGGCTAGGTAGCATGGTACAGTATTTATTAAATTATAAATAAATAAATACAAAAATATTTTATAAAAAACAATTTTTAAATGTTTATTATAACTCTAAGGGCCAGTTGTATGATCGGTTGGTAAAGTCTTTATAAAAGTTGACAAAGGGTAAACACTTAGGGCCGTTTGTATGTCGCAAAGTAAATGCTTTTTACCACTAACCAAGGGGTAGCTGGTAAATGAAGGGGATGGGATGGCCAATCAGAACTTTCAGTGCCTGTCATCTGATTGGCCATCCCAGCCCCTCAATTTACCATCTATCCTTGGTTAGTGGTAAAAAGCATTTACTTTGCGACATATAACAGGTCCTAAGAATTCACATTGTGCCCGACCGGATGGCCAATCAGACGACACGCACTTTCATCTGATTGGCAATCCCACCGGGCACAAGGTGAATTCTAAGGTTTTGCCCTTTGTCAACTTTTATAAAGACTTTAGCAACCGACATCAACTATTTCAAACGTTTCGGAAGAATTTCACAGTTTTTCAATTAAATTTAATAAATACTTGTTGATTAATGTCCATTATATTTAATTAAATAAAAGATTAACAGGTGTTGGACAAATCTATCAAACACCACCTGACTTTTAATGTATCTTGTTATGGTTTTTTGTAAATTTGTTATGCTGATTTGTTGTAAAATAGTTTTATTGTGGATTTATCCTTTTGGTGTTCGATTAATGTTTTGAATAATTGAGTACTTGATAAAGTCCTGAAAGGGACGAAACATTGTACAAAAAATTAAAACTAAAACATTAATAAAAAAAAGATTTCCCCAACACCTGTTAATTTTTTATTTAATTTAATAAATACTGTATCATCCCAGAGAAGGGAATATTGCAGCAATATTAAACCTTGCAGGAACATTGCATCAATATTCCTATGATGTCCGCCTCTTTTATATTGCATCAATATTGCCAATGTTGCAGGAACATTGCCACTTCAGTGTTGCCACTGCAATGTTGCTGCAATATTGCCAATATTGTGCAGAGGTTCGCAATATTGCTGCAATATTCCAGCCTGTCTGGGATATGCTACCTAGCCATATTTAACTAACCACTGAGACACAATTTTGAATATTTACTTAAATGTCTTTAAGGGCCAGTTGTATGTCGGTTGGTAAAGTCTTTGTTAAAGTTGGCAAAGGGTAAAACCTTAGAATTCACCTTGTGCCCGGCCGGGTGGTCAATCAGATGACACGCACTTTCATCTGATTGGCCATCCCACCGGTCACAAGGTGAATTTTAAGCTTTTACCCTTTGCCAACGTTTAAAAAGAGTTTACCAACCGACATACAACTGGCCCTAAGGCGACGATTTATAAAAACAATAAATAAATTTCAATAGTATATCAAATATTTAAATTTAATCACCTCTTGTTCCTTTTCATATATTATGTTCTCTAGATTACTTTTAATGTGATAGGCAAAAAAACGCTCGCTTTTTAATTTATCATAATTTTTGTAAATTCCATTCTGTTTATTTAGACTTTCATTTAATGCATCAATTTCGTCTTTTAAAGCTATCATTCTTGCATGCGCTTCCGATTTTGTTATTGGGTGTTCTACATAATTATCTTCCTGTGTTAAATTTGATGCTGGTACATTTGTAGTAAATGGCGATGGGGACGATCCAGCGGGAGACGCAGGTTCAGATTTTATCTGGCAAAACAAAAGATAAAGAATTACGGATTTGATATTTAGATGGTTCAGTTGTTTAACGAAAGAGGAGGTTCGGCTGAAACCACCTAGATTGCACATTTGTAATGAAAAAAATCTAACAAGAAAAAGTACATAAAGGAATAGTATTCAATGCCCTTAAGGTAGAGGTCATTCAAGCTCATAAAGGGTCATTCAATAAGTCCGTAGGATAAGTAAGAAAAAAACAAAATTTTGACAAAACTCGATTTTATTATTCAACATAGTTGCCTTCGAGGGCGATTTTCCAACTTTTCGATACCACTTTTATAGTACGATTTCTCTTTCTCGTCAAAATAGGCCTCAGTTTCAGCGATTACTTCATTATTGAACTTCTTTTGGATTCTGGTGTGTAATAGTGAAGCCATGTCTCATCCATTGTCACATATCAACGATAGAATTCCATTTTATTGCGGTTTAACAGCGCCAAACACTCCTCTGAAGCATCGATTCGTTGTTGTTTTTGGTCGACTGTGAGCTCACGTGGCACCCACTTTGCACAGAGCTTTTGCATACCCAAATGTTCTTGTAAAATGGTAAAAACACTACCATCTGATATCTTTACAATGTCAGCTAGCTCGTGCACCTTCAATTTGCAATCGTTTATAACCAATTTGTGGATTTTTTTTATGTTTTCTGGAATAACAGCCTGATTTGGGCGTCTACTCTGCATCATTTGTGCTGGTACGACCACGTTTAAATTCAGCAATCCACTTCTCTACCATTTGTCTCGATGGAGCAGAGTTCGGATAATGTTTATCAAGCCATTGTTTGGTTTCTACTGTATTTTTTTTCATCAAAAAGCAATGCTTTATTAAAACTCGAAATTCACTTTTTTTTCAATAACAAAAGTTGATTCTCACAAAATGCTATAACTTACGAATCAATAGTCAGATTGCTGTCAAATTTATATACGTATCGTTTGAAGGTTAGTACTAAATAAAAATCACATTGAAAAATTCTACTAACGCTATCTATGTGTCATCCAACGGACTTATTGAATGACCTAATAGTTGTTTCTCGACAATACTAGCAAAAAGTTAATGCTAAAGTATATAGAACAGACAATAAGAATTCATAATTCATAAGCCCAAAACTTTTTGCTGTTTATGTACCACTTCTAGCCAAACCCGTGCTCGTTTGACAAATATGGCAACACTGTCCGAGCTTGTATATATTTAATCATAGAAATTTCAGATAAAGTACATTATAAAGGGAGATTTATAAAACAAAAAGTTCTTAATAAGCGATTGAAAGCTGTTGCGACAATGGCTGAAGCGAAAAAACGTCAAAAAAAGTATATATTAAATAAGTAAATAGTGAAATTGTGCTTTTTTGTGTAGCTACATTTTCCTGGCTTATCACATATAGTGTGAACCTACATACCTACCATTGAAACCATGGTTTCAAATATATATTTATGCTTCATTGCCTTGACTTTCGTTGCCCAGAAGCAAAAAAAAACAGAACAAGAAGAGGAAACGATGATGGTCAAAGGAGTGGTATAAATTGAGAAACCGCTTCACTAATGAACATTTACTCAAAGTACTGCGCGAAACGGAACCAGAAGACTACAGAAACTTTCTCAGAATGAACCAAGACAGTTTTGATTCTTTATTGGAGTTAGTGTGGCCCAAAATAGAAAAAAAGGACACTAATATGAGTGAAGCGATTCCTGCAATTCAGAGACTTTTCATCACAATGAGGTTCCAAATAGGTTTTGGTGTTGGAAGCTAGTGGAGAGTCCTACATGGTTGCTTGCTGCCGAGTGCGAGATTGAGGGAAAGATTGAGCAAACCCTTCTAGACGGTCATGCGCCCTCTTCAATCATTTGCTTAAATTAAACTTTCCATCAATCACCGTCAATGATTGGCTCAAGCGTCTAACAGGTTCTTAGACGGTCAATCATACTTGACTCAATCATTTTGATTAAAGGATGGACTGTCTAGGGCAGGGGTGTCCAACCTTTTAGCTTACCCGGTCCACATTTGAAGAAAAAAAAATTCTCGGGCCGCAGATAATTTTTTTTTGTGCTATTGAATGCAAGAAGCGGCCTATGAAGATGCGGCCCCTATGAATCTCGGAAGATCCCTGCATTACCGAAGAGAAGGAGGAATAGATGAAGAGAAAGGGTGGAGGGGGTATCGTTGTTGAAGTTTCCAAGGGTTTGAAGGTTATACCACATGTGTCAGAAAGTTTGCAGGTAAAAAAATTATATATAATGAAAATGGAGTCGAAAATAGACCGAAATGGTGATTATTTTTACGGAAATCTTGAATTTTAGTCCACATTCAAAATTTAAAATTAGCACTTATTTTTCGAAAACTTTTCGGTAGATTTCTTATTTTAGAGAAACAAAATTATCAGGCCAAATTGATATGTCTTTTCCAGGAACTATATATAAATTTCAATGTTTTAAGGAAGTTTATAAATTTATGTTGGGCCGTATTCATTGCAGTGCTGGGCCGCGGGTTGGACAGCCCTGGTCTAGGGCCTACTTTATAAACATAGTTAATAAGTACATTGAACTTAACGGTCATCACTTTGAACACCTACTTTAATTTTTTTAATTTGATGGTATATTATTTATTTAATAACTTATTATTTAATTATTATTTGATATGCTTAAGAATAATTATTAAAAAAGTATGATTTGATTGATCGATATAATATTTTGTTTATTTGATTTCGTGTAAATAATCTAATGAAAGGTGTTCAGTTGTTTGTTACTTTACCATACAGGGTATGGTCAAGTATTGTAATCGTGCATGAAAAAAGTGTTTTTTTCCTTGTTTTTTTCGAAATATCTCAAAAACTGCTGAAACTATTTTGATTAAAAAAATTGAGCGAAACCATGGCATTTCGCTCTACAAAAAAGCTCTTATAAGTGAACATCGAAAAAATTATATTTTTCGAGATAATAATTGTTAGTTAGTTAGTCTGTGCGTTACCAAATTTTGTGGACGAGCTAGCTCAAAAACTAGTATGAATATCAAAACCAAATTTCACACGTAGTTTGGGTCCATTGAGATTAAGAGCTGATTAGATTTTGGGGCATATCGACCCAAAATTAAGGGGGGTGGAGGGGGTTAATAATTAAAAATCTAGGCCATTTGACCAAACTCAACCAAATTTTGTATACATAATCATTGGGACCCCAGAAGTCTAAAAATGAAAAAATTAACCGCCCAAAATGGGGTGGGGAGTGCAGGGTCAAATAATTAAAATCTTGGCCATTTACCAAACTCAACCAAATTTTCAATACATAATCAGTGGGAGAAGTCTAAAAATGCAAAACTAACCGCCCAAAATGGGAAGGGGGGGGGGGTGCTGGGTCAAAAAATTAATATCTAGGCCATTTGACAAAACTCAACCAAATTTTGTATACATAATCAATGGGATCCCAAAAGTCTAAAAATGTAAAAACTAACCCCCTCCCCTACATGATTATAAATAATGTTATTAAATATTTAAATATGAGTGATGGGCCAGGTTGTATGGTAAAGTCAAGTGGATGGCCACATCAGAACACGTCAGCTTATTGTAGATTAAGTAGACGAAAATATAGATTTCTATATGTATTTAAAAACAAAACCTGACCTTGAAAGGTTGGTCAAAGTCAAAAAATAATAGCCAGGTTTTGTTTTCTCCTTGATAAGAAACTTTGTTTTTCTATAAGCAAGTGTTTCTGAGATATAAGACATTCTCAAAATAAAAAAAACTCACCCTGTATATATATTACATACGAATCCAGGAATAATAAAAAGTTGTCCCTCACCTCATATGATGGTTCTTCTTTAATTTTTTGATCATGGAAGTTATTTGATGATGTTGAAGGGGTATTATTATCATTGAGAGCTTGCTTAAAAACCGATGTCGCAATTCTAAGCATTTTACTTGTCGATATGGGTTTTCCTTCAAATGTATATGGCGTCGGAGACGGAGGTGCTGATCCAGGCTCAGATTTGATCTATTCAAAAGGAATTTAAGCAATAATAGATTATCATTTATCCCGAGTAGTAAATGTATATGATATGATTTACCAGGTGTACAAGTATGAAATGGGGATTTTTTTTTCTAAAAAAACATGTTAAATTCGGAAGAATGATAAAAAGTGCTTGATTCAAAGTATGCTCCATCGCTTGTTATACATTTTCCCATCTTTCGAGAAAATTCTGAATACCAAGGTCAGTAAAAAACTTCTTTTGCTGGGAACCATTCATCTAGCCATTTTTTCACCACTTCGTACGAACCAAAGCGCTGCTCAACAAGTGCGTAACCCATCGATGCAAACAATTGGTAATCGGAAGGAGCAAAGTCTGGTGAGTAAGCCGCATGGTGGTAGAACTTCCCAGCTGAGTACTTCCAACGTCTCGTGAACCGGTTATTCCGTATATGATGGACAATTGTCATGGAGAAAAATGACCTTATTTTGATATTCTGATCGTTTTTTGAGCAGCGAACT
This sequence comes from Forficula auricularia, assembly GCA_024734495.1. Taxonomy (NCBI): domain Eukaryota; kingdom Metazoa; phylum Arthropoda; class Insecta; order Dermaptera; family Forficulidae; genus Forficula; species Forficula auricularia. The sequence goes on along the minus strand of JALMQS010000087.1, from coordinate 429,445 downwards.
GTTCAAACCGATCAATTGTTGCTGGTAGCGTTTGGTATTAACCGTTTCAATCGTATTCGTCCAACAATGCTTGAAATTCTGCATCTTCTTATCTTTTTGGCATTTTTCCGTGTTCCTTGTCTGCAACACCAAAAGCACCATTTTTGAAACACCGAAACCATCTCTCTTGCGATGGAGAATGTTCACCATAAGATTCTTGAAGCATTCGGTATGATTCAGCAGCATTTTTCTTTGAATGAAAACAACAAATTTCGATATATTGAACACAGGAAAACAATACTATGCAAACACTTTTTCAATTTATCACTTATGCGCCTTTGACACTTGTTGATGGAGCAATAAAGTGCCATCTATGTCAAATCTTTTTGCTACACACTGAATTGGTAAGTCATCTGTTTCTAAAATCCGCATTTCATACTTGTATACCTAGTAATTGATCTTACAAGCGTTAATGTCTTTTAGAAGAATGGGAAAGAAAGTAAAAAGTAGAAAAGTGACAAAAATGGAACTTTTTAGTTTCTTTTGAAAGAAATATAAAAATAATTGTTATATTCACGACAAAAGTAAATTCGTAAGCGAGGTGAAGTGAACAAAAAGCTAGAAATATGATTAGTTATTTGTTATGGAAATTCTTACAATATGACACCAAAACAGACCTTCTATAACAAGGGCGTAAACTAGCATTAAATTTCTTTCTTTCTTTCTTGAGTTTTTTTCATCATAGACTCCCCGGAGGAAGCGCTTGTTGAAAGTCATGATTCCAAAAATAAAATAATAAATAAACAAACAAAAGCAAAATAAAATAAATAAATAAAACAAATTTACAAAAATAATCCTGCTGACTAATACTACCTTGATCAAAAAGTTTCAGAAATTTATTCAAAAAATCAAAAATACAAATTTATTAATCAAAATCGATATTGTCCCATTCAAAGTACTCCCCATCGACTGCAGCGCACTTATGCCAGCGCTTGATCCAATCCTCGAAACATTTTTTATACTCGGTTTTCGGTTTGGACTATCAGAGCCGTTTGCGATTTTTACGATTTTAAAAATGAAATCATCTTTGCATCAACGAGTTTGTATTAAATTTTGAGTTAAAAAAGGTGCAAAAATGTTGAAGAAGTGTTACTCTATCGAAAACAAACTTTTATGTGTGGCCCAAGTTTTCGTGAGTCTATTGAGGATGACGAACTCAGTCGACATCGAAAACGGACGAAAACGTCGATAAAATCAAAGAAATGATGGCCGAAAACTGCAAATTGACCATTGGAGAGATGGCAGAGAACTTGAACATCGCTTATGAATCCGTTCAAGATATTTTGTTTAATCATTTGGCTTTGAGACGCCAAAAAAACCGGATTTGTGGGAACCACCTAACGCGCGGTCCAACAATGTTATCCGCAACTTTTTGACCAAGAACGGAACGAATAGCATCCAACAGCCACCGAATTCGACTGATTTGACTCCCTGTGACTTCTTTCTGTTCAGTCGACTCAAAAAATCGCTCCGGGGAACGCATTTTAGCAGCCAAGTGGAGATAATGAAAAAATCGAAGACGGCTCTGATGGCCAAACCGAAAACCGAATATAAAAAATGATTTGAGGATTGAATCAAGCGCTGGCATGAGTGCGTTGCAGTCAATGAGGAGTACTTTGAAGGAGACAATATCGATTTTGATTAATTATTATTATTATTATTATTTGTTGCGTTTGGACCCTTAGGATCACGCAAAGCTTGATGTTTTCTTTCTGGTTGGACCTTCCACGCCTCTATCTTTTTCCGGAACGTGTAATTTTTCCTGGATGGATGAGTGTGTTGATGTTAAAGGTGCCCAGGGGTATATATGGATTTTTAGCGTTATTCTTCCATTGTTTCTTCCTTGACTTCGTGATGGTCCGGATCCCCCAGAATCTGAATGCCCGGTTGCCACTCGAGGGTGGGTGGATTGGTTACCACCTGGGGTAATCTTGTTTTTGCCTCTCACGATTCATGGTTGCTTGTTACGAAATTTTGTCCTGCGCATGCGCGAGGTTTAGTAGAACCAGAGATTGTCAGTTTCTGGAGCCGAGGGGCCGGTTTTTTATTATTTTCAAATAAATTCACTTTGCTTCTTGCTGGGATCGAACTGATGAAGTCTAGGTTGATGTTCTCCTAATTGGATTAGAAAAGTTGGTGATTTAACCGATTGCGCTACCGACCCCTCGATTTTGATTAATAAATTTGTATTTTTGATTTTCTGATAAAATTCCTGAAACTTCTTGAACAAGGGTCAAAAATCATGTCCAGGCATGATCGTCGTCTTAAAAACTCGGCAACCCGATAGTATGCCTTTTTTTAGTAGTGTGCTCTTAATGGAGGATTTATATTTATTTAGAGGTAGACTTGTAATTTCCTCCAGAATTTTGTTGTATAAGCGCACACCTCGTCCCATGAATGAAGTGTTTACCTTTTGTAAACGAAACCTCGGGATGGCGAGTTTATTCTTGAATCCAGTATCGAATTCATGCCTGTCACTATTCCTTGCAAACTTAGTAATATTTTTCTGTACATACATCAAGCACTCATAAATGTATTGAGATGCCACCGTCAGAATGTTTACCTCTTTAAATTTTTCCCTAAGGGACATTCGTGGACCCAAACCAGTGGAGTACCTAGAACTTTTGTCGCCCTTTCTAAGTCAATCAAATGGTGGTTTTTATAAATTAATAAACATAAATAAATAATTGTAATTGAGACAAACTATACCATTAGATGACATATTTAAATTAGGAAGTAATAAAGGAGGCCGCATAAGTTGATATACCTATAAATGAAACTTTTATAAAAATACAAAATACAAGATACTTTTTTAAAGGCCACAAGAAACTTACGGAAGCCGCAGGTTCCCCGCCTATCAGATAAAACATATACCTAATTTACAAAAAAAAAATTTATCAACTTCATTTTGGAGAAGCTACCATACTTTTGCAACTAGCAACACTGATAGCAATTGTTAAAAAAAATTCTAAGCAAAATTACAATATTGGATACAGAATTTCCCATCTATACTGTTGAATAAATTTTAGTAGATCAAGAGGGCCTTCAAGCCCTTTTTACTTTCACATTTATATTCTATAGAATATAGTAATGTAGAAGTATTGCGATGCCCTGGTTTTTTTTTTTAGATTTTTAGAGATTATATTTTCTTGAAAAGTTTTTATTTTGCCGAAAGTAGCAGAGTTGTTGATTCATAATGAGAAACAAAGAGGTTGTCCTCTGCTTGATGCTATTTAATTTAAATAATAATATTTTCTACCCTACATTTAGGTACTTGACGACGAGGAAAAATATTCGAAATCATATAGTAATTCATAATTCGTAGAAATCGAATAGTAAACTTATGAATTGAACAAGTTGTTTTTTATAACTATAACTAAATATAAAAAACCCCACCCCAAAATATGTGCCGCACGGTGCGGACCGCACTCCCCTAGGTACGCCACTGGCTCTAACTTTTGAAGAATAAATATCGTGTCGATATCGGCTGCTTGTCCCCAAATAAATATAGTTTTTCTCATTATGTTTCAATATTTTTGCGAAAAATAAAAATAATTTTTGATTTAAAATTCTGCCCCCCTGAAGAGACCAATGTTCTAATGCCTTCTGTTCTTGAATTAACGTGGTTTTTGGAATCCAGACAGACAGGCAAAAATCATGAATTAAAATGATTTTTCCGCGAGTTTTAGATATTCTAAAAACACGGAGAAGCAGAAATGATTGAAAATTTTCAAGTGAATTCGAAATGCCCCTCAGAAATAGTAAAATGTTTTTCTCACCTCAATTGTCGTTGGCTTTACATTGTCCTGTAAATAATTTGATGTTGTCGGTGTGGTATTATCGTGGGATTGTCTAGTAGGTAATTTTATTTTATACATTTCTCCACTAAATTTTGTTAATAAGGGCTTTTGAGAACGAGTTGCCTAAAACAAACAAAAATGATCGATGTTATTAAATATTTTTCCTCGTATTAACTGAGAAGAGTGGTCGGCCCTTGGAGTATTTAAGACACTGGTTCATATAATATTAAATTTATTTTTGTTTATAGTTTCGAAAGCATTACATTTATTTTTAGTCTAATATTTATAAAGTGCTCCCTAGAGGTAGGTAAATCGTAACGAGTTGACTTGAATGTTTTTTTTTGACATTAATAATGAACGATCGTTTAATTAAAAATAAAAAAAATAAGTAAAAAAAATGGAGAATAAAGCCCGTGACGTCACATAGAAACAAGCAGCCTGGCTCTCAAATTTTCACTTATTTGACTTTTGAATATATGAAAGTCTTATCCGGTTCAGTTAGAATATATTCAGTTCGGCTCGGTTCTGCGGTTGTCGTTAGCCAACCTAAGCGTTTAAAAAACCAGCCCGAAGTCGAGGTCTCCGAATCGAGCTTAACTGAATATATCCTAATTGAACCTCATAGGATTTGTTTAGGAGCGCATTTTTTTATCTAATCGAACCGAGATCTAGAACTGAACCAGTGAAAAGTTGGGAGCCAGACCAGTGGCTGATTATAAGGTAAGCGGGATGAGCCCCTTGTTTGTAAGGTGTCTCAAAAAAGGCCAATTGTGTTATTTAAACATTGTTTTATACCACTTGTATTCAATTTTAGAAACTTAACAACACCTATGTTTCTAAAGGAAAATAAGGACACCATAAAAACTATAGCAGAAATACACAAGGCCGCAAACGAAATGTCAAGTACATTTTCAAATGTTGAAATATTATTGAAAATTTTTAGAACAATTCCATTATATATATCAAACGCATCGGGAGAAAGATAGTTTTCTGTCCTGAAACGCGTAAAACATTATTTATAATGAGAAAGAATTTAATTTTTAGGACAGATTCTAAGATTTTAATAGATATATTATTAAATTGCGATATCAGAGGGGATTCATCCCCCCAGGAGTCGAACCTGAGAACTAACATGCTTTCCGGGCAGTCAGCTCACACCCTCGAGACAAAAACCTCTCTCTGAATCGCAATATTTGAGATAAGCATAGAAATTCTTCACTCCATTAATATATAACGGAAATTAAAAAATTCCGCGCATGACTTGAGGTTAGTTCAGCTCGTATATTTTTAAATTTAATTACCTTTAATTAAGTATTTGATCAGAATTTTATGAACATTTTTAATATAATATTAATTAATTAATATTAATATCTATGATAATTTTATTTGTTAATGAGCAGACATTACTATTTTTTTTTCTTGTTTGTTAATTGTTGATTTTTTGTAATTGATTTGTATTGATGTTTATTAATTTCTGTAGTTAATTTGTATTGATTTGGTTGACCTAGCCTCCGAGGACTTGTGCCTCTAAGCAGGTCGAGTAATAAAGATTTATTTATTTATTTAAAAAGAAAAATAATTAAAGTCAACTAGTTACAACGTAATTCTAAGTATCCAGGTCCTTTATGAATATTTTATGGGATCAATGAACATGCTTCAATTCCAAATTCATCCGAAGGAGCCGAAATAATTTCAGTTTCTGCATTCAACCTGAGTATTAGAGCTAGAAGTATAAGTTTCCATTATTTTCTTTTTAGTAGATTCTTCTAATAGTTGCTGCTTAACTTCCATTAGTTATTAATAAAAATTGAATAAAACAATAAACAATGTGTTTCTATGGGAAAAAATATAAATAAACAAATAAGGGCTACTAGAAATACATTTTAAATGGTTTATTATATTTGAATTTGTAACTAAGCTTGTTCTGCAGCTCAACTTGAAAATTTTCGTAGTATGTTATATTTTCACATTTTCTTACAATTTTTATATTATCACACCAAAAATAAAAAAATAATTTTCATTGTAACACTATTTTTTCTTTTTCTTTATTGTCCCCGGGAACAAATGTACCGCTGTCCAGATGCCATATGCTTTGATATATGATATATTTGTAATTGCTTGCAATTGGTTTCATTATTCTTTTTATATATTACTAGTTGCAAGGCCCGCCTTCGGCGGCCTCCTTGCTAGCCAGAGGGCTATGCCAGACACCGCACCCGACCTCCGCACCCCCCACATCATGCACCTGACTCCCACACCACCACCCCGACCCCAACCCCCACTACGCCCCCGCGTTCCACACCACCACCCAGACCCCCCCCCCCCCGGACAACCACCACCGTACCCCCACACTCCACCAACCCCGCACCAACACCCCGCACCCCACCCATCCCCGCATCCAGTTTTTGCATTTCTAGCTCTCTAGTGGCTCACAGATTATGTGTACAAAATTTGGTTGAGTTTGCTCCAAAAGCAAGAATTTACATTTTTTGACCCCCACCCCATTTCGGGTGGTTAGTTTTTTCATTTTTAGCTCTCTAGAGGCCCTCAGATTATGTATACAAAATTTGGTTAAGTTTGCTCCAAGGGCAAGAATTTACATTTTTTCACCCTCCCCCTTTTTGGGTGGTTTTTTGGGGAATTTTTTTAAAGAAAAGTTGTCAGAAATCACATCCCTTACAACTTTGCTAATGAGAAAATTTGCTGTAGAGTTAATACTTTAGGAGTTATTTGATCATTTCCATTTGTGCGCCCCCCCCCCCCCCACCAAACCCCATTTTGGGGTCAAAATATCAAAACGTTATAAATAAATAAATAAATAAAGACCTTTATTATCCAATACAAAGAAATTACAAATGTTTCAGAAATACAAAAAAACTTCGACCTCGAGGCCCAAAAGCCTCACCATCGAATCAAAACGTTATATAGCAATAAACTTAAGTTAGAAGATGTCTGATGCAAATATGAAATTTCTTAATAATTCCTTCAGCCGTTTTTACGTGAATCGTGAGCAACTTTTCGCGGAAACCACGGAAACATACATACAGGAATTTTGTTGAGGGTGTTTTCGTTCATAACTTTGCTTAGAACGTGTGCAACCAAAATTTGGCGTGATTTGGACCAATGTACAGACAAAACTTTAATTTTATATATATAGATACTGTCTTGATTTTATCACGTGCCTATAAATTGCTCTTAATATTGTAAATCCACACAACCGTTCAACTTCCAGAACCTCAATACACATCTTTAATCAAGAATTGCCATTTATAGCATTTAAGTTTTAATAAAAAATTAAGTAAAATTACGAGGTGGGTTTCACATAAAATAAAATAAAACAAAAGTGAGTTTTCAAACTCCTGAAGATGGGCTGACAACAAAACCCGAAATATATCGAAATCAAAACTCACTTTTGTTTTATTTTATTTTATGTGAAACCCACCTCGTAATTTTACTTAATTATTTATTATTATAAAATGTTTCACCTTGAACCAACACCTATCTTTTTAAAAGTTATTTCTCCTTTCAGTTCGAATATTCTCGTTCGTGCACAATGAATTTCAGTATCGAAGAACTGGCAATAATAGCTTTGCTTTTGGACGAGGAAGAAGAAGACACTGGGTCCATCCCATATGGATATGTATCAGAAAAAGTAGACAACATAATATTGGCCACCTGCGTTTTGCATAATTTCAAACGAAAATATGAAAGGCATGAGGCCGCACCTGTCATCAGAGGAGATACAAGTGAAAACGAGAACAATCAAGTGAATTCATCAATAAGAAACTTGTCCCACCGAGGAGGAAATGCCAACAGATAAGCTTTTCAAATTAGAGATTCATTCAAAGATTATTTTTCTTCAGAAGCTGGATCAGTTCCATGGATACCAACACATTTGTTTAAACTTAAAAGTTTAATTATGGTTTTCTTTTTTTTTAATTATGTATTTCTCAATTATTGTGTTTCCGAGAAAGTGGACTTTGAAACTAGTAAATAAAGAATTTTGTCGCCTACAGTGATTTGTTCGTCTGGAAACTCCACATTTATTTCAGATTTCCTGTCAAATTCTTCCTTTCTAGTCAGCATTCATGTATTTTGTATCCTTCAAATCTTAGAGCACTAGCTGCTCCCGAACCAGCTCAATTATTCAATTCAGACAGAAGTGCCTATAGAAAACTGTGCAAATGGTTCAAAAGGTCGGGCAGCGTTTGATCACGTCCGTGAATACCCGAGAAATATCGGCGGGGACGGTATTTTTTTTGCACTGAAGGTCACTGTACGGTACGCCACGCCACGTCACGGAAATGTGTGGATCGACCTTTAGTCATATCCTTCGTCATTTTCGAATATTTGTTTAAAGTCTTTGTTTTGCATTGAATGACATTTTTTTCCCTTGCTTAAATTGCGCAGTCCACTAATTCATGATTTACATTTATTTTAACTCCTAACTTTGCAAGCTGAACATATCGGCGGGTCTTCCTTGTTCATTAGATGTCAGTGGGTAAATAAGCAATGGCCCAAGATTAGACGGGTCAATTTAACTTGCTCTTTTCTACTGCATCACAAATATATAATTATGGTTGATATCTCCATAAGATGAATGATCAGTTGCAGAATGGGTCTATTCTTAACCGAGTTATATGGGTGGAAATCTTCTGGACAATTTTATTTACTCAAAGAAATCTCATTTGGAATATTGGGTAAAATAGAAAATAAGTGAGATTTTAGAGCTTTTAATCCAATAATCCTTCCAAATGCTTATTAAAAAAAAATTCCGCATTCCATACTGTTGAATAGATGTTTTAAAATCCTATTAAACATGTTTTATTGTAATTTTTATATTGAGACTGCAATCACGAGTTATGAACCTAAAAAGTCGCCTTTCAATGCTCCCTTTCCCCCTTTAAATTTGAAGCCCTTTGATTCAGTTGTGAATATTGATATTTAGGGATCCTATATTATTTATTTAATCAATTTAACAATCTATTCTGAGGCCCTCCCCCCATCATTTATAGGCCCCAAGTAGCCGCTCAGTACACCCCCTGTTAAATTCGCCTCTACTTTGATTTAAAAATTCATGAAAGTAGCTTAAAGTGCTAGTTCTTTTGAGGAAGATTATTTTCGTAGCTATAAAATAATCAATTTGGATGTCAGATTAAAAAAACTATGGAACCCTCGGAATCGGAATGCGGTTCTTACTCATACTTGGCAGAAAATATATATATACAAACTTGAAATGAAGTGACATCAGAATAGGCGTTATCATCTGATGATGCTTGACTCTCTTCTTTCAATTGCATGACTTCAAAGTTACTCTCCTCATTTTCCGAATACGAAAAAGCTTCACCGAACATGGTATTATTAGCTAAAAAATGAAAATGAAATTTAAATAATATTTATACATAATTTTTACACTAAGTTATAGATGTAAGGAATACTAATAGTAGGACAGTAAAATGTAAATATGAACATGAATTTGGTAATTTAGGCGATTTTGTCTGCATTCGGTTAGAAAGCTGGTATTTGACGAAAAGGAGCAGTTCAATGATCCAATCTTTTGTATCAAATTTCAACTCATTAGCTATTGAATTCAATTATTTTATTTTTTGCAGCAGAAAGATCCAAGCCGACAATTTAATCAGTTCTTCCTTTTCAAACGGAGATTGGGCTGCCTATCCTCCTAATAATAAATTTAGATACAATAAACTAATTTATTTCTTACTAGCTGCAAGGCCCGCCTTCGGTGGGCCTCTTGCTAGCCAAGGGGCTTCGTCCCCTGGACCCCGTCACTTAAACACTCCCTCTCCTCCCTCTCCAACAATTCCCACCACTGACCCTATCCCCAACCCTGTATACCTATATAAGTACAGACACAGACACAGCCCTTCAGTAGCCATCTGGACCCCAACCCCCCACTCCCTTAGTATTACGTGATAATATAGATACAGACACAGGCACAAATACCCTTTAGTAGTCCCCTGGACCCCCACCTCCCAACCCCTGGAGGACGGACATAGATAGTTACAAACAAACAGAGGCAGGCACAAATGCCCTTTAGTAGTATGTGATAACACCTGCTTCTTTGTTTATGCCTTTTCTCATGGCAGCACATGAGAGATAGTCCAAAAAATTTAGTTAAACCAGGCATGGCCAACACAAAGTGCACCGCGTACCGCACTTAAATAAGAATAATTATAATTTTTTTCAATATTGTTTTATTATTTAAAATCTGATTTTAGAGAACGTATTTTTCTAAAATACTTTCAAAATTTATAATATCCTTAAAACTTGATATTTAAATTTATTACTTCAAAACAAAAAATATATATAAAGATAAATAAATAAAAAATAATGAAGCTGGCCAAATGTTTTTTTCCGAGGCCATAAAAAAAAAATAATAATAATAATTCGAAAGTTTATAATGGGAATCAAGGACAAGTTTTTTGTGTGATTTTTTTATATTTTTCAACCAAAGTTTCGTTGACTTTGCCGAGTTCTTCAGGGCTTCAAATAGTTACATCTCACATTCGTCAAAATACATTATTTTTCTTTATCTTTAATAATGTATTTTGACGAATGTGTGATGTAACTATTTGAAGCCCTGAAAAAGTCGGCAAAGTCAACCAAACGTTGGTTGAAAAATAAAAAGAGGCGCACAAAAAACTTGTCCTTAATTCCTATTATAAACTTTCGAATACACATTATGAACGGAAATGATAATAATAAAAATAATAATAATTATCTCTTCGCTTACCAACATCTATTTGTTGTTTATCAGTCGATGAAGAGCCTACGACTGGGGCAGTTTTATATCCAATCTCATTCATATTAATTCTAGAATTTGGACGAAGAAGAAAGGTTTTTTTCTGAAAACAAATGTTTTATGGATAAATTCTTAGAAATAAATAAATTCACCTTAACATAATATTTGATAGAATATGATCTTTTTCGCTTTTTAAGGTCTACAACTAGAGCGATCTCATTTTGGAACTAACGCCGACTATTGTGAATTAATTGTTAAGCTATGACTAATAAAGCATTAGATGAGAAATCTGAAGATTTTAAATTTTTAAGAGTTTATTTTTTCAAAGTTGTTATAAGCCAAAGTAAAAGTTAGAATCTTCGTTGGTTCACAAATTAAAAAAAAATTGACAATGAAGAATTTTCAAAATTGCTCACTAATGGTAAAAAAAAGCTTGGAACAATTTCAAAGCAGTAGTACCAATCTGTTTTTTGGAAATAACAGAGCTGAAAACCATCAAGAGCTAGTTGAAATAATCTGACGTGTTCTGATGTGGCCATCCACTTGACTTTACCATACAACCTGGCCCCTCACTTATATTTAATATTTAATAAAATTATATATAATCATGTAGGGGAGGGGAGTTAGTTTTTGCATTTTTTGACTCCTGGGGGTCCACTGATTATGTATACAAAATTTGGTCGAGTTTGGTACAAAAGTCTATATTTTCATTTTTTGACCCCCCCACCCATTTTGGGCGTTTAGTTTTTGCATTTTTAGATTACTGTGGGCCCACTGATTATGCATACAAAATTTGGTTGAGTTTGCTCAAATGGCCTAAATTTTTAATTTTTAACCCCCCTCCACCCCCCTTAATTTTGGGTCGATATGGACCAAAATCTAATCAGTTCTTAATCCCAATGGACCAAAACTACCTGTCAATTTTGGTTTCGATATTCACACTAGTTTTTGAGCTAGCTCGTCCACAAAAATTTGGTAACGCACAGACTAACTAACATACATTTTGACAAACCAATTATTATCTAGAAAAATATATTTTTTTCGATGTTCACTTATTAGGGCTTTTTTGTAGACCGAAATGCCATGGTTTCCAATTTTTTTAATCAAAATAGTTTATATATATAAAATTAAGGTTTTGTCTGTACATTGCTCCAAATCACCCCAAATTTTGGTTGCACACGTTTCAAGCAAAGTTATGAACGAAAACACACTCAACAAAATTCCTGTCTGTCTGTTTCCGTGGTTTCCGCGAAAAGTTGCTCACGATTCACGAAAAAACGTCTGAAGGGATTATTATGAAATTTCATATTTGGAACAGATGTCTTCTAACTTACGTTTATAGCTATGTAACGTTTTAATATTTTGACCCCAAAAGAGGGTTTAGGGGGGGGGGGCGCATGAATGAAAATTTTCAAATAACTCCTAAACTATTAACTCTACGGCAAATTTTATTATGAGCAAAGTTGTAGGGGATGTGATTTCTGACAACTTTTGTTTAAAAAAATTCCCCCAAAAAACCACCCAAAAAGGGGGAGGGTCAAAATATGAAAATTCTTGCTCTTGGACCAAACTCAACCAAATTTTGTATACATAATCTGTGGGTCACTAGAAGGCTAGAAATGCAAAAACTAACCATCCAAAATGGGGCGAGGGTTGGTGGGGGGTTCGTGGGTTGGGGTCCAGGGGCGTGCGCAAGAGGGCCGCTGAAGGCGGGCCTTGCAGCTAGTATTTAATATAAAAGAGGGGGCAGGTGTATTGTATTGTTATGCAGATGGCCACATAAGTTTATTTTAATTTATCATACTGCAGAACTCGTTTACTCGGAACACTTACAATTACTTTGAAACTGTCAATGAGTTCTCTTTCTTCTTCATTAATCCCATCCCTTTTCCGTTTGCGAAGAGAGCGATTCTTCTCGGCATGTTTGGCACGTCGTATAATGGCTTCTTCTCTCGTTTCCTGTTGCCTCATCTTTTGACGATAAGCCCGTTTCCATTGTTTCTTTTTCTCCCGATTCAGTTGAACCTGCTCTGCGGTCATCCGTAGCTTCTGCCTTTGCCGATAAGCAAATTGCCTTTGAGCTTGTTTCTCCCGACGTCGCTCGGCCTCTTCATCAGTCTCTTGTTGCCTTCGTTTTCGAATATAAGCACGTATCCGCTCTGCTTCTGAAGCACGACGCTTTTTAGCTTCTTCCTCAGTTTCCTGCTTCTTTATTTTTTCCCGATAAGCCCGTTGCTTTTTGGCTAGATCATCCCGACACTTATTACTCATTTTTTCCCGATAAGCCTGTTGCTTTTTGGCTAGATCAGCCCGACGCTTATTACTCTCCATCTCTTGTAGTTGACGAAGATAATATTTCGGTTGAAACCTTTCTTGTTCCCAACTTCGACTATAATTATGTTCCATTATAGCACGACATCGCGCATTTGACATTTTTATATTCCCTGGTTGCTCCATTCTTATCTAATAGTCGTATCACGTGACTGTTGTTGGTCAGTTATTTTTTTTTTTGAAGTCCGGTAACTTTTTACTAAAACAAAGAAATTAAAATATGTATAAATAGATATGTTTATATTTGAGCGACACAAAACTTAAAATTAGTCATTTTTTAAAGGTGGGCTAATAAGGGGGTTTACGATTTACGCTGTTAAAACTTTTATTCAATTTCACAGTGGTTCAACTGTTTAATATATGTATATATATCAGTAGCGTGGGGTCCATGGATGCTGTGGATGGTGCGCATCTCTAAAATTTAAAAACGACAAGGGTATTTTCATACCGTGTCATAAAAAAATATAAATTGAAAGAGACAATAAAAGAGTGTGTCTTCTGCTGTAATTATAAATTTTTAATTTATTTATTTATAACTATTTTCAACCAATCGATCACCCAAGGGTCGAAAATAATTTTTCTCTCTTTGCCCCGGGGCGCAATCACAACGAGGCCCCGTCGAAAGACAATTATTAATTAAATTAAATTAGGGAACGAAGAAATTTTTTTATATTATAGACAAAAGGATCAGCCGGGATTCGAACCCGGGATCTTCGCATGTGCGCTGCGACGCCTTTATAAGAACCTAAGCTCTATCCTCTCGGCCACTGATCCCTGAACCCAAGCTAATACCTAATGTCTATATGAATTATGGAATTTCTTTAATCCCTTCCTCGTTCATTTTTAACAGCTCTGTAGTGGTAGTAAAATTCAATAATTCATATAGACATTAGATATTAGCTTGGGTTCAGGGATCAGTGGCCGAGAGGATAAGAGCTAAGGTTCTTATAAAGGCGTCGCAGCGCACATGCGAAGATCCCGGGTTCGAATCCCGGCTGATCCTTTTGTCTATAATATAAAATCATTTCTTTGTTCCCTAATTTAATTTATTTATAACGTTATAAATAAATTAAAAATTTATAATTCCAGCAGAAGACACACTCTTTTATTGTCTCCTACAATTTATAAAAAATTCTGCTACTCTTGGCAAAAAGAAACTTTCAATTTAAAAAAATATAAGATAAAATTTGAAAAATAACAAAAAATTCTGCGTTTACCGATGAATTTTACAAATGTCTAAAAAACTTTCTGCTTGGAATTTAAGAGGGTAGGCTCACATTTGCCCGGGAATTTTCTGTCTGTGGGGTAAGTGCATGTTCGACCTGGGGCAAGTGCGTCTCCACTTCAATGTTGGTATTTTCTTCGGATAGCTCGGATTCTAGTGTTGATGTTTAATTTAGAGAAAGTGTCTGGTATGAATCTGATGTGCTTTCCCACTTTAATGAACCTCAAAGAAGACCAACAAGACCTTCCTCTGGAATTAAAAACGGCTACCGATTATCTCATACTTACCCTGAGTCCACCAACTAATGTTTTTATGTGTGACTAATACTTTGAATACAATAAAAATAAAGAAATAAGTTTATCTTTTTTAATTTCCTTGGTTGGCTAAACAATAGTGCAAAGCATAGGGCCAGCTAGTAGTGTCCTTTGCCAAGCCTATCCGAATTTCAAATTTAGAAATTTTTAGATAATATTTTCCAGGATAGTATGCTGATTCTACCCAGACACATCCGTAAAAACAAAATAGTATAATATGAACTGAGGCAAACTCGCACTTACCCCACTTTGACGGGAAAGTGCGCGCCCTGTACATCCTAACATTTTTTTTATTATTGTTATTACATTTATACTTTCATATTTTTATTTCTTCTTTCTCTCTTTTGTCTTTCGAGAGAGCGGAAATATACAAATCATTGATTAGATTTATCCTAGCAAATAAGATCAAGCTATAGTACAATTGACAACTACAGTTATTATACTTAATTTATATTTTGGCTGTGAATGTTTTATTATTTGTGACATTTTTTCATTATTTATTTATTAATTTATTGTTTTATTTATTTATTTATTATTTTCATTGTCTGTGATACTATTTGATTGTTTATAAACTCATGGTAGACTGGCTACAATGAAATTCATTCCGAGGCCATTAAGAGAAGAGAAAAAAAAAAAAATTTATTTCTCGATCCATGAAAAACAAAAGTTAAAGTATTTACATTTTAAATTTTTAACCGACTTCAAAAAAATAAATAATCAAAATATAAATATACTTACCTATATGTTTATTTGAGTAAAGCAAAGGACAACCTCATTGATTTTTCTTTAAATAAAAAATATTTTTCCTTTAATTTTTTTCTTACTCAATTTGTCATGCTAAAAAATGTTCACTCTATGCATAAGCTCCTAGTGTATTATTAATTTAAAAATTTGTTGTGGCGACATTGACTAAAAAAGATTGAAAATCAAAAACATTACCATGAATTTTAGATTATAAATGCATTTCCGAATGTAATAATTTATCAAGAAAATTTAAACTATGAATGTAATAAGGACTAGAACAATTATGAAATAGTCAAAATATAGATCAACAATTGCTTTATGTGAAAGAGCAATTGGTTTTTGTAAATTTGTTTAACTAAAATTTTCTATTAAGAAAATTTGCAAATTTCATTATTATAGTAGAAATTTCATTCATTTTAATCAAATTAACGATGAGCGATTGAATAGTCAGTCAGTTCAAAATAAAAGACTTAATACATTTTACATCGGTATTTTAATTTTTCCCCAAAAATTATTCTGAATGTTGGACAAACAAAAACCCATCAATCCATCTAGCAAGAAATCACTTTATAATATTTTAAAAAAACTAAAAAACATGCTTCTAAAAAGTACAAAATAATGTAATACTTAATCAAAAAGTGTGGGGCGCAGAAACTTTTAATTAATTTCGACAAAATGCCCCCACGCTTTTTGATTAAGGTAGTTCTTTCACAAATGGAAAAATTCAAAGTCTTCGAAACTTGGATTTTTTTTTTTTTTTTAGAAATTTATTGAACTTAATTTATTTATGAAAGCAAAGATTTAAGTATCTTTTTGAGTGTCTTTTTTTGAAAAAAGATGGAAATTATTTCAAAAATCAACCCAGACCTATAATATTAATAAATGAATTTAACTTTAAAGGACATCATAGATATTAGTTGAAATATTTTTACATTGCATATCAGAGGTTCGCCCTTAGGAATCGAACCCAAGCGCTAACTAGCTTGCCGGGCCAGTAGCCAAACCCTTAAGACCATGGTCTTAAGGGTCTTAAGGGTTTGGCTACTGGCCCGGCAAGCTTAGTTAGCGCTTGGGTTCGATTCCTAAGGGGACGAACCTCTCTGATATGCAATGTAAAAATATTTCAACTAATATCTATGATGTCCTTTAAAGTTAAATTCATTTATTAATTTATTTAATTTTAATAATTTAAATTAATTCCTGTGAATCCATTGTAATAGACTGATGAAGAGGGCAAAGCCCTCGAAACTATAGTCTCGTTATAAATAAATAAAATTTATAATTCCAGCAGAAGACACACTCTTTTATTATCTCCTTCAATTTATAAAAATTCTGCTACTCTCGGCAAAAAAATTTCAATTTAACCGTTCATATTTATAAAGTGGTTACGAGGCTAAAACTTTTTGTGTGGATTGTCGCGAAAGAACCTCCTTAAGTATTACCTAAATTATTTTGTACTTTTTAGAAACATGTTTTTTAGTTTTTCTAAAATATAATTTATTTTTTTACTTTTTAGTCTTAATTATTTTTATAGAGAAAAGTTTAACAGAAAAGTTTAACAGAGTGAAAATGAATGAAATGTATGAATATATTTTTATTATTTTTAAATAATTTCATTTAAATTGAGTGGGTAAACAATTATTTTTATAGAGAAATGTTTGCGGTATTTAACAGAACAAAAATCACATTGATACATTCATAGATAAATACATACATACATACATACAGGTGAAGCTAATTTAAAGTATGTAAAAAGAAAACTTTCAAATAAGAGCTAAGACAAAAATTTTCTTTTCAATTAGATAAGAAAATCAAACTGAAATTAAAATTAGCTTGCAGTTAATAAATATTATAATAAAAAGTTATTTCTTTTAATTAAAAGACAATTACCTGATAAAAGAGTAAAGAAAGAAAACATAAATGGGACTGTTTTTAACGAAAGTTACAAAAAAAAAGAAACGTTTTGTTTGTGAGTAGGTTTATAAAATGATTGAGAAATGACGTTTCGAATCGAATGTTGTCAAAACAGTTCCACTGTGCCCCTGGAGTTTGACTTTATCTAATGGATGCTGCTGCCATCTAGGCACGAATCCATTTACTTATCTAGCATTCAAAATAAATTGAAACTTTTTCAAGACTCAGTACCATAGCTAAAAGATACATGCTCAGTACACTGTGGTTGCAATGTACAGTCAGTGCTGGATTTTCGCCTAGGCCCACAAGGCCCGGGCCTAAAGGCCCAGCCGGTCTGGGGGCCCTGGTTGCGGAGTCTTTTTTTTTCAACCTAAAAAGATCACAAGGGATCTACAACAGGCATTACAAATATCATACAAGTATGCAATCACAATCTCTGGCTAAACAAATATCGCTTAACATTCTCATTAAAATTACTAAGAGTTTTTACGTTGGATTGCTGCTCCATTTACATAAGCACATTTATCCAAACGTAGGAATTGCGTTCCGAATGCTGTTGTGTACACCAGCGTCAAACGGCTCAGCAGAACGGTCGTTTTCAGCGCTAAAGAGAGTAAAGAATTACTTAAGATCTAACATAGGAGAGAACAGGCTCAATTCACTCTCTGTAATGTACATAGAGTCAGAAATAATGCATTCAATTGACTATGAAGACGTCATTCGTTCACAGAAGAAAGTTCGCCGTAAGATTGTATTAATTTTATAGAATAACGTAACTATATAGTAACATAGACTGTATTATTCTGATGTTTATTAAACTCATTAAAGTCGATTAAAAATTTATTTTTTCCTCTCTTCTTTTGTCTATATCCTATATATATATATATATATTGTCATTTTTTAGTTTGATTCTTTTCTCTATATTCACTATATTTATTGTTTTTGTTCCATATAATTGTTGTTTCCCTTTTAAATTTTTTTTCTCTTACTTGATCTGTTTGTATCATATTGTTTATTTTCTTTGTAATTAAATTGGCCTAATATTGTACATTAAAAAGGCTAGATGACCCTACAAATACAATGTTCTGGAATAAAAAGAAAAAAAAATATTTTCTGTACTAGTGCATTTAATTTGCTAAATTTCCAAAATAGCTTCCCGATGGTGGGGGGGGGGGGGGGGGGCAAATGTCAAGTGCCTAGGGGCCCTGGGTCTCTTAAATCCGCCCCTGTATATGAATGATTAAAATATTTATTTTACGACACTCCTAATTCTGATTTCAATTGACTGATTTAATGTGCCACGCAAAGGGGGGCAGCCCTTTACAAAGAAGAAAACAGATTTTTTACAAATAATCATTTAACAAACACCTCATCAGCTGTCCAAACAAAGTTGTGGCTAATAATTAGACTAATGCATATATGAGCGCCGGTAGATCAATATCTCCAGAACAGCGGCCAGAGTGTTGGGAGCACCAACATGGGAACACCAACAGTGCCCCACAACTGTACAGTGCGATTAACACATTAAGATAAAAAAAAGCTTGATGTACTCCTTCTAGGCTATATCAAGCTTAAGTTTCGAATTTCGTATCTCTGAGATTTATGGTTGCGAAACGCAGGGGGTGGGGGTATATTCTTATTTATTTATTTATTTAACAAAGTATACAAACTTAGGACCTTAGGTCCCATCTAGTGTTTATACATAATTTAGCAACAAAATTTTACAAATTTGGCAAAAGAGTACACCAATACACAAATTTTATGGGGGAAGAAGAGAAAAAAAGAGTAGAGAAAGATTAGAAGACATAAAGGAAATAAGAGTAAGGAGTATCAGTTATTGGGTGGGATCCATAAAGAACGAAGACCTGAGAGCACCAAGAGTCGGGTTTGCATGAAATTTGGATGGAAGTTCATTCCAAAGCATTCCGCACGCACTAAATGAAAAAATGGCACTTTTTGGCCTCTCGACGAGACCCCATGTAATTTTTGGCAAAACCGTCACGTGATAAAATTCAACCTAATTGAATACTACAATTTGTGACTTTAATTGAGACCATGGGTTCCGTAGTCTTTACCTGAGGACCCTTGGAAGTTGCGCTTGCCGCGAGACCGATTACAATACTTTCCCCATGCTTCGCGTTGGATAAAGTAAAAAAAAAACAATCTTAAAACGTTTATTTAAAACCCGTATTATCCGTTATTATAATTTTCTGATTCATTCGCTCGACGCTTTCTCTTACGAGATCATGCAAGGTATTATATTAAGTCACTATTAATAACTAACATCACTAAAAAGAGAAAAAAATAATTTTTATAAAAAAAATAAATAAAACCGACTTCAAAAAAATTAAATGCAACAAAAAAATAATAAGAACTCAAAAATCAAATAAAATGCACTAAAAGGTATAAAATAATTATCTTATTTAGTTACAACTAAACGACGAAATATTAACATGAAATCACTTTTTGAAGTCGGTTCTAAACAAACTATATAAGCGAGCGTACCCGCCAAACGTACTAAGTAAGGTCCGTCTAGTTCGATTCATAAAATGTATATGTTTGGCACCGACTTCAAAAAGTGATTTCATGTTAATATTTCGTCGTTTAGTTGTAACTAAATTAGATTATTATTTTGTACCTTTTAGTGCATTTTATTTTATTTTTGAGTTCTAATTATTTTATTTGTTGCATTTATTCTACTTGCCATCTGGTGAATTTGGTGAAAACCTTCCAAATCCCATTGACATTGGCCTCGCAGTTCCAAACAACCTTGTAACAAAAACCGCAATCCATCTCTAATCTCTTCTTCTTAAATTTTTATAAATAAATACATTCGTATATTTATATCCAAACCCTCTTGACCTCTCACCGGAAATTTTAAATCTCGCTCAGAGATAGAAAGAAATTTCCAATAATTAATAATTCTAGCAACCCTGACCTTTGGTATTATAATAATATGTATAAATAAACTGCAACGGATCGTTGCTAAACTTTATCCTTAATATGTTCTAGAGTAAAGTACTTTAAAATATAATTTTACTAAAAACTTTATTTAACCTTTTTTGTGGTCCCCAAGGTACTTAATTAGGATATTAAATTTCATCAAAATTGGTTAAGTCATTTTCAAGATATTTAGAAAAAACTAAAAAAGTACTGAAATAAAGTACTAATGTTTGTGGACCGATATGTACCAAAAACTAATCAGCGTTTCATTTTGTTAAAATACTGGTAGGTTTTCAATTTCCTTTCAATCAGCGCAAAGGTGTGGAAAAAATCGTGGACGAAAAAAACGATAACACACACACATCCATCCATCCATCCACCCCCACGCACTTCCAAAAAAAATGGCACTTTTTGGCCTCTCGACGAGATTCCAGGTAATTTTTGGCAAAACCGTCACGTGCTAAAATTCAATCTCATTGAATACTTCAATTTGTGACCTTAATTGAGTCCATGGGTTCCGTAGTCTTTACCTGAGGACCCTTTGAAGTCGCGCTTGCCGCGAGAGCGATTCCAATACTTTCTCCCATGCTTCGCATTGGATAAAGTAAAAAGTTTTGCTGATGCATTTAAATGATTGCCATAGTAAATCAAAATACCTGGATTATTATAAATCAAATATACAGGCTGTTTTAACTAAAGCGTACACCATTGTTAATTTTTGGCCCCATGCTGGGTGCTTTAGACTATTTTTCTCATTTTTGAATTGTTCAGAAGGAAATTTATCATAAAATTGCGCTTTGATTTCCAAAGCAACAAGTGAGTGTGGCATTGGCGTAGTTAGTGGATTTTTCTAGGGGAAGGAAAAACTGAGATTTTTTGCAAAAAATTGCATTTTTTCAAAATTTCAACCTCATTGCGACACGGGTTACTATTATTTAATTAACATGAAACTTTATTTAAATTGTAGAAAATTTAATCTAGTTTTAAAATGTATAGATTCTTCTTTGTTGAAAACGTGCTCCTTCATGGTCAAAATGGGAAAAAATCGAAAAAAGTGCGAGTTTTAAAGATATTCAAAAGTGATCCTGGGGGCTGTTTTTTGGATCCCCATTAAAAATCGAACTACTCGACCAATTTTCCATTTCTTTTTTTTAATCGACGCCAAAATTTGTCTTCTTTAATTTACTATAGAACGGTTATTTACAAAATATGAACTGTTTTCGAGTTATAAGCGAAAAACTGGAAAAAGTCCGAAAATTTCGAGGTTTTTCGGCCGCCAAAATTTGTCCCCCAGACTTTCGAGGTCGCAAACTTAGATTTGGCATACCCACACCATACCAAACGATCGTAGAAAAAAATGTTTTCCTACAATTAATGTAAGCTGAAACCCCCTATTCACTGGGCTATATGGGAAGGTAATTTTTTTTTGAGATCTACATTTTTCAATATATATTGATTTTTTAAGAATAAAATTAATCTCATAGCATAAATAGTTATTGAGATATTGACTCGATTTTTCTAGGGGGTGCAAGGAGTTTTCTAGGGAGGGGGATGCCCTCCTTACCCCCTAACTTTGCGCATGAATATTATCATAAAATTGCATTTTGATTTCCAAACCAACAAGTGCGTGTGTGCTTTCTCTTCATTCAACAAATAACTTTACCAAATGAAGTTTACACTTCTAAAAAGCAAATTACCTATAATATAAGGCTTGCAGAAAAACAATTAATTCAAAAAACTTAGAATTTTTTCCCCCGAAATAGAAATACACGTTTTTTCCAAAATAAATAATTACTTATTATCTCGGAAAGTTTTATTTTTTATGTTTATAAGAGAAAAAAAAATTTTGATTTTTTACCTATTACTCATATTTTATCATAATCAATAGAACAATTTTTGAAAATTTAAAAAAAAAAGTAAAAAAATTAACAAATATATATTTAAAAATCAGCCAATTCGAAATTTTTCACTAATTCAAGATTTCCATTCATACTAATAGAATCACGAAATAAAATTGTCTAATAAATAATGAGGGGTGAACCGATTATCTAATATCGTGTACACCATATTCCAATCGCGGTTCACTCCTTGATAAATAACTAATTCTAACGATTACACTGCCCGACAAAAATTAAACAAAAATTTCTCCCCTTAAACCTAACAATGGATTCCAGTAGAGTTTTATACGCTGATTCTCATGCAGAATTCCCGATTTTTTACTACACGTCAGTGTTTTGAGATATTATCGGTCAAAATAACGAAAAAGGCCATTTTGACCTATTTTCGAGTTATTTAAACTTTACTTCAAATTAAAATTAGGCATACAATGAAAATGAAAAGGGGGCAATAGGTGTTAGTGAACCTCCAAAAAGGGGAGATGGGCCACAAAAGGTTGGGAACCACTGGTCTAAATAGTCTGCATATAGTTGGTTTTGGACAAAAAGTCTCTTAAAAAGTCTGTAATTTTGTAGATAAATTGTCTCTGAATAACCTTTCAGGTTTAGTGCTGAAAATTGATGGTTCTCAATTATTTCAAATATCTATCTTAAAAAGTATTTAATTTCAAATAAAAAAGCTTTTTTAGGATAAATCGCGGAGTTATTTTAGTGGTTAGAGCGGTTTAAAAATTTTCTATTAAAAATAATTATATCGAGAGAATCTCTCGAAAATAGATTTTGATTTCAAAATATAACAAATTTGTCAATATTGACAGACCATTAAAATGAAGAATTTTATAATTTAGAAATCATTATTTATAATTATATAATCATAAATAAAAAAAATAATAATTGAATTAAAAATAAACTTTTCGTTAAATTGAAGGGTTGGTTTTGTCACAAATATAATAAAACAATAATTTTAATAACTATTTGTATTATTTAATTGATAACTATACAGTTTCGGTCACCACTGGTCGACCATCCTCAGTAGTTCTAAAAATTGAAATGAAACACTTATTTACATTTTTTCTTTTTATAGAGAATTATATAACACAAATTTTTTTTTTTTTATAATAATTTGAAATCATACATACATCTCGTTCAAGAACCGGAATTTGTCATTTCACATGAAACATTCATTCTTAAATCTTCAATATAGATACATCACACAATTCATTACAATCACACACATATAATATATATATATATCAACAATTTATAAAAACGTTTATCACTGAACTAGAAACTATTTTGAATTAATGATTATATTAAATATTATTTTCAATTTTATTTTTTCTAATTATCTCATTGCATAGTCAATTATTATATAATTAAAAAATCCATTATAAATAATCCATTCTAGAAACACTAGTTATATAATTCTCTATAAAAGAAAAAATGTAAATAAGTGTTTCATTTCAATTTTTAGAACTACTGAGGATGGTCGACCAGTGGTGACCGAAACTGTATAGTTATCAATTAAATAATACAAATAGTTATTAAAATTATTGTTTTATTATATTTGTGACAAAACCAACCCTTCAATTTAACGAAAAATTTAAATCAAGTCACTTAAGTTCTAGAAGAAATTGAATTAAAAATAAACATATGTTTTCTTTATAGTAAAATGAATAATCCAAGATGTCTGTCAAGGGGAATTCCCTTTCATTCAAGAGTTTGTTATCACAATTATCAGTTATTCGCTAATTAATTAATAAACGGATGTTTTTACTAATAGAAATGCTGAGGAAGCAGGATTGTGTTTCTTCATACAATACATAATAATTATATTATTCGATAGATTGATATATCTACAGGGTGTTTTAAATATACTGTGCACTTAATATTGATAACTTTATTTTTATTAGAGCTACGAAATCGGTTAAACAGGCAAAGTTGTAGGATTTTTTAAGTTGAAAAATTAGATATATTTTTTAAATATATTGATAGATTTTTTAAGCAAACAAATTTTAATATAAGTAGAGAGTTCAAAAAAGTCTTTTTTTCAATTTTGGGACTTTTCTATTTTTTTTTTTTTTTTTTTTTTATTATTATTATGTCCACCGATCTAAAAAATCAAACACATTCGGAGATTTTAGAAAATACCTCTTACGGACTTTTTTAGACTTTCAAGGGGGGGGGGGAATGCGACTTTTTGCCATTTTTTCATATATATATATATATATATATATATTTACTTTACCATACAGGGTACGAAATATCTCAAGAACAGCTAAAGCTATTTTGATTAAAAAAATTGAACGAAACCATCGCATTTCGCTCTACAAAAAAGGCCCTAATAAGTGAACATCGAAAAAATTATATTTTTCGAGATAATAATTGTTTTGTCAAAATGTCTTTTAGTCTGGCAGTCTGTCTGTTAGTCTGTTATTCTGTTAAGCTGAGTGTTACCAAATTTTGTGGACGAGCTATCTCAAAAACTAGTGAGAATATCGAAACCAAATTTCACACGTAGTTTTGGTCCATTGAGATTAAGAGCTGATTAGATTTTGGTGCATATCGACCCAAAATT
Source organism: Forficula auricularia (assembly GCA_024734495.1). NCBI lineage: Eukaryota > Metazoa > Arthropoda > Insecta > Dermaptera > Forficulidae > Forficula > Forficula auricularia. The sequence continues at coordinate 404,899 of JALMQS010000087.1, read as the reverse complement.
AAGGGGTTGGAGAGGGGGGGGGGTTAAAAATTAAAAGTCTAGGCCATTTGATCAAACTCAACCAAATTTTGTATACATAATCATTGGACACCTAGAAGTCTAAAAATTCAAAAAATAACCGCCCAAAATGGGGAGGACGGGGGGGGGGGGTCAAAAATGAAAATCTTGGCCATTTACCAAATTCAACCAAATTTTGTATACATAATCAGTGGGCAAAATGTAAAAACTAACCCCCCCTACATGATTATAAATAATTTTAGGGGCCAGGTAAAGTCAAGTGGATGGCCACATCAGAACACGTCAGCTTATTTTTTTTCAATTTTGGGACTTTTTAATTTTTTTTTGTATTTTTTATGTCCACAGATCTAAAAAATAAAACACATTTGGATATTTTAAGAAATGCCTCTTACGGATTGTTTTAGACTTTTTGGGGACTTTTTGCCATTTTTTCATATATATATATATATATTTTATCTAATTTTAATAACTGAAGGCAGCCCAGGGTACTGAAGAAAGAAAAAATTATCACATAATCAAATAAGGTGTAATTTATTGGATTTTCATTCCCTTCTTTCTTTCCTCCTTTCCTTTCAAACCGACGTTTTCGGAGGATTCTTCCTTTCTTCAGGGTTTCAAGGGGTCAATGAAGGAAGGAAACAAAATGTTTCCTTCTTCTCTCCATAGCAGTGTTTAAAACTTTCTTCTACCTTAGCAGAAGCATTAAAATAGAAAAACAATTTTTTTTTCTTAATTATTTATTTTAAACACTCCTGTGGAAACATATTGTTTGTTTCCTTCATTGACCCCTTGAAACCCTGAAGAAGGAGGGAAGAATCCTGCGAAACATCGGTTTGAAAGGAAAGGAGGAAAGAATTCAATTAATTACACCTTTATATTTGGATATGTGATGATTTTTCTCTTTCTTCACTACCCCTGGGCTGCCTTCCATTACTTTCAATTAAAAGTTCTACCAGTCCGTGTGTCTCCAGAGAAAATTTGGTGCAACTAAATCTTATAATTATATATCTATCAATATATTTAAAAATAAATCTAATTTTTCAACTTAAGAAATCCTACTACTTTGCCTGTTTAACCGATTTCGTTGCTCTAATAAAAATAAAGTTATCAATATTAAGTGGACAGTATATTTAAAACACCCTGTAGATATATCAATCTATCGAATAATATAATTATTATGTATTGTATGAAGAAACACAATCCTGCTTCCTCAGCATTTCTATTAGTAAAAACATCCGTTTATTAATTAATTAGCGAATAACTGATAATTGTGATAACAAACTCTTGAATGAAAGGGAATTCCCTTGACAGACATCTTGGATTATTCATTTTACTATAAAGAAAACATATGTTTATTTTTAATTCAATTATTATTTTTTATTTATTGATTATATATTATAATATTGTTATATTATAAATAATGATTTTCCTATACAAAAGTGTACTAGGTGTGCCGGTTAATAATGTCCCTTTTTTCTAACAGATGGCATTTCGGTATTTTTCCACCAAACTCATCCAAATATTTTTTTGGTTTTATAGTCTTGGTAATCACCTTTCAAACGGCATATAACATATACACAATTTGCCGGATCGTTGGTCAAAATGTGTAGAATCCGATGGTGCATACTTTGAATAAACCACTTTTGCCAGTTCTGAAAAATTTGTGTTTTCCTCATGCCGAAAAAAGGACATTATTAACCGGCACACCTAGTATTAGCAAATTTTTACTATCTTCACGAGACTGTTCTTGTGATTTTTCAATATTTATTTATTTTTACACGCTTTATATTAATTTCACCTGTATGTATGTATGTATTTATCTATGTATCAATGTGACTTTTGTTCTGTTAAATTCCGCAAACATTTCCCTATAAAAATAATTGCTTACCTACTCAATTTAAATGAAATTATTATATAAAAATAAATACATTTTAAGTCGTTAAGCGACATACCGATACGATCTTTTTTTTATGAAAATGATGAGAGAAGGAGTTACACCAAAAAGGTGCAACTCCTAAAGGCCTGGGTTGGCCCCTCCATCGTGAAAAGAAGAAGAAAGAATTTTATGGGCTGGGCGGGGGTCGAAGGTATCTGTGGATAGCTGAAGGTTATAAGTCGCGGGAAAGATGGTGGCAGGGAGCGAGTTCCAGTCTCTGGAGGCCATAGGGATAAAAGAGTTGGCGAAAGCGCTTGTTCGACTTTTATCCAATTTGACAGCGAAGGGGTGCTGAGCGTTTGAAAACCGCGTGTTTCTCGTAAAGAGGGCATTAGGGGGGATAATTGATTTCAGCTCGACTGAACAGACACCGTGATAGTATCTGTAGTACAGGGAAAGGGCAGAAACGGTTCTTCGGTGAGCCAGGGAGTCGAGTGAGTTGGTTAGAGCCGGGTCTCCTATTAGTTTAATTGCTCGCTTCTGAATTGCATCCAGTGTAGCAAGAGAATGCTTGGAGGCACCCCTCCACAGATGAGAGCCATATTCGAGACAGGTGACGAATTTGAGCCTTATACAGTATAAGAAGTTGACTGGGAGTATAACAGCGTCTAGACCTAAATAGGAGACCAAGCTTGCGCGCTGCAGCTTTAGCAGTGGTTGAGATATGGTCATTCCATGAAAGGTCAGACCCTAGAGTTACGCCTAGCATTGAAATTTTATCCCTGAATTCTAGTGAGTTTGAGTCGAATGATATGTTTGGGAGGTTTCTGTCGAAGCGCCTAGAAATAAGGCAACACTGAGTTTTCGCTGCATTGAAGTTAACTAAGTTTTGGGATCCCCAGTTTTTAAGTTTGCATAAGTCTAAATTAATTGAAGAGCCAATGTGTTTTTTGAGTTTTATTGCAAAGTGGTTTTATAATTTTTTTTTATCCAATTTAAAGAGAATGGCCTCTGGTCACCTAATAAAAAAATAAAAAAAAATTAATTGACGAGGCAATGTCTGCACGGTTTTTATGCGATGCAGGGGCGTTATGTAGGGTACTGTCATCTGCGTAACAATGTACCGGATTGGAGGGCAAGTTTAGAAGGTCGTTGATATAGATAAGAAAAAGCGTAGGGGAGATAACCGATCCCTGAGGAACTCCAGCGTTGGTGTGGAAGGGGAAGATGATATTCCATCGATGACAACCTTAATACTACGGTCTGAAAGAAAACTTTCGAGCAACTTACAGAGTTTCGGTGCAAGGCCGACGGAGGTCAATTTGGCAAGAAGATTTTTGTGCCAGACCATATCGAAGGCTTTTGAAATGTCTAAAGCTACCGCGAGGGTCTCATTCCCGGCCTCCAGGGTTTTGTTCCAGATATGAGTTACATATGCTAGGATGTCACCAGTCGACCGGGATTGCCTGAAGCCGTATTGCCTATCGTGGATAAATTTATTTGACTCTAAGTGTCGTAGAACTTGCTCGTTGATGGCCTTTTCCATGATTTTGGATAAGACAGAAGTGATTGCTATGGGTCGATAGTTTTTTATGTTGGAAGAATCGCCTTTTTTCTTAATTGGTTGGATTCTGGCTAGTTTCCAGGCCTCCGGAAATATTCTGGAGTTATAGGAGAGATTATATAATTTGGATAGTATAGGAGCAAGATCAGGGGCACATTTTTTAATGAGGATGGCAGGGATATCGTCGGGACCATTAGAAGAGTTGGTCTTTAGATTCCGGATGATCTTTAGAATTGCTGGTATCCTGATCTTCCATCATTTATTAGAGAGCTACAGATTGAGCTACTTCCTCGGTCTTTAGAGGCATTATGCTTGGACAATATTTCAAATGAAATGAAATTAAAAGATAATATCTATTCAAATCGAACTGATAAACATTAAAATATTCAACTTAATTCGATATTAGACGATAATCATTTAATACAATTCAACAAAGGGATCAGATTTCAAACCTGAAAATTTATGCTAGTTTAAATAAATTTAATTTTAAAGGGTTCAAATTAAAGTAATACATTGTTTTTACTCTAAAAATGTTTTAAAATATGTGTACAATCACAGAATGTATAAAAAGTTTAAATAAAATATGTTTTTTCCTGAAAATTATTTGAAAAAACTAAATTTTGCGAAAATATTTTTGATCTCAGGTAGACCTTGAAACTTATTAATGATGGTAAAAATCTCAACTTGAAATTTTTTCAAGGAAACAAGATTTCCATTACTTACTACAGATAAAAACCTTCAATTCTATTTGTTTTGTAATAATGAACATAATAAAAATAAACTTGAGGAATAACCAGTCGTAAAATATCATTCATTAATTCTCAGGTTAAAGAGCAGAGATTATCTCTCTCTCTTTCTCAATAACATCCTATCTCAATTGCTTTCTGAATTGTAAGTAATACAATTTATATAAAATCATACAAGGTCTATATTGATAATAAATAATAATTAGTCATGAGATGATATTTAGGCCATCATCATATGGCATAAAATTCATTGAATCATATGACTTAACATTCAATGAAAAAGACAAAAAATGACCATGAAATATTCAATTAAATGTTTGTTTTTATTTAACAAAAATTAATCTAAACATTTTAATTTTTATATAGAGTTAGTATGACGTAAAAGTGATGTGCCTACTATCCCGAAAGGTTAAAAATTATGATCTAATTTTTCAGAATTGTTTACTCATTAGATTATTTCACTCTTTCTCAAAAATCATTAATTTTCTCGATGATTAGAATACAGAAATTCGATTTCCTATTTAATTTCCAACAAAAATATGATACGTGTGCCAGATACGATATTTTAAGTTAGAATATATCTGATACTAAATTTCATAAAAATACCTCAAGCCGTTTTTATTCCAATTTTGAGCAAAATTTGCACGGACACCAAGGAAACAGACAGACAGACAGACAGAAAACATTTTGAGTGGGGGTTTTCCTTATAAACTTTTCTTGAAACGTGTACTACCAAAATTTGTAAAATTTTTAGAAATAAGCTGACGTGTTCTGATGTGGCCATCCACTTGACTTTACCATACAACCTGGCCCCTCAATTATATTTAATAAAATTATTTATATTCATGAAAGGGGGGGCGTAGTTTTTGCATTTTTAGACTCCTGGGGGCCGACTGATTAGGTATGCTTACAAAATTTGGTTGAGTTTGGTAAATGGTCAAGATTTTCATTTTTTGATCCCCCATTTTGGGCAGTTAGTTTTTGCATTTTTAGACTTCTGGGGGTCCACTGATTATGTATACAAGCTTTGGTTGAGTTTGCTCAAATGGACTAGACTTTTAATTTATAACCCCCCTCCCTCCACCCCCTTTAATTTTTGGTCTATATGCACCAAAATCTAATCAGCTCTTAATCTCAATGGACCAAAACTACGTGTGAAATTTGGTTTCAATATTCAAACAAGTTTTTGAGCTAGCTCGTCCACAATCATTTGGTAACGCACAGACTAACTAACTAACAGACAGACTTACAGACATTTTGACAAAACAGTTATTATCTCGAAAAATATAATTTTTCGATGTTCACTTATTAGGGCTTTTTTGTAGACCGAAGTGCCATGGTTTCGCTCAATTTTTTTAATCAAAATAGTTTCAGCCGTTTTTGATATCTTTCGAAAAAAAGAAGGAAAAAACCACTTTTTCATGCACGATTACAATACTTGACCATACTCCTGTATGGTAAAGTAAAAAAATACAAAACAATTATTAAAAGTGTTTTTATATGCGAAATTTTATTATTGTTTTTGAAACTTTATGTACTTTTCGATTGTTTTGATAATTTTTCATTTTTAAACTTCTCTTCATTCTAGAAATTTTAAGACCGGGTTGATAGTGGCCCTATGATTAATACTATTTTTTTTTTCAATTTTCGATTTTGATTTTCTTTCAACAAACTAATATACTAATTATTTATTTTAAACACCTGTTTACGATAAAAATCAATTCAAAATAACTAAAATAATCTGACGTGTTCTGATGTGGCCATCCACTTGACTTTACCATACAAAATGGCCCCTCACTTATATTTAATATTTAATAAAATTATTTATAATCATGTAGGGGGGGGGGGGGTTGTCCCACTGATTATGTATACAAAATTCGGTTGAGTTTGGTAAATGGCCAAGATTTTCATTTTTTGACCCCCCCCCCCATTTTGGGCGGTTAGATTTTGCATTTTTAGACTTCTGGTGTCCACTGATTATGTATACAAAATTTGGTTGAGTTTGCTCAAACGACCTAGATTTTTAATTTTTAACCCCCCCTCGACCCCCCTTAATTTTGGGTCGATATGCACCAAAATCTAATCAGCTCTTAATCTCAAAACTACGTGTGACATTTGGTTTCGATATTCACCCTAATTTTTGAGCTAGCTCGTCCACAAACATTTTGTAACGCACAGACTAACTAACTAACAGACATTTTGACAAAACAATTATTATCTCGAAAAATATAATTTTTTTGATGTTCACTTATTAGAGCTTTTTTGTAGAGCGAAATGCCATGGTTTTGCTCAATTTTTTTAATTGAAATAGTTTCAGCCGTTTTTGAGATATTTCGAAAAAAAGAAGGAAAAAACCACTTTTTTCATGCACGATTACAATACTTGAGCATACCCTGAATGGTAAAGTAAAAAGAGAACTCAATAGCAAACAGTGGTTTTAATAAATGGTTAATAGAGAATAAAATTTTTTCGAAATTTTCAAAAATCGAAAAAAAAAATAGTAATTATCATAGGACCACAATCAATCCAATCTTAAAATTTGTAGAATGAATAGAAGTTTAAAATAAAAAATTATCAAAAAAATCGAAGAGTACATACAGTTTCAAAAACAATATTAAAATTTTCAAACTCAAAAATCGCATATAAAAACACTTTGAAATATTTTTTTTTTTGTATTTTTGTATGTAAAAAACAAACATTTTAAAAAAAGAAATCTTGAATTTGGCCCATTTTTGAAGAAGTTATCAGCAAAAAACCGTAATTCGATATCTTTTAAACCGGTGATCAAAAAAATTTCAAAATTTACCTCAGTCAAAAATGAAAATCTAGGCCCTAGGACCAAACATAACCAAATTTTGTATACATAATCAGTGGGCTCATAGAAGACTAATGGGCAGTTAGTTATTGCGTTTTTAGTCTTCTGGGAGCCCACTGATTATGTATACAAAATTTGGTTATGTTTGGTCCTAGGGCCTAGATCAGTGGTTCCCAACCTGGGGGCGATTTGGGTTATCATGGGGGCGATAAATAAGTGGGGGCGATGAGTATTCAAAGGGGGTAAAATACAATCACTTGCAAAGAAATGGAATCACTTCCCTTTCGAGTTGTTAAATGTAATTTTCATTCTCAAATATAAATAATGTTATATGTATTAATATTTTTTAGGAAAAATATTTAAATTTCTAATAAATTACAAAGAAACATACTTTTGTGAACGCGGCATTTAGAGTATTTTTTTCTTGATAATAATATAATTGTTTTTAATGGTAATATTTTAGAGTAGCTGGCGGCATGTACTTTGATGCTGGAACATTCCTTATTTGACAATAGGATGGTGGGATTTTACAATTCCCACTTTTTGAACCTCAATAAATTTAATTTATGTTTGTCATATTTTGGGTTTAGAGATTCTAAAGGAAACACCAGATGTCAATAATCAATTCATTGATTGGGGTTTTTCTAAATTTTTTCAAATTTTAACAAAAAATGTACTCCTGTTTTCTAAATCTACGTCAATGAAATTAGTTAATTATTTCACTTCTTTGTTCTTAAAAAAAATCTGTAAAAAATGTATACATTATTTACAGATTTTTTTATTTAAAATTTTTTTTTTATTTTAAATGTATACATTTTAATTTTTTTTACTTTATTCTATTTTATTTAAAAGTGACTGGATAAAACTGCTTTTGTTGTTTTGATATACGGTAATAAAATTGTTTAAAATAATACGACTGATTTATTATTTACACTTTACTTCAAATTAAAATTAGGCATACAATGAAAATGAAAAGGGTGCGATAGGTGTTAGTAAACCTCAAGAAAGGGGCGATGGGCCACAAAAGGTTGGGAACCACTGGCCTAGATTTTCATTTTTTGACCCCCCACCCCTTTTTGGGCGGTTTGTGAACATTTGAAATAAAGTTTAGTTTGATTACAAATATTGCCCCATCACCAAAATTTGAGAATTTTTAAAATTTAAAAACCCACTCATAAAAAGCCGTCCCCCATTGCCCTCTTTTCAACCAGATTGCAATCGTCAATTCTTGCATACTCTCGCATTTCTAACATAAAATCTGATGCGGTTTCAGTTAACATTTTGTTTTTATGTAAACATTGAATTTGACTAGATATAAACTTTGAATTAATTTGAGAAATATTTGGCTAAAAGATTTTCTACCAATACAAACACAAATTAAGTATTCGCTGCCTCTGTTTATCTAAATAGAAAATGGCCTTGCATCTTGAAGGACTTATTACTTACTAATGCGACGGATTAAGCAATTCACACTTAACACGAATAACGTTTCCAATTTTATTATTTTCCAAACCTTTATATTCGTGCTTTTATCAGAGATATAATTAAGGCCCACTTCACACTAGGCAATTCCCAGGCCACGAAACTGAAACTCGTGTATCGTCAATTTGAGTTGTCTTTAGTACCTGCTTCACACTGAGAATACTGTAAAGTGATTCAGGGAAGATTTAATAATAAATTTATTAAATGGTTTTTTAATTTTAAATTCCACTTAAAGATCATTACAAATATTATTATATTATTGTAAGAGTTCGTGGCCTTGATGAAACTATACTAGATGAGGGAGGAGGTATCAGCCAAAGATGGAATCACTGGGTTCAATAAAACACCTTTAATGAGACGTTTCGGCCTAAATTTTATTTGGCCATCTTCAGTCAATTAGGAGTTATACACAAAATGCGGTACACATATGTGATCGAACCAAGCCTTGTCAAAAATAAAAATTTCTTTTAGCTTCATGCGAATTTTTAACGTGCCTGGACCCAAAAGTTTCAGAATGAAAGTTTATCTTTCTGAAACTTTTGGGTCCAGGCACGTTAAAAATTCGCATGAAGCTAAAAGAAATTTTTATTTTTGACAAGGCTTGGTTCGATCACATATGTGTACCGCATTTTGTGTATAACTCCTAATTGACTGAAGATGGCCAAATAAAATTTAGGCTGAAACGTCTCATTAAAGGTGTTTTATTGAACCCAGTGATTCCATCTTTGGCTGATACCTCCTCCCTCATCTAGTATTATTATATTATATTTGAATTTGCCAATTTAATTGATTAGAAAACTCGATAAATTGTTATTTAATTAAATAAGCTGACGTGTTCTGATGTGGCCATCCACTTAACTTTACCATACAACCTGGCCCATAAAATTATTTATAATCATGTAGGGGGGGGGGGGGGGGTAGTTTTTGCATTTTTATACTTCTGGGGTCCAACTGATTATATATACAAAATTTGGTTGAGTTTGGTAAATGGCCAAGATTTTCATTTTTTGACCCTACAAACCACCCAAATAGTCAAAACATAAAAAATGGAATGCAATAAGGTTATTCCTCTAGTATTAGATAAGAATCAATCGTTATTTTTGATTTTAAGCCGATTCCTCCAGCTATGGTTACCAATAATAATCGAAACGTCAAAAATCCAATGTAGAATTGTTATTCCTCAAGTACTAGATGAGAATCTATTATTATTTTTGAATTAAAGTCAACATGGAGTGCAAATAGCAAGTGATATCTGATTTATAATAAATGAATAAACATATTAATATTTCAAATGAATTTGGATAAAGTTTAGCAACAATCCGTTGCAGTTTATTTTACATTTTTGGGATTTTTAGAGTTCTTATTAAGCGAGCTTTAAAAAAAAAAATTATTCAGCTAAAATTTGAAAACATAAAATACTAACATTATTGTATGTGAGCCTCGAAAATGAGTGAAAATGAGTCCCTCTATATATTGATTTCTTTATCAATTTCGTAATTTTAATTTGCTTTTGACGGATGTGAGAAGCGAGAAAATTCTCCCCAGGTCTCTCTTTTTCATTTTATTTTTTTCAAGATACACAAACATCAATCAAATTTGATGGTACATTATCTTTAATTTATTTTTTCGATTATTTATTATTTCTACATAGCAAATCTAATACAAAAGTGAAATGCATATTTCAATTATTATAGGTATGAGGAAATAGCACACTTTATGGCCAATTGAAATTAATTCATTAAATTACCATATACCTGTTATTCATCACATCTATTTAAGACTATAAGATTTAATTTAATTTAATTATTATAAACAAACATTTGAATCAAATTTCAACATCAAGAAATACCAAATTTCATGAATAATCCTATATATTATAGTTCGTGAGTTATTAAGCTCCGAAAAGAGCCATTTTTAACACTGACTGACTGATTCACATGTCAAAAACCTAGAGTACTTCCGCATATCCTAGAATGCTGAAATTTGGCATAATGGTAGAATTTGGGCTACAATTAATGGAAAAAGTGAAACTTTCCCTTCTTCAGGGCCTAAAATGAAGGGGTGAAATTTATAGGCTTAATTTAACATATATCTACTGAAAATACAATCAAGCTGAAATTTGACATACTAATAAAACTTGGCATATTAATAAAGGAGGAAATTGAAAAACCGAAACTTTCCCTTCTTCGGGGCGCGAAATGAAGGCGTGAAATTTATAGGCTTTATTTATTTATTTATTTATTTATTTATTTATTTAGCTAGTTTTACGGACAAGATGTCTAATACAGAAAAAGAAACATATACAAGATACAATATGGATATAATAAAATAACAGATAGGTATCAGAGAGAAAAAAACAAACTTATTACACTGAAGTGGTTTTTACAATGTGGCTGATGGTTTTAAGATGATTTTTTTGAGTTGGTAATAATTAAGATATAGTGGAAATACAATGATCCTAAAATGCTGAAATTTGGCATACTGGTAGAGTTTGGGCTACAATTAAAAGAAAAAAATCGAAAAAGTGAAACTTTCCCTTCTTCAGGGCCTAAAATGAAGGGGTGAAATTTATAGTCTTAATTTATTTATTTATTTATTTAGCTAGTTTTATGGACAAGATGTCTAATACAGAAAAAGAAACATATATAGGATACAATATTAAAACAATATGGATATAATAAAATAACAGATAGGTATCAGAGAGAAAAAAACAAACTTATTACACTGAAGTGGTTTTTACAATGTGGCTGATGGTTTTAAGATGATTTTTTTGAGTTGGTAATAATTAAGATATAGTGGAAATACAATGATCCTAAAATGCTGAAATTTGGCATACTGGTAGAGTTTGGGCTACAATTAAAAGAAAAAAATCGAAAAAGTGAAACTTTCCCTTCTTCAGGGCCTAAAATGAAGGGGTGAAATTTATAGGCTTAATTTATTTATTTATTTATTTAGCTAGTTTTATGGACAAGATGTCTAATACAGAAAAAGAAACATATATAGGATACAATATTAAAACAATATGGATATAATAAAATAACAGATAGGTATCAGAGAGAAAAAAAACAAACTTATTACACTGAAGTGGTTTTTACAATGTGGCTGATGGTTTTAAGATGATTTTTTTGAGTTGGTAATAATTAAGATATAGTGGAAATACAATGATCCTAAAATGCTGAAATTTGGCATACTGGTAGAGTTTGGGCTACAATTAAAAGAAAAAAATCGAAAAAGTGAAACTTTCCCTTCTTCAGGGCCTAAAATGAAGGGGTGAAATTTATAGGCTTAATTTATTTATTTATTTATTTAGCTAGTTTTATGGACAAGATGTCTAATACAGAAAAAGAAACATATATAGGATACAATATTAAAACAATATGGATATAATAAAATAACAGATAGGTATCAGAGAGAAAAAAACAAACTTATTACACTGAAGTGGTTTTTACAATGTGGCTGATGGTTTTAAGATGATTTTTTGAGTTGGTAATAATTAAGATATAGTGGAAACACAATGATCCTAAAATGCTGAAATTTGGCATACTGGTAGAGTTTGGGCTACAATTAAAAGAAAAAAATCGAAAAAGTGAAACTTTCCCTTCTTCAGGGCCTAAAATGAAGGGGTGAAATTTATAGGCTTAATTTATTTATTTATTTATTTAGCTAGTTTTATGGACAAGATGTCTAATACAGAAAAAGAAACATATATAGGATACAATATTAAAACAATATGGATATAATAAAATAACAGATAGGTATCAGAGAGAAAAAAACAAACTTATTACACTGAAGTGGTTTTTACAATGTGGCTGATGGTTTTAAGATGATTTTTTTGAGTTGGTAATAATTAAGATATAGTGGAAATACAATGATCCTAAAATGCTGAAATTTTGCATACTGGTAGAGTTTGGGCTACAATTAAAAGAAAAAATCGAAAAAGTGAAACTTTCCCTTCTTCAGGGCCTAAAATGAAGGAGTTAAATTTATAGGCTTAATTTAACATATATCTACTGAAAATACAATCAAGCTAGAAAGCTGAAATTTGGGATACTGATAAAGCTTGGCATATTAATAAAGGAGGAAATTGAAAAACCGAAACTTTCCCTTCTTCGGGGCCGGAAATGAAAGGGTGATATTTATAGGCTTAATTAACATATAGTGGAAATACAATAATCCTAAAATGCTGAAATTTGGCATATTGATAGAGCTTGGCACATTAATAAAGGATGAAATCGAAAAACCGAAGCTTTCCCTTCTTCAGGACATAAAGAAGTGAAATTTAACGTGCTATGAATTTATTTAGAATTTAGATAAAGTAAAGGATAAAACTTTTCAAAAATTTGTGATATCTGACCAAAAACATAAATGTGAAAAAGGGGCTAAGTTGGGTACAAACGGATTCGCCGACAAGAGTTGAGATCTAAACGGGTACCAAGTTCCATAGCAGTTGCTTAAATCATAGCAATAGGGATGAACAACGTTCTTCAATTGATTTAAAAGAAAATTTATTACACCGTTCTTTGAAATTGAATTTATAACTTGTTAACTTTTATATCCAACTAAATTATTTGTAATATAAAATATTTAGGATAAATAGCAAAGTTAAATTTTAAGCTTGTATTAAATATCATCACGTTAAACTTGCCAAGTTATGAATTTAATATCAAAGAACGTAATAAATTTTCTTTTAAATCAATTGAAGAACGTTGTACATCCCTATAGCTATGATTTAAGCAACTGCTATGGAATTTGGTACCCGCTTAGATCCCAACTATTTTGTGGGCAAACCCGTTTGTACCGAACTTGGCCCCTTTTTCACATTTATGTTTTTGGTCAGATTTAAAGCTACCCATTTAAAGATTTGATTTATTTCTGATTTCCACTTTTAAAGCGGAAGTTTTGAAGCCAGGAAGTCCAAAATATAAGAAAATTTATGTTTTGGAAGAATAAATATAATGCATAGGTATATTTTGCATAGTTCATATATTTTCAAAAGCTATTTCATGAAACTTGAAAAATACCTACCTTGCACACCTTTTAATAATCTCGTGATCTCATTTGCTTTTCGCACCATGCGTCGCGTCGGCGTCGAGTCATTTTCCGCCCACTGGCTTTTCTAGTATAATAAACAACATACGGTCAAGTAAGCGAGTGGGACTCACCAACTACAGGAGGGTTGGAAAGCTGTTTTTACTTTATCCAATGCGAAGCATCGGTAAAGTGTTGTAATCGGTCCTTCGGCAAGCGCGACTTCAAAGGGTCCTCAGGTAAAGACTACGGAACCCATGGTCTTAATTAAAGTCACAAATTGTAGTATTCAATTAGGTTGAATTTTAGCACGTGACGGTTTTGCCAAAAATTACATGGGGTCTCGTCGAGAGGCCAAAAAGTGCGATTTTTTCATTTAGACCTGTGGTTCCCAACCTGTGGTCCGTAAGAACTAAAATATGGTCCGTGAAAGATTTCAAACTTTGAATTAACACGCGCTGATGCATAACAAATAGCGAGCGTAGGATATTCTCTCGAGGTGGTCCGATTGTCACGAAGTCAGAATTTGATAAGGGGATTCCATGGAAATCGAGGAAAATCATCAAATTTAATTTTAAAACCCACAAATACCTAGTGCATTCCGAATATAAATATATAATAAAGAAGCCGGTTAAAAGTTAGGAAATATAATTTTAACACCTACAAATAGTTTATTTCAAATGAAAATATATGTACAAATTCCGAATAAGAAGTTGCAGAAGGGGGAGAGACCAATCGACTTGATTGGGGAATAATGGAATTGAAATAATTATCGGAAAAGAGGTTTTTTTTTATCTAATTAGATTTTTCCTCTTATTAAAAACAAGGACTAAAGATGAATAAGGACACTCGATGGTGGAGAAGTAATCTCCGGAATCGAAGCAAAAATACAATGTATACATTAATTAATGTAAAATAATTGGTTTAATAAAATTTATAAAAAAAAAGAGAGAAGAAATCCAAGAACAACTTATTGAATTACAAAATGATAGTAACTGTAAGGACGCATTTGAATCTGATTCATTAGAGCAGTTTTGCTGTAAAAAAGCAATTTCATACACTAAAATTCGAGAAATCGCTTTGCGTTATCTTATGCTTTTCTCAACAACTTATCTATGCGAACAAGGATATTCTGCTTTACTAATAATTAAAAACAAGTGTAGGAATCTATTGAAAATAAGTGGTGATATGCGTGTAGCTTTGAGCAAAAATATTACCCCAAGAATTCAAGAACTTGTACATAACATGCAACCTCAAAAATCTCATTGATGCAAACTGAATTATTTACTAAAAATTATATGTTTTCAATAACTATAACACTGTTAATTAATGTTACTTTTGAATTTTATGATTATGTTAAACGTTTCGATTAAAGATTATTTTTAGACGAGCTTTTCGTGCGTGCCTTCGGCACGCTCTCGAAGCTCGGCCCTCCGGGCTGGTGCCCTGGTGGGCAGCGTCTCGGTCCAAAAATTGTATTCCTCTTAAAAAACCACACTCCAAATGTATACCCGTAAACTACCGAAAATACATCGTCTCTTAAAAGTTTCGCATCTTTAATTTTTGAGTGGCGAGGGGGGGGGGAGGAACAATTATCAATATATTTAATGTTTCTTAATTTAAAAAGAATTGGAGTCTTTCATTTCAAAATTCGAATATATATATTTCAAATTTGCCTGGTTAATGAAAATCGATTGGAGCCATCAGTTTAAAATCAGAGCTGAGAATTATATTTCAAATTTGCCTCGTTAATTAATATATATTTAATGTTTCTTAATTTAAAATCTATTGGTGTTTTTTCATTTTCATTCGAGTTCAAATGAATACAATATTATCTAGACACAAAGTCTAAATCAAAAATATATAGTTTTAGTAAAAGAAGTCAAGATATAAATATTAATGTGACATTGGTCTAGTGGTTAGAGCTGATGACCATAGTTCAAGAGTTCGTCGGTTCGATTCTAGGCAAGAGGGTAATTTTTTTAGAGAAATTTCTCTAAGCGTTGTTACAAATTAATCTAGATGAATATATATAGTATTGTTAGAGTTTATTTTTTAACCTTTGTCCCTGCTAATAAAAACGAAATCAAAATGGTCCCTGGTCAAAAAAAGGTTGGGAACCGCTGATTTAGACTGTGCGGATGTATGGGTGTATGTTATTGTTTTTTCGTCCACGATTTTTTCCACATACACTGTATGGTAAAGTAAAAAAATTAAAAATCCTCGAGTGAATTTCATACCCGGTAGGTTTCGTTTGCCGCTGGTACCGATTAAAACTAATTTTGGAGATGAAAACATATTTGAAGATGAATAAACACGTTTATTTTAATTCTATGGTTTTCATTTCCAAAAAGGAATCTCTCCCGTCGTATATATTTATGTCTATAGGTTCATCCATTAAATAAGATGATATATCAACACACAAATTTTTGTTTGATAAATTATTAATTATTATGTGGTGCTGTGTGCAAATAATAATTTGAATGATGGAATGTATAAATTTAGTCGAAAATGTAACCAGTGGAGGAGCAAGCAGCAGCAGTGTGTGTCCGTGACATTGACCGAGTGCCGAGATGAAGAGGAAGGTTTGTCTTTCTCTTGCAGAATGACGCAACCTGTTCTCGTCGAGGTCCGTAGGTCCGTAGGTCGACGGCTGAATCGCCAACGCTATCGGGTATAAAGAGCCAGGGTCTGTCCGCGTCGCGACACTAAGAACGCCAAACACCCAACATCAAACATCAAACATCAACAATCCAACATCAATCATCATCATTATCAAACAAACATCCAATATCAGGACTGACTCCCTTTCAAGAGGCGGATTTCTCTCTCTGCTGAATCAGTGAGTATTAATTATTACCTATCTTCAAACATTAACATTGGATAATATTTACATGGGAGAAAGTTTTTACTTTCAATTTAATTAAATTTTGCCTCGAACAACTTTTTTCTTTTCCATACATGGTATGGTCAAGTATTGTAATTGTAAATGGAAAAAGTGTTTTTGTTTTTTTTATTTTTTTTTCGAAATATCTCAAAAATGGCTTAAACTATTTTGATTAAAAAAATTAGGCGAAACCATGGCATTTCGGTGTACAAAAAAGACTAATAAGTGAAAATTATATTTTTTGAGAAAATTAATCTTTTGTCAAAATATCTGCTAGTACGTTAGTTAGTATGTGTGTTACCAAACTTTTGTGGACGCACTAGCTCAAAAAATATATCAAATTTCAGTTTTGGTGCATCGAGA
The DNA here is from genome assembly GCA_024734495.1 of Forficula auricularia. Lineage (NCBI taxonomy): Eukaryota > Metazoa > Arthropoda > Insecta > Dermaptera > Forficulidae > Forficula > Forficula auricularia. The sequence goes on along the minus strand of JALMQS010000087.1, from coordinate 388,120 downwards.
TTAAGAGGTGATTAGATTTTGGTGAATATCGACCCAAAATTAAGGAGGGAAGGGAGGGGGTTAAAAATTAAAATTATAATATTTTCAAACTAAAAAAAACAAGAAACATGAAATATACTATAAAATGAACCTATAATAACGAAAATATTTTTTTTTTCTGGGGGCAAAATTAGTGATGGGGTCAAAAATTAAAAATCTAGGCCATTTGAGCAAACTCAACCGACGAACATGCCATAATAACTTGGCTACAAATTATATAATAAATTATAGTAAAGCTGAATTTAGTATAATAATTATAAATATATTTTACTTTACCATACAGGGTATGGTCAAGTAATGTAATCGTGAATGAAAAAGTCTTTTTTTGTTTATTTTTGATTAAAAAAATTGGGCGTAACTATTATATTTCGGTCTACAAAAAAGCCCTAATATGTGAACATCGATAAAATTATATCTTTCGAGATAATAACTGTTTTGTCAAAATGTCTGTTAGTACGTTTTCAAATTTTTGCGGACGCACTAGCTCAAAAACTATTGTGTGAATATCAAAGCGAAATTTGACATGTAGTTTTGGTGCACTGAGATGAAGAGATGATGAGATTTTGATTGAATTCGAACCAAAAATTAATGGGGAAAGGGGGGATAATAATTAAAATTATAAAATTTTCAAACTAAAAAAAAACCGAGAAAAATTATATAATAAAAAAAAAATTTTTAAGAAAAAAATAAAAACCGACTTCAAAAAAATTAAATGCAACAAATAAAATACACTAAAAGGTATAAAATAATTATTATCTTATTTAGTTACAACTAACCGACGAAATATTAACATGAAATTACTTTTTGAAGTCGGTGAAGTCGGTGCCAAACAAACCATACCTATAAAGGAGCGTACCCACCAAACGTACTAAGTAAGATCCGTCGAGTGCGATTCATAAAAGGTATCTGTTTAGCACCGTCTTCAAAAAGTAATTTCATGTTAATATTTAGTAGTTTAGTTGTAACTAAATAAGATAATAATTATTTTATACCTTTTAGTGTATTTTATTTGTTGCATTTAATTTTTTTGAAGTCTATTTTTATTTTTCTCTTTTTAGTGATGTTATTAATAGTGATCATATCATCAGAACTTGACCAAATTAATATGGCACCATCCCTAAGACACCCCATTTCGGATAAAAAAGAACTATCGAAATCGGTTCATAAACAAAGAGGTTAGTCCTGAACAAACCTAACAAAAAAGGTCTAATACCTATAAAAAAAAATGGGACCAATCGGAAAGTAGACTGAACCCAATGCAAATTTTTTTTTCAAAATTGGTTCACAATTGGCGGAGATATGAGGTAACATAGGGGAAAAAAAATTCAGTCGAATAGAGAACCTCCTCCTTTTTTGAAGTCGGTTAAAAAGAGAGTTATTGTTTTTTTTCAGGAGCCAAAATTGGGGAGGCCTTAAAAAATTAGAACTATCAATATAAGTCGAGGGGTGAACCGCGATTCGAATTAGGTGTACACCGTCTTTGGAATTATGTGGAATTATTTTGGAATTCATTAGATAATGCCTCTTCATCTATTGTCTTCTAATTGGAAATGAAAGTGAAAGTGGAAGTAGGTGTACACGATATTAGGTCGCGGTTCACCCTTCGATATAAAATATAGTAACTTATGTTTTAGACAAATTAACTTTTAAATGTTAGTTTTAATTTTTACTTTATCATACAGGATATGGTAAAATATGGATGAAAAAAGTGCTTTATTTGCAAAGTTTTTTCAAAATATCTCAAAAACGGCTGAAACTATTTTGATAAAAAAAAATTGAGCAAAACCACGGGATTTTGGTCTACAAAAAAGTCCTAATAAGTGAATATAGAAAAAAATTATTTTTGGAGATAATTACTGTTTTGTCAAAATGTCTGTTGGTACTTCTGTGTGTTACCAAATTTTGTGCAAGCTTTAGGTCAGTGATTCTTAACCTTTTATTAGCCGGCCCCTTTAAAATCCTAAAATATTTTCGCGGCCAGTACCCTCCCTCCTTCCATTAGGTAAAATTAATGAGACTTCTGTTGTTGAATACACTTCACTAATTTTTCGCACTTCAATTGGGTTACTTAAAAAGTGGCATGCAAGAGTCTATTCGGAGTCGATTACGTTGCTTCACTTTTAACCGACTTCAAAAAAGGAGGAGGTTCTCTTTTCGACTGAATTTTTTATTTGTGCCTATGCTACATCATATCTCCGGCAATTGTGAACCGATTTTGAAAAAAAAATTGCATTGGGTTCAGTCTACTTTCCGATTGGTCCCATTTTTTTTCATAGGTGTTAGACCTTTTTTGTTAGGTTTGTTCAGGCCTAACTTCTTTGTTTATGAACCGATTTCGATGATTCTTTTTTTATTCGAAAGGGGGTATCTTAGGGATGGTGTCATATTAATTTGGTCAAGTTCTGATGATATGATCACTATTAATAACATCACTAAAAAGAGAAAAATAAAAATAATTTTTAAGAAAAAATAAAAACCGACTTCAAAAAATTAAATGCAACAAATAAAATACACTAAAAGGTATAAAATAATTATTATCTTATTTAGTTACAACTAAACGATGAAATATTAACATGAAATTACTTTTTGAAGACGGTGCCAAACAAATACCTTTTATGAATCGCACTCGACGGATCTTACTTGGTACGTTTGGAGGGTATGCTCGCTTATAGGTATAGTTTGTTTAGCACCGACTTCAAAAAGTAATTTCATGTTAATAATATAATGTTATATATGTGTTATAATTATTTTATACCTTTTAGTGGATTTTATTTGTTACATTTAATTTTTTTGAAGTCGGTTTTATTTTTTTCTTAAAAATTATTTTTATAATATTGACCATTGAGGAAAATCCTTTTTCGCACAGATATTTGGAAGCAAAAGGCAATAAATATGTTGTATGGCGATGGTGAACAGGTGTTGGTATTCCTTCTGAATATGTATCCAAAATTATACCAAACTTTTTTTTCTTGAAAAGTGAATTCTAACTTAAATCCTTTATCAATTCAATCAGAGTGTCATCGTGGGTTGGTGATAAATTGGGACCTCGAATCCACAATTTTCTGCTATCAATTTCATTATTTGGAAAATATTTGAAGGGTTTGCTTCAAAAAGGAGGTAGCTCCATCCTATTGATGTTTGGAGATATTAACACTATCTTGTGAATAAAAAATCTTTTGTTTGGTACAAGAAGGATGTAGCTCCAATCATTATTTCCAGCGTTGCTCAACAGATGGAGCTGCCCGTCATTTTGAATTTTTCAAACGTTTTTTTTTTGGTTTCAAAAAACTGAAAAAATTGGAGCTGCCTCCTTTTAGCAGCAAACCCTTCATTTGTCAAATTTTCAATTAATTTTTTGGAGATGATATTGAATTAAATAATTTGTATGTTCTTTATCAAGTTCATAATTATCAGAATCATTTGAGAATCATTTGGAAACATTTCGAAAACATTCGATTCTATTCTTCGAATCCATGCACGAAGTTTCATTTTCATCGCTTCTATTTTATCTCGCATGGAACAAATGTTGTGTTGATTTCTTTGCATAGATAAATTTAGTTAGTTGGTTGAGAATGGTGAAGATGTTTGCCAAGTAAGAAAGTTTTGCAATCCAATTTTTGTAGTTGAAATTTTGTCTTGCCCGTCTGTCTGGGTCAAAGTTACATATGCGCTCAACGTTTTCATTTAGTTTAACCAAGTTTAAGAATAATGAGATGTAATTAAATTCATCTATCACTTACATATGAATAACTTATAAAAACAGTATAGTAACAATATTTTTACTTTATCATACAGGGTATGGTCAAGTATTGTAATCGTACATGAAAAAAGTGGTTTTTTTCCTTCTTTTTTTCGAAATATCTCAAAAACGGCTGAAACAATTTTGATTAAAAAAATTGAGCGAAACCATGGCATTTTGGTCTACAAAAAAGCTCTAATAAGGGAAAATCGAAAAAATTATATTTTTTGAGATAATAATTGTTTTGTCAAAATGTTTGTTAGTCTGTCCGTCCGTCCGTTAGTGTGTGCGTTATCAAATTTTTGTGGACGAGCTAGCTCAAAAACTAGTTTAAATATCGAAACCAAATTTCACACGCGGTTTTGGCCCATTGAGATTAAGAATAAGAATAAATTTTAATTAGCATTGTTTTAGGTCACGTGATTAATGTCATAGAGATAGTAATTAAGAGTCGAACTGATAATTACCTAGAGTACCTCCGCCATTTTCAACTAGTCATAAATCTTTTGAAATTCGTCACAATCGGTAGCATTCTCCTTTCCAAATAGCAAATGTTTCCATTTGAGACAAAATTTTAAAATTATTATCATCAAACCTACTTTTTAAACTCCATTTCACTGCACTAGAGGCTGGGACTTACGTCGATTCACTCAGTTTAGACAACGCGCCACTATTTAAAATTAAAATTCATCAATCGTAAATAATTACTTTTTTTTAAAAAATTAATCCATTATAAATTCCACGTGGGGCTCAAGCCTTTGGGCACCCACAAAGTCGGCGCCTATGATTCTACCCTCATCGACTCCCTTGGACTTGCTGGTTCATCAAAGAAGTATTTCCGCGCTTTCCCTATATTATAGATACTATCACGGGCTCTGCTCCGACGAGTTAAAATCAACCCCCCCCCTCCTAAAGCACGCGTTTTCGCGATTCCCAACATTCTTTCGGGGTTAAATTAGAGAAGTGCCGGACCACTTCCTTCGCCAATACGTTTGTCCCAATGATTTCAAGGAACTTAAACTCTCTCCCGGCCTCCGTCTTTCCCGACACTTATAACATGTAAACCTTCAAAATCCGGGTGCACAAACACCTACGCCTCCACCCTTTCGATTGATGAATGAAAATAAATATAAATTTTTTTTGAAAAACTGTCAGGGATCAAGGTTGCTATATATCTCATATGACGTCACGGGACCTATACTCTGATTCACCCTTATAATGTTTTAAATTCTATATATATTTTTGCTTTCACTTACCTAATAGAAAATTCCACTCCTTTTCTTTCTCTCTGGATCTCTATGGATCAGTGAATAATATTTCTTCCAAAACATAAACATTGAATAATATTTACAAATGCGTGATGTAAATATTTATGTCACAAATTCCTTCTAGTTTTTAACCGACTTCTAAAAAAATAATTTTTAAGAAAAAAATAAAAACCGACTTCAAAAAATTAAATGCAACAAATAAAATACACTAAGAGGTATAAAATAATTATTATCTTATTTAGTTACAACTGAACGACGAAATATTAACATGAAATTACTTTTTGAAGTCGGTACCAAACAAACTATACCTATAAGCGAGCGTACCCGCCAAACGTACTAAGTAAGATCCGTCGAGTGCGATTCATAAAAGGTATCTGTTTGGCACCGACTTTAAAAAGTAATTTCGTGTTAATATTTCGTCGTTTAGTTGTAACTAAATAAGATAATAATTATTTTATACCTTTTAGTGGATTTTATTTGTTGCATTTAATTTTTTGAAGTCGGTTTTTATTTTTTCTTAAAAATTATTTTTATTTTTCTCTTTTTAGTGATGTTATTAATAGTGATCATATCATCAGAACTTGACCAAATTAATATGACACCATCCCTAAGAGACCCCCTTTCGGATAAAAAAAGAACCATCGAAATCGGTTCATAAACAAAGAGGTTAGGTCTAAACAAACCTAATAAAAAAGGTCTAAATACCTATGAAAAAAAAATGAAAAAAAAAATGAGACCAATCGGAAGCTAGACTGGACCCAATGCAAAAAAAAATTCAAAATCGGTTGACAATTTGCGGAGATATGAGGTAATATAGGCACAAAAAAAAAAAAATTCAGTCGAATAGAGAACCTCCTCCTTTTTTGAAGTCGGTTAAAAAGGAGGAGGTTCTCAATTCGACTGAATTTTTTTATGTCTCTGTTACCTGATATCTTCGCCAATTGTAAACCGATTTTGATGATTTTTTTTTGCATTGTGTTCAGTCTAGTTTCCGATTGGTAAAAATATAAATTTCATTGATATTGGACATTTTTTGTTATGTTTGTTCAGGCATAAGTTCTTTGTTTATAAACCGATATTAATGATTCTTTCTGGATTTGGATCAGTATAGCTCCAAGATAGTCAAGATACCTATTTATTTATTTAATTTATGTATATTCAGCGATAACTTTTTGCCACGTGGACCGATTTCGATGATTTTTTTTTTATTGGAAGGGGTGGTCCCATATTAATTTGGTCAAGTTCTGATGATATGATCAATAACGAATTAACGTAAATCTCCAATTCTTTTGAGCAAATAATCGAAATTATAATAAATAAAATCTTTTATAAAAAAATATGAAAACATTCATTTAAAACCCACAAACGTTTTGAGAGAATTTCTATATTTATTTTATTAATTTTATTTAGTTCTCACAAGCAGAGATTAGCTGAGGTAGAGAGAGGTCATACCATCCTTGTTAAGGTTTTGACCAGTTTTCCTTAACAACTTATGGCAAATGCCGGGATCGCTAATGCGTCGCTTGCTCCTGGTATCGGGTTTTTGCGCGGAATTTTTAAATTACTTTTTGTCTTTTGATGGAAATCTATGGTCATGTTATTTGTTAATGAGCATACATTTCAATTTTTTTCTTTTTCTTTTTTTTTTACTTGTTTATTATTTTTTAAATTGTTGTAATTAATTTGTATTGATGTTTGTTAATGTATTGTAGCTAGATTGTATTGATGTTTGAAGGACCTAGCCACCGAGGACTTGTGCCTCTAAGCAGGTCGAGGAATAAAGATTTATTTATTTATTTATTATTAATTGAATTTTATTATCATTTTCTGATTCATTCGGCCGACGCTTTTTCTTACGAGATGCATAAATCATAAATCAAGAGACCTGAAAATTCAGTCTCAAAATAAAAAAAAAAATATTTAATTATTATTTTTTCATAAAAAAATAATTAATAATTTATCAGTATTCCCTGAATTAAATTGACAGTGTAGGAGTAGTGAAAATATTTAGAGGGTGCCTCAAAATTCAATTGCGCCTTGGGGCCTCTCAAGTACTAAATCCGCCACTGGGCCAAGTGCTAGTTTGATCGCATACCGAGGGTTCCGTACAATATAACTTCCTTAATACTTATTGATATCGAATTTGTTCTTATTTATCGTTGATAAGGAGAGAATGAGGGAATTTGTGAAATTACCCTCCCCCTCCATAATTTTAAGTAAATACCTACTTACAATTCTTTTATAAAAAGCAATCAGAAATACAAACGTTTGGGTAGAAATTCTCCCTTTATCAATGGAAATTTTAACAAATTTGTAAAATTAGTTGCTTTAACAAAGTAAAATAAAGCAAATAACTAAATAAATATTACAAGAAATCATAAGTTGGTGTCATCTATTAAATTCGATGAAATTGAATATTTTTAATTATATGTCAGATGGGTTGTTTTTCACCCCATCGGGAATCGAACCCGAGTGCCAGTAACAGCAATCCGGGCCACCTGCAGGATGCGAACCTCTCTGACATATGTACACGCGTACAATATTTTACTCAAAGATTTCGAAACACTCAACGACCTTTATTTAGATTATATCACATGGCTATATGTTTAAATTTAGAATCACTATATCGCGAAATTTTACAAATTAAGATAACAATCTTTGAGTAAAATATTTACGCTGTACATATGTCAGAGAGGTTAGGCATCCTGCAGGTGGCCCGGATTGCTGTTACTGGCACTCGGGTTCGATTCCCGAGGGGTGAAAAGCAACCCCTCTGACATATAATTAAAAATATTCCATTCGATCGAATTTAATAGATGACACCAACTTATGATTTCTTGTAAATTTGAATCTATTACCATGGGCAAATTAATATATTTCATAAATAAATATGTATAAATTTCCGTCGATAAACCAAGAGTTTTTTCGAAAACGTTTAAATTTCATATAAAGGTTTTCAGATTTTTTTTTTTTTTTATATAAGAATAGAATTCATTTAATGCTTAAAACAACCAATCTACTCTTATTAAACGAGCGAAAATTATTTGTATATTTATATATATATTTATTTATATATAGGTATATATATATATATATATATATATATATGTAAGTCAGTGATTAAAAGGACTACTTTTAATTGATTGCTAAAACATATAGATTTTATTTACATTAAATATACAATTGAATAATCAAGTTATTATATACAGGTTATAATCAATTCTCACCTAAAACATATATAGAATTGATTAAATGTAGTTTTCTTCGGGATGGATGATAAAATATAAAATAAATGTATAAATTACACTTTAACAATATATATTTCAATTAATATTATTTAATTACCTATTATTAATTATATTAACAATGTTTGGATTCGCTTCAACGTCTCGTCTATGAGAATATTTTTCCATCCTGATTCTGACCTTCTTATTTACTTGTCGTTAAATTCTATTAATTCAGATGGAGCAAATCAAAAGAACATCGTCTTATGAATTGTTTCACCATGAGCTTGTTTTATAATATAATATGTAATATCGTTAAAGAACATACCATCACCAGATGTTGAGTCGTTTATCTAATTACAAATCGTAAAAATATTAGGAAAATCATTAAAAAAAATAGCTTCAAACTCTGATCAGTTCCTCTCTTTATGGCCATTGCATTTTTAGAGATAAAGAAAAAATAATAGAAATTCCTTGTTCACACGCGTTTTTCATTTTTCAATTCCTCTTCAAGCTGTTAAAAATCAACGATGTTAAAAAATAATGTTCAAATAATGATTAAAAATGCGGTGTTTGACAACTCGAATTACCATCTTGCAATTTTCACTATACACTAATTAAATAAAGTAAAGAAAATTTTTCAAAAATTTTCCTTACTTTATTTAAAACATTCGTATTTCACCAAGAACCCACACCATTCTTTCTTAATAAAATACACTAATTACATTGGTTAGTAGTAGAGTTGTGTGAACCACTACTAACAAGTTAGTCTGCTATGCGCTTAGTAAATGGAATAGTACTAAAGTCCGTGTAAACTAGGCTTGAAGGTTAGTCTAATAAATTAGCCGCAGTTTGATTTTTATTTTAATATATCTTATTAGATATTTATAAGCATTCGCTTTTATAAGTTTTTTATTTGATAAAATTTTCAACTGAATTTAAAAGAGATGAGTTATTTTTCACTTAGTATTAAAAATGCCATTCTGAACTTTTTGGTAGTTATAATATGCCCTATAAATTATTTAGATAAAAACATTTAGGTAGCCGAAAATTGCTACAAGGTTAAAGTGAAATTAAAGTCAAGTTTTATCATTTGTAAATAAAAATATAGAAAATAAATTTATTGTTACTTGTTAAAGGTTAGAAATAATTTGATTGTTCTAAAAACTACCCAGTGATCACCAACAGAACCTGGAGACATTTCATTCTCTTATTTATACCCTAAAGAGGGATATATAACTCCCAAGGGTCTCTCATCCATTTATCCTGTCATGGTTTTGCATAATAGCATAGAAAAAACTGGACCTCTTCACTAATATGCCTTTCCCAGGACGACCATTTAGTACTTAGTCGAAAAAAAGGACGTCTGCGAAAAAATGATGTTTAATTATTAGATTTGCATATAAATATATTTAGGTCTAATGGCAATAAAGTATATTATGGCCTATAGAAATTTTTTTTTAGTAATGCTTACTTAAAAGTATTGCTTGGGTTCAAAAATTCCAATGTGAGAAATACAAAGGCATTCCTAAAATTTTTAAATAGATTATTCCTAAAAACTTCTAGAGAACGGAAATTGCTTTCCGACTCTGGCCTTTCTGCGACAAACTTCAATCTTTGAAGTAACTTAGGTTTATTCGTCCCCGATACAACCCCTGAAATTTCATTTTCACCTACTTCTTCATTTTCTCGTCCGCAAACGTAACAATGTCAAAAACAATAATCAGTAAGTAAAATTTCAAGGTAGGTTTAGGTACTTACTTACTGATTATTTAAAAATGTTTCACCTTGAACCGACACCTAACTTTTTAAAAATTCATTTAAAAAACGATAAATTCAAGAATATCATAATTTAATTGAAGGTAATGGAAGGCAGCCCAGGGGTAGTGAGGAAAGAAAAAATTAACACATATCAAATAAGGTGTAATTTGTTGGAATCCTTCCTCCTTTCCTTTCAAACCGACGTTTCTGAGGATTTTTCCCTCCTTCTTCAGGGTTTTAAAGGGTCAATGAATGAATCCTCCGAAACGTCGGTTTGAAAGGAAAGGAGGAAGGATTCCAATAAATTACACCTTATTTGATATGTGTTAATTTTTTCTTTCCTCACTACCTCTGGGCTGCCTTCCATTACCTTCAATTAAAATTTCTACCAGTCAGTCTCTCTCCAGAGAAAATTTCATAATTTAAATTTATTATTATATCTAGAGATATACCACAACAAAGTTTTCGCTTGTGCTGGCGAATGCACCACTTTATTTTGGATGTCTTCAGATTTTTTCGAACCCAGAAATATATTTTTACTTTATCTGTCATTTTATTTTCATTACCTACTGTTCAACAAATTACTCAGCACTTTTGGTATGTAAAATGTCAAATAATTTCCATTTTTTTTTCGTTGTGCAATTTATTTATGTTTTTAAGTGTCTGAAACATGAAGAAAAATCCTTTTTAAGTGGCTTTTTTTTGTTTCTCTATCTGGATTTTTATAACTAGAGAGAGCGAAAGGTAGTTTGTCCTGGGAAAAAAATATTTGAATTTAGAAAATGAAGAACTGTGATTTTCGGCTCTTTAGTTTTACATCTTCCAGTTGAAAAATATAGAAATTTAGAAAAAAATCGACTTATTATATGGAGAGTTCTTGAATGGTTGTAAATAAATGAGGTAAAATTTGTCATGAAAGTTTCTATTAATAAACTGCATCTTTTTTCTGTTCAGTCAAAGCTTTCCAACCTGATCTCTTTACTGACAAAATCACCGAAATTTTTGGAGAGGGTACCAAATATTGAAAACGTTTTCACTTTTCCTTCAATTTTATTATTATTATTATTATTATTTTTAAAATATCAAAATTTTATATTTATTACTTTTTGTGTAAGCAGAGTAATGTGCTTTTTCCAAAATTACTATGTAATTAAATATATAAATGACTTTAATATAACTTTTATTTTATTTATATGTAAATTAAGTTAAACATATTACGTGAATGTTTGTTTAAACACAAAAATAATAAAATAAATAAATCTCTATATATGTGTATATAAATGTAAATTAATATTGAACCCGCTTCCTAAGATCTTAATGATAGATAGTAAAGTAGGGAAGTAAATATAGCTTTATCCTTTTACTCTGGAATTCGAAAAGGACGACTAGAATTTCTGTTTGCATAACTTCAAGGGGTTCTCACAAATTCGCTGTTGCCACAATTCCATGCCCTGTTGTGTAGCCGATCGGCCATTCAAGTATAAAGTCTGGCCAGTAAGTCGATTTATCTATGTTGCTTCACTCATTTGTAATTTTACTTTGCATATTTATATTAAGAGAAATTATTGCGAAGCAGCCAAAAATTCGAATTTGACTTTCCATCGGAAATTCTTTTAAGTACGTATTTTCATCTGAATTAATATTTCAAGTGTGATAAATTTATTATTTCTAGCCATTCGGGTCAATCAATTGTCTAATAAGAAAATAATTATCATCACAATAGTCCTTAATCTTTTTTTATATTGACCTGTTCCGTAATAATGTTCTTAAATACATAAAGAAAATTATAGAATCAATCAATTATATAGAAATACATTTATTAAACAAAAATACAATATATGATAAAGAAATATATTTTATAGTATAGGGTCACCCATATCTTTTTGACAATTTTAATCTTAAATAAAATTTGTTAAAAATGCGAAAGAGAAACGCAGGCGCGCTCTATCGGTAGCGTTAAAGTGGAAATTTCGTTTTGTATAGGATTTCAGTACGATGGATCATTTCAAGAAGGAAGAATGAGCGTTTGCTGTAGAATGCTATTTTCGTTGTGGTGAATCTGTGAAATGCGTGCAACGCGAGTTTTGAAAACGTTTTGCGATTCCACCTCGAGGACGTATTCCGCAGCGTGCAATAATATCGTTTCACGTTACGGAATACGTCCTCGAGGTGGAATCGCAGAACGTTTTCGAAACCCGCGTTGCACGCATTTCACAGATTCACCACAACGAAAATACCACTCTACAGCAAACGTTCGTTCTTCTTTCTTGAAATGATCCATGGTACTGAAATCCTACAAAACGGAATTTCCACTTTTACGCTACCGATAGAGCGCGCCACCGTTTCTCTTCCGCATTTTTAACAAATTTTATTTAAGATTGAAATCGTCAAAAAGATATGGGTCACCTATACAATGATTAAGAATACAATACATTTATATTTAAAAAAATATAACAATGTTGTTTTTCTTAAATAGCTAGCGAAAAAAAGTACTAACCGCAAACGATTTTTCGAGATTTACTAAAAATCACTTGTGTTATTGAAAATTAAGTTTATTCATTTAATTCCCATCCTTCATTTGAATCCTAAAACAGACCACTTGAGTATCTGTGTATCATTGTACACCATAAAAGCCCCTGGCATAACAAATAAATGATTATTTACAAAAAAAGAAAGTTATTTTTACATATATGATAAGTACTAATCAGTAGTATCATAGAATAATCTAATAATTTTTAGTAGTAGGTACTCCAGACATATTTAAATAAAATTAACAACTCCTAGGTACACGTACATCTTGTCTAAATATCTCTAAAGCCGACTGCAAAGTCCGTCTTTGGCGGGCTTCTTGCTGGCTCGCGGCGCGTAAACTGTCGCTCAACATCACACCGCGAGACAGAGTCGAATTCTTGTGAACAACTGTCCTTGCGGAACATTCCCGAAGTTTCTAGAAGCTTCCGAAAAGTCTACGGTAGATAGAGTATACAGGGGGCGGAGCCTTAAGTGGGCGAATACTGACAAACCAAGTGAGTCCTTACTGCTTTATTATAAATTATGATTATTGATAATATTTTGGATCGAATTTTGTAAAGTAATAAATATGAAATTTTTCTTGCTATATAGTTTTGCATTCTCCTTCTAATTTTAATTATACCATGAAAATTAATTTTTGCTTTTAATTTAAAATTAATAAGTCAATGTTTATCTTTTTTAATTTTTTTTTGTTATATTATCTAAAAAATTCTAAATAAATACTTATTTTAAACATACGTTGTTGACTGATTTTACTTGTAATTTAATTAGATTTCGACTATAAATTTTACAACAAAAATTTTAATTCAACTTTGTTGTTAGTTCCGTTAACAAAAACTGAGTGAGATGGTTCTAGCAATAACTTAATAACCTCTTCATCTCTTGTAGAAGTTATTTTAATTAACTCTATTTTTTATCCTTTTTAATTTAGAAAAGAAAATAGTATAGTGAGAAAGATATAACTTTATATTGCTAATAGGAAGAAACTTTTAATTTACATATGAAAATGAAACAAAACAAAAATATTTCTAACTTTTTTATTCTACAAAAGAATGTATAATAATCTGATATAATATATAGACCGCGTGACTTAATTTATCTCAAAATTATCGTAGAAAAAACTAAAAAAAATGAGACAATTCAAAAAACATTAAAAAAAGTCCCTAAATAGTGACTTCTAATAACTCATGACACTTAATAAGTAAACCAATTTTTAAAAAATTCGTTAGTGCCGTTTTTAAGGAAAAAAAAACGAAAAAATCTTTCATGTAAATGTAAACTTACGGTGTTCCAATTTCAATGACTGATTTATTGCGCCATGCAGAGGGGGGCAGCCCTTTACAGAAAGAAAACAGATTTATTTACAAATTAGGTTGCAACCCTCATCAGTCGTCCAATAATTACGCCAGATGTTGTGGCTATTAGTAAGAAAGATGTACATGTATATATGGGCGCCGGAACCAAAGCCAAAATGTTGGGAGCGCCAAAAGGGCCCCACAACTGTTCAATGCGATTAAGAAAAAATAATTAATAAATATTATAAACAAAAAAGCTTGCTGTACCTCTTCTATCCTATATCAATCTTAAGTTTCGATTTTCGTAGCTCTGAGATTTATGGTTGGGGGTACATTCTTACGTACGTAAATATCAACTCCGAAACTTCTATTTTAGCTAAAATCTTGTGGTACTTCTTGTAGCCTCTAGCTATCTTAAGTTTCATATTTCAAGCCTCTACGACTTACCGAAGACGAGATATGAACGATTAAAATATTTATTTTGCGAAATGACCAAGTGTAAAAATCACTTCACACATCAATTCCCGAGAATCAATTGTAATAGACTGATGAAGAGGGCAAAGCCCTCGAAACTTTAGTATCGTTATAAATAAATTAAAAATTTATTTTCTCAACAGAAGACATACTCTTTAATGTCTCCTTTAATTTATAACAAATTCTGGTACTCTCGGCAAAAAGAAAATTTAAATTTAATATTTTAAATAACATGTCAAGTAGTTATCGATATATCTAAAAGTTCATTTTGCCGAGTATGTTAGATTTAAGATTTCTTCTAAAAATCCCTAGATTATCTACTACTGTATCCGATTTGTTATGAATAATTTATATTACATGTCAGAAGAGTATTAACCTACTTGGAAATTATCCATAACAAATCAGATCGAGTAAAAGATATCACGTGTTTTTTTTTTAAAGTATCTATACATATTTGAATAATTTGAGATTATTTTCGAAAGCTGTGCTTTCATCTTCAGACTACTACAAATATTTCACACTGATAGTGTGCATAGTGAGTTTTACTTTATCCATATTCATAATTCTAGGGGTTAAGGTATTTAATTACGAAATTATTTGCCTTCATAGGGTGAATTTAAAGCCATTCATTCGACTAGGCAGATACACATTGCATAAATCATATTAAAATAATTTTATCTTATCTGGTTATTAAGAAGTTTTTTTTGCGGTTTTTTAAGAAATTCATTTTCTTTTTCCATTTAGAAGATGCTCTCTTTGATTTATATTCCTTATAAATTAAACAAATCTGCCACTCTCGGCAAAAAATCTTTTTAATTTCATGTTATTACAACTTTAAAAAGTTTTTAAATAAAAAAAATGACTTTACAGTAGAGGAAGTGATTTAGATAGTGTTAAAAATAAGATAGAACAATTAAAAATAAAAGAGTTAAGTTATTTGAATTATTTTAAAACAATCAAAAAACTCTTCTTTTTAATGGATAAAGAAGACGGAAAACTTTCTTTCCTGTATAATTTTAGTATTAATAATTAAATTACTCTAAATTTTAATGCTTAAAGTCGAACTCTGTAGAGGAATTTTCATTGATGGAACTTTAAAGAGGACGAGGCAAATATCTTATTGTTTAATAATGAAGTAACAACATACTCCGAATGATAAATAGAGAACAACATTACCAATGCAAAGGAGCAGCTTCCTGGAATAACGCATCACACACAAAAACATCGCCACATTGTATTACTGTAATTTCTACCTTCTCAGTACAATTCTCCGTTCATGTCACCTTTCATCATCTCAAAAGAAGTAAATAATATAAATGCCAAGTCATTTTTTTCTTCTTTTCATTTGTAATTTTAGAAAAATATATTTTTCATTTAAATTAATAGATTTTTAACCGACTTCAAAAAAAGGAGGATGTTATTAATTCAACAGAATGTCTTTTTTTGTCTATTTGTGCGTCGATTTCTCACCTACCATGTGAACGGATCTCGATGATTTTTTTGCATTGGGTTCAGTATAGTTCTTGATTGGTCCCGTATAAATTTCAATGGTATTGGACCTTTTTTGATATGTATGTTCACGCATAACTTCTTTGTTTATGGACAGATTTTGATGTTTCTTTTTTATTGTAAAGGGGGTACCTTTAGGTGATCCCATATTAATTTGGTCAAGTTCTGATATGATTAATGACAAAATAACGGAAATCTCCAATTCTTATGTGCAAATAATCGAAATTATAATAAATATAATATTTTATAAAAATAAAAAAGCGTTCATTTAAAACCCGCTAATTTCTCTATTTATTAATTGAATTTTATTATCAATTTCTGATTCCTTTGCCCGAATCTTTCTCTTACGAGATGCATTAAAGGTATTATCATAAGTCACTATTCTTAACATCACTAAAAAGAGAAAAATAAAAATAATTTTTAGAAAAAAACCGACCGAATTAAATGCAACAAATAAAATAATAAGAACTCAAAAATCAAATAAAATGCACTAAAAGGTATAAAATAATTATCTAATTTATTTACAACTAAACGATGAAATTGATACATGAAATCACTTTTTGAAGTCGGTGCCAAACATACTATATAAGAGAGCTTGCGCGATGTTGTCTTCATTACACGCCAAACGTACCAAGTAAGATCCGTCGAGTGCTATTCATAAAATGTATATGTTTGGCACCGACTTCAAAAATTGATTTCATCTAATAATTTCATCGTTTAGTTGTAACTAAATTAGATAATTATTTTATACCTTTTAGTGGCTTTTATTTTATTTTTGAGTTCTTACTATTTTAGTTGTTTTATTTAATTTTTTTAAAGTCGGTTTTTATTTTTTTAAATAAAGTACCTACTAATAAACAAAATACTCAAATACTTATGTAGATTATTCATAAGCAATTTCATTAATTTGTGTTCATAGCAATCAATCTTTTATCAAGTTTTTATATGCAAATTACAAACAAATAGAGGTATAGATTATACAATGTTTATACATATTTTTAAATACTTTTAATATTAAAATATGCTTTTTGAATTATCTACCGACAATTCGGCTAATAGAAATTTATTTTATTATTTATTTATCATTAGCAGAAAAAGATAAAACATTCAAAGTGTGGGACATCAACAAATGCATATACAAATTTATTATTTGTGCAATTTTATATTTAATTTTGCTATATCGCCCCGTAGTTACTCCCAAAACTTTCCATAAAGCTTGATTACAATAAGGTCTCATGTCAGACGTTATACTCAAAATATGTAATCCAAAATTTTCCACTTTTTCAAATATTTTGGTAATTATTATTTCTTTAAAAATACCTTGTACAGAATTACTTGTAAAATATTAAACAACGACTTGTTTCCACAAATAAAATGTTCTTCTGTCTTTTAACAAAAACAGAATATTATTCACTACTAGTTTAAATTAATTAAAAATTTATATTAAAAATTGTATATATAACATATAAAATATAATTTCACAATAAAATAAAAGTTTTCAATGAACTACTTAGTGTAAACCATATGAGAATATTGAGAAAAAATGACTAGACATGGCGGAAAACCCACGTGACATGAACAGGCAATGAAAACGAGACACGTAGGGTCATCCGCTATTTTTAGTCTTATTTTAAATTGAAGAATATTAGGAAATTTAAGAAAATTAATATTTAAACACATTCTTTACACATATTACAAATTATTTAATTAAAAATAAAAGGTTATAATAATAATATTATCTTAAATTTCCAAATATTCTTCAATTTAAAATAAGAATAAAATTGCGGATGACCCTACGTGTCTCCACTGTCCCTATAGAGTCACTATAATTCGTATAACCATCACTGCCACCTAGTCCCTAGTTGGCTTTTCGGCCTTTCTAGCCATAAGCCATTTACGATACTATTTATTATTTTTAAATTTGTCCCTACCCCGGGGGTCAGATTTTAGCCGGATGCCTCGAGTCGGGTTCGATCCCGGGTCCACTTGGTTAGCAGCAAGACAAGCTACCGCCTAGCCTATCTGACCCCCCCTAGTCCCTTAAGTAAGCTTTCCAATACAAACATATTTACTTTTTATTATTAATATAGAAGATTATTTATTTATAAACCAGAGCTATTGAAACTTTTTTCATGGATACCCCTTTCAACATCATTTCATGTCCCCTACCCAACCATAAGGATGAAAATTAAACTAAATGAAAAAATAAACAAACATAAATAAAATGTGTCTCGTGACCTTCTTTTGGGATAAAGTTTTTAATAAAATTAAAAGAAATCAAGCATAACTGATATGCAATGTAAAAATATTTCTACTAAAATCTTAGATTCGTACCTAAATAAAATAAATTCGTTCCTTAATATTATTGTGCTTAAATGACCTAGGTTGATTTTTGAAAAATTCCATCTTTTTTTCAAAAAAGAAACTCAAAAAAAAAGATGCTTAAATCTTTACATTATTTTTTTTTTTATTTATTTATTTATCCAGAAAAATACACAACATACAATATGTCATGTCCTATACAGTTGACAAGTCAACTCTACTTAGGACCGGATTAAAATCTTATATATCTTATATCTATCTTATATATAAAAATTAATAATTATTTAAAAAGATTCATCAATACCCAGGACAGATTGTACCTTAATTTTTTTAATAAGTCTAGTCAGTATAGTGATAAGTGGTTTCGTTGCATTATCATATGAACCCGCTCCCCTCCACATAATGATACCATAGTATATTAATATTTGATTATAAAAATAATTCATGAGTACCAATTATAAAGTTGTGGACCATAAATAGTTTATAAATAGAGTATTTATAATTATTTTTTATTTGAAACTTTTTAATATAAATAATTATAATTAATTATTATATAACGTTTCGAGAATATACATTCTCAAGATATGGCTCTCATTTTTTCATTTGTATTTTTTTTTTTTTAAATAATATAACCTGTGTTATGTTTTTACAAATGAAAAAATTAGAGTCATTTCTTGAGAATGTATATCCTCGAAAAGTTATTATTATTAAAAAATTCTCAAATCAAGTCTTATTAATATAATTAAATAATTATTATTTCAATAAAATTGAATCACTTGTTCGTTCGCTTCATCTTTCATTTAATATATTAAAATTTAATGACGGTTTCAAACATTATATCATTCATGTAAATTCAAAAAAAAAAAAAGAATCTTTAATTTTATCTTCCTCCCTAATAAATTTTCATACCGATGTAGTGAAGGATTTTACGATGCATAAATTGTTTGAAGATTCCTTCTTTCCATCTTAGTAATTTTATGCCAAAGTTCTTTTATGTGAACAATTTAATCAAGCTAGGATCTCTTTACAAATTTGTGGTTGATTTTTATAGGTTGATTGATATTTGTGTGTTTGTTTGTGATGTTTTGTTAACCCGGATATAGCTCTAAAATCCAAACGGTGTATTCTGATCGAGGGAATGGGAGAGAAGTTTAATCAAAATCGAAAACGTATTTCTCATCCATTTCCCTTTGTCCCATTCTCCCAAATGGTTGGGTTTCCTCTAGCCTGGGCTATTCACCCCCACTAGCCGACAACTCTTGTATGAATTATGACTTTCTCTCAGCAGATCCCATTAAGGGAGGAAGAGGAGGTGCTAGATACATAAACATAGAGAAAGAGTACGATTTATTCTCAGGTTTTTCAAAGAAAGCCCGGCAACCTTATTTTTGTATAATTCCTACCCCTATTTATAAGCCTGAAAGGAATTGGAAGTGGAAGTTCATTAATAAATACATTTTGACAAATACATATTAAATAGCGATCATCAATAAATTTTGAGGAGTGAAATTTAAATTATCATTGTATAATTTTATTCAGTAGTTAAGCTTTGATGTACAAATTGTTGAAGTGTAAGGCTTTTCAGGATATATCAATTCGATTGAAAAAAATCCCAGATGAAATAACTAGGTAAAACTAAACGACAAAGAATGTAATCAGAGATAGAGAATGTTCAATATACCAATATTTTTGAGGTAGAGTTTACTACACTACCTATCAAAATATGTACCATACTACAGAGAAACCCCTCAACTGCGAACTATTGGGGCTGTAGCCTGTTCGGATTTGAATTTGTTCGGATTAGCCGAAAGCTGGTTTCTGTTCGAGTTGCGTTGTTATTATTGAGTTTTTAATTAAGTGAACGGTCTTGATTAATGTTTTGATTTTCAATTATGACAAGCAAACAAAAACACAGTTCTTGTACCGTAGAACAAAAACTGAAAGCTTTAAAGCGTCTGGACGCTGGGGTAAGTTTGACAAGGTTGGCTGGCGAGTTTGTTGTTGGTAAAGCAAAGTGACTGGAAAAAAATCGTGTCAAAATTGAACAGTTTCGCAATGTACCTAACAAGTGATAAAACGTTAAATTTGTCCAAAAAAAAACTCGTTCGGATTTCCCGGGATTTCGGATTTCTGGGGTTCGGATTTGAGGAGTTTTACTGTAACCCAATACAAACATTTTTTCCCTGAGCGATTTAATATGGAACAAAGTTGGATGCTAGTGACAAAGCCCTTAATACAAATTTTACTAAATTATAAATTAAGTTCTATTCAGTAAGAAAAACAAGATTTGAAACAAACTACCACGGTAAAACAACATTCAAAGGAAAGTTACATCAAGATTAATTTTTAATTTCATTTTTGAAAGCCTACTTGCTTTTATTATAAAAATCACAGCCACCAAAATAAAGACCAAAATCGCTGTACGCAATCTGAGCAAATGGAGCTCTCTGACCTGACTTAGTACGACATTTAGATTGGGCAAAAACGTGAGACAACCTGGACGTGGGACACGGATATTTATTTGTGCTAGAAGATCAGGTCAATCCAGATCGGAAAGACAAATATTTCTTAGGGTCATCGCATCAAGAAGCAACCGTCCATCTTTCAAAGTCGGAAGTTTATGATGCGATAATGGTATTTATAGGGGCATTATTTTAATTTTAATCGATGGAATAGCATCTTGAAAAATCTTCTTTGTATGGATTCTAAATTCTTTTTATATATTTCTAATACTGACTACACAAACAGCAGAACCGTATTCCATCTGAGACCTGACAAGAGCCCGATAGAGTGTCAAATACGTAGAATGCAATTTAAATAATTACATATGACCACAAATCTTATAGTGATTCGAAAGCTATTTTATATTTTATATATATATTTTATTTCATCAACCGAAGCCGGGGTCAATAACAGAAGCTCACTCCAAACGTAATAATTAAAATCCCAAATCGATTACAAAAGCAGCAGGGGGTAAAAAGAATCAATCAAAACCAGAAAAATAACCGAAGCCGCAAATTAAAGCTAATGTAAATAAAGCGAAATAAAGTAAAACAAATTTCTCAACGATTAATAGTAGTTTTGACCACAGAACGGTGCCCTTGACCATTCCCTTAAATCCTTGGTCATTTACAGAAACGCTTCTTTCCTTTTCATTTTTTATAGATATTATCGTCGACAAAGTTCGATTGAAATAAAATTTCATATATGTTCTAATGCTTCATTTTACTCCACCTTGAAGATCAAATTCAATCGATATTATTTAATTTAGTTTATATCAATAAAAATTTTGAATTTTGAATTTTATTTTGCCACCATCTTTTCATATTAGATTGTATAAAATTTTAAATCCTTTGAATTACTATTTATTTATTTTTTTATTTGCGTATTTATCAATGGCGATTGGTGACTTTTCAACCACAGGAGATGCTGTCCAAAAAAGTATCCTTCATTTTTGGAAATTTTATTTTAATCTTCGCTTTTTTTTTTGAAAATTTAAGCGAATACAGCATCATTTTCTTTATAAGAAAATCTTCAATTTCTCCTAATTCAATTGCCATAAGCAAGCTATGACTTGTCTCAGCACTCTTAGCTATTTCTGATCTTATATATTGAGAGTTCTTAGAAATTGATTAGTTCAAAGATTCTCGAATCATCTTTATTTATTCCTTTTTATATTATTTATAGTTCCTCAGCTGGAAAAATTTTTATTCGACTCAAACTCGTCTGGACTTATCTTTGACATGCTTGAACTGGAAGATATATCTACCAGGCAGGGATTTCAAACCTTCTATCCGCACCCTTTTCGGAATCATTCATTTTAATTGCCACTTGAAACTATGCAACAATTTTATTTCATTTCTAGAACCATTATACTTTTCTAAACAAAAAAAATGTTTTTTTATAGAAATATTTTAAATAACGGATAATAATTTGAAAATTAAAGATCCTTCTGAAATTTTGAAGTTGATATTTATGAAAATACTCTAAATGTTTGAAATTTTAGAGATGCGCCGCATCCACAGCATACATGGACCGCACGCCACTGCTAATTATCTATTTTTTCTAAGCTCTAATATTCAATACTGAAGGTTTTTTCCTTTTTGCATTTCGATAAGGAAAAAAAAATATATTCGTTTTCTAAATCAAGCCTAGTTAATACACTGTTTCTCTATTGAGATAACATATACTAGTATATATGTATATTATCATGTCTTTTGCTTCTCAAATAAATTAATTGTGAAAACAAATAGAGTGGTCGTAATTATAGTTTAAAATATTAATGGCTATTGATTATAGATAGGCAACTGTGTAATGGCATTTATAATCATTTATCTAAACATGCTCTTTCAAACTATCTCACCCAAAATGATAATTAGTAACCATTCGATTTAATAATTGGATGCTGAAAAAATTGTTTGTTTTGTTTTTAATAGTAAATGAGGAAAAATATGAAATATTCAAAAACTCGTTTTTGTTATGCTTGTATTTTTCCTGGGTTGGATTTCTACAGCGGCCGGATATATGGTACATTATATATCAATATTAAATAAAGCAATTATAGACGTTTTATATCAGAATTTTAAACAACTAATTCAAAGTAAGAATAGTAGGTAATTTTCAAAACCATAGTTCGCCACATTTTCTCTAAATCGTTTCGGTTATACCCACCTATCTTTTACTTTTTTATGGGACCGAATACCTACTTATATTCTCATTTAGTTATTATTCGTTTTAGAATTTCATTACGAAAAAACAATTACACGTCTTCTCTTCTATAATTATTAGAAAAGAGAAAAATACCTTTACTATTTTACAACAAACAGATTATATTAAGTTTTTAATTTTAATATAATCTCTTGAATAGGAACAATGTGTCAGTCTTAGCGATTTTTAATTTAGTCAAAAATATTGCAGATATTTCGAAAGTATAATGAAAAAAATAATATTTGTATAAATTAATAATTGTTTTATTTATATATTTCCATTTAATATCTATCTATCTATTAGCCCTGCGGGTTGGGCGTAGAATAGACCCGCAGTAATCCCTGCTTGTCGTAAGAGGCGACTAATAGGGAAAGGGTGGATGGGATTCTTCAGCCTTGAATCGGCTACCCGTCTAGGGGAAAAAACTAAACAAATTAGGAGTGAGGCCTCTTTAATTGCTTGAGGGTCAAATTTGACCCTCCTGCGGCAGCTTCTGTATTCTAGCAGACGTATAGTTCACTTTCCCTCTGGACCCCGTCAGTTCGAACGAGAGGGAGGTATCGGAACTGACTAGCCTTTACTTCCATATATAGAGCCAACGCAGAGGTGTTTGGAAATGAATCACCTTAGGGGATGCACAGTGGCTCGCTCTTAAACCCTCTAAAATTGTCCGCCAGGGCAAAAAAGGCCATTATTATTATTATCCATCTATTCTTATTATATTATATATATTTTCATTTAATTCATCTATCTATCTATCTATTAGCCCTGCGGGTTGGGTGTAGAATAGACCCGCAGTACTCCCTGCTTGTCGTAAGAGGCGACTAATAGGGAAAGGGTGGAGGCCGTTGTGATTTTTTTTAATTTTAAAACCCACTAATAGTTCGTGTTAAATAAAACTCATTAAAATTAGGATATTTAAAATATTATTTTAAAACCCACTATGGAGTTCATAGCCCCCGCAAGGGGGTCCAGGTTCACACCTGGGTCCCGGGACATTTTTTTTATGGAGGTATGTTAAAAAAAACTTTGAAAAATATGTGTTAACTGTAAAAAATAATGTTTAATATTAATTTTTTTTTTTTTAATTTCGCTTTCATTTATAGATTTACGCATTTACCCTAAGTATCATTGGAAACATTAAATGTATATGATTGTATTGAAAAGTTTTTGTTTTGCCGAGGGTAGCAGAGTTGTTGATTCACAAAGAGAAACAAAGAGGTTGTCCTCTGCTTGATGCAAATAAACATACACACATATATATCGAGATGATATATCTGTATATATATATTATTTATTTGTTTGAGACTACAGTTTCGAAGACTTGGTCTTCATCATCAGTCTTTTTTTTTAATTATAAATGTTGTTTTTTATGGAGTCAATGTCGTAGAAGAAGAGTTCTAAGCTGACCACAGCGATTGCGAAATAACAAAAAATAAAACCCATTCTGACCAACTTTTTCCAATTCATAAAAACACATAGGTACTTATTCCATAATAAGGGGACCACTTTAGATTTTGGGTCCCGGGACCGAAATTTTATGTGGGGGCTATGATGGA
Organism: Forficula auricularia; assembly: GCA_024734495.1. Lineage (NCBI taxonomy): Eukaryota > Metazoa > Arthropoda > Insecta > Dermaptera > Forficulidae > Forficula > Forficula auricularia. Next base: position 363,691 of record JALMQS010000087.1, on the reverse strand, counting down.
GTTCAGGGAAAGGGTCGTAGCCCCCTGGCCAGCAAGATGCCCGCCGAAGCCGGCCTTTGCAGCTGGTGATTGAATATTCTATAGAATTAATTCTGGATTAAAATATTGTAAATAAGCCCTGCTGAAAATACAACGATTTGATAGATGACAACATTCAATTCTGGTAATATTATTAGAAAAACATATCATATAATTACGTAATTGAAAGGAAAATTCTTCTGCAAGGATTATCTTGTAAGATGGTCCCCACAGGAAACCCGGGCAATCTCTCGGGGGTTTTTGTTGGACTATCGTCCATATTATTGATTTTAATAAATAACCCAAACTCCGATTCATCCAGACCCCAGCGCAGGGAGAATGTACTTTATCCCTTTCTCGCTAACAACTTTTACGCTATTCCCCCCCCCTTTTTTTTTTCTTCTACTTTCTCCATTTTTCATTGAAAAATAGATAGAAAAATTAAATAATAAATCAATTCTTTTTTTCAATTTGTTATATTTTCGGAACAAACAATATAAATCTCTATATTTTTCAAATTAATATTATTTAGAGGAGTAAAAGAAAATCCTTAAAAGATATTATATTAAAAAAAAATGTTGTCCATTTCAAAGAATAATTGTTTTTAATGATTAAAGAATCTACACGGAAAAGTAATAAAATCAGAAATATTATTGTGTTAATAATATTGATTCCCTTGGTTGATAGCATATAATCATTAAAAAGAATTATTTTTTGTTTATCCAATAACTTTCTGCCAGGGGGGTCAGATAGGCTAGGCGGTAGCGTATCATCCTGCTAACCAAGTGGACCCGGGTTCGAATACGACTCGAGGCATTCGGCTAAAATCTGACCCCCGGGGTAGAGACAAAATTTAAAAAATATATAGTATCGTAAATTGGCTTATGGCTACAAGGGCCGAAAAGCCAAAAAAAAACTTTCTGCCAACAGATGTCAGGATGGGTGACTCATTCGCTATTACATTACATATAATTCTTAATTCTATATATCTCAAAAAGATGTCACACCTATCGTGATTTTCACTAATATTATTATAAAGGTTGGGACATAAAGATCTATCACATTTTGAAGAGGTATAAAAAATGAACAAATTTAACTAGAAAAAAAACTGAATTTATTTTTGAAAAGAACATAAAATAATTAACATTATATCAGACAAAAAAAAAGGGGGGGGGGGGGTCAAAAATGAACATTTTAGCCTTTTCGACCAAACTCAACCAAATTTTGTATACATATTCTGTGGACCCCCAGAAGGCTAGAAATGCAAAAACTAACCACCCAAAATGGGGAGGGGGAGTGTCATAAGTGAAAATTCTAGGCCTTTCGACAAAACTATGTATACAAAATTTGGTTGAGTTTGGTCGAAAGGGATAGAATATTCATTTTGACCCTCCTCCCTCCCCCATTTTGGATGGTTAGTTTTTGCATTTCTAGCCTTCTGGGCATCCACAGAATATGTATACAAAATTTGGTTAAGATTGGTCGAAAGGGCTAGAATTTTCATTTTTGACCCTCCCCTCCCCATTTTGTGGTTAGTTTTTGCATTTCTAGCCTTTTGGGAGCCAACAGAATAAGTATACAAAATTTGGTTGAGTTTGATCGAAAGAGCTAGAAATTTCATTTTGACCCTTCCCCCTTTTTTATCTGTTTAAAACACATTAATAAAATATATATATTCTTTTCAAAAATATATTCAGTTTTTTTCTAGTTAAATTTTTTCATTTTTTTATATCTCTTCAAAATGTGGGAGATCTTTATGGACCCACCCTGTATATGTAACATCATATAGAATAGGCGCCCTCTTAAAAATCAACAATTCTGCTATACTTGGCGAAAAAATCATTTAAATACTTCCGTTTAGATTTTAGTCATATTTTTATTATAGTAGGTATGTTTGAACAACGAAGAATTTAAAAATAATAATACTTTCAATGTTTAGATGATGTTTGATTATCTGAAAATTGTTAGTTTAAAAAAATATAAACTTTAAATAAAAGAATATCGTATAGAATAGCGGATATATATTATTTAGAATAATTTTTAGTTATTGTATAATACATAATTAATTATATTATTATATACTATATTTAGAAGCATTGTATTGATTTAGCATTGTGGCGCGTTATAATTTAGCTCTCTGTAGATGAGACCACTGAAATATGAAATCTGATTTAATGCTTAATTCGATTACGGGCTTAGATATGTCGTCAGGTGTAGTAGTATTTATACCGTCGAACAGAGAGAAGTTTTTTCAATGAAAAGGATATATTTCGACTCTTCAAGGATTGAAAGCAAAATACAAAATAGTCCTCTCCTTTAAAATAAAATCAGTTTTTGTGAAATTTCTCAATCAAAAGTTTATAAAAGTGAATTCTTAGTAACATTTCTAGCATAATAATCCAGTCATCCAAAAGCTTATCCTTGTTGTCCTTTCTTTTAATACTTGACTTACGAAAAGTCTCCAATCCTTTTTCCTTCATTTCAATCCCTTCACTTTCTTGCAATGAATTAGAACAAATAAAACAATTTACTTTATTAGAATTAGAAGCCATGGTTCTATAAATGGAAACAACACTATGAAACGATATATGTGTACTGATGACTCCGACTAAATATTTCTATTGAGCTCTTCCGGAAGATGTTTCTTAGAAGGGAGAGAAGGGGCCCCGACACAACATAGTAAGCCGGTTTTTCAACGCATATTAAAACATTTATTATTAGTATAGTTTTTAGATTTAAGTTAATTTTATCATTCACATTTGTAATCAGTTAAAATTAAATGTCACCGGTTGGCGTAGATGTATAATGGTTTGCGTCGCTCGTACGCCAAAACTATTGATTTTAAGAAAAAAATGGCTATTGCATAAATTGTAGGAAATTATTTCTAGTTTTATTTTGTATATACATGTTTTTATCGTGAAATGATTCGGAAAGGAGATATTGTCAAAAAACTGATTTTAGGAGCCATTTTTCCAATATGGCCGTGCGAATGACAAAGATAGGAGATGGTAATGTTGAAATTCGGAAGGAGCACATCGAAATCTATAAAATATACCCATTTTCAAAACTCCTGGAAATCTTTAACCGTTAACCACTTTTTTTTTAGAGCCAAATGACTGGACTATAATTAAAAATTCAACTAGATTAAATTTATTAAATATTTTTATTCATACTGTTATAAGTAGCTACAATTAATAAATATGTATCTACTCTTATTAAACGAGCAAAAATTGTTTGTATATTATTTGTTTATATATTTGTATCTTAGTTCTATTTTGAAAACGGCTCTACCGATTTTGATAAAACAAAATCAATTAACAAGCTTTGAGGATGAGAAAACAATCTGGCTAGGTCTGGACCTCGACAAATTTAATCTTAATTGATATTTTCTTAATTAAAGTAATTATTGATAGATGAAAATCTCAATAAAATAGTTTGTTTACATTTTTTCAATTATTTTTTATTTTTAATTGGTTTTTTAATTTTAAAACCCAATAATAGGTTATAGCAAATATTAATATATATATTAAAATTAGGAATTTTTTGTTTGTTATTAATTAACAGGTGTCTAAATCATAATAAAACAGGTGTGTTTACAAATAAAGTGGTTGAAGTGGCTATTTTTTATATAACTTGGAAACAAATCTTATTTAATTTTATGTTTTTATTTCAGATCCTATACGATTATTTTTTTTATTATTATTTTCCTATTTATTTTTATAATGTTTATCAATATGAACGAATGTGGGCAAATTGGTGTACGAGTAAACAAATATTTCACTTACATAATATGTAGACCATTAGAAAGCTAGAAATGCAAAAACAGGTTGCGGGGTGAGGGATGGATGTGGGGGTGCAGGAAGGAGGTGGGGTGAAGTTGTGGGGGATCCTGGGGTGGGGTGGGGGTCAGGGGTTACCGTACATCACTCGGTGGCTCCAGGTACTTATTTATTAAATAACAAATTTACAAATAAATGAGTTATTTAGTAGATAATTATAATTAATGCGCTATAGAGATAGTTGCATATTTAAGGTCCTTTTCATAAGAATTCAAATTAGTACCTAAACAAAGTTTAATTGACCATTTAATAAAAGAAAGAATCTCTAAACTAATTATGCCAACCAACTACATATAATATATTCTAATTCTTATTTCCCTAAAGTAAACGATATATTGCTTCTTTTTTTATTCATGCTGTTTTAAAACGCAGCACTAAGCAAAAGATTTGGTGTTTTTTTATGAAGAACTTTATTCCATCTTTTTTAAGACAATCTAATCTGTAAAAGAATGAAACTTTGACTTAAAAATAATTTATCTTTAATAGTTTAGATTTTTTAAAGAGATATTTTTAATTTTTTTTGGCTTCTTATGTGGTCATATACCTTTTAAATATATTTATAAAATATAATTTTCATAGTGAAGATTGGGTGTAATTTGACAAATAAAATGATAATCGGACATCTTTCGATTCAAAAGATGTAGTGATTTGAAATATTGTAATTTGTGTGAACACGTTTTTTATATTTATGCTCTCTTAGGCCTGCTAAACCGCAATATTTTTGAAAATGAAAATTCTAGTTCTTTTGACTAAACTATGTATACAAAATTTGGTTAGTTTTTGCATTTCTAGCCTTCTGGGGGTCCAGAGAATATGTATACAAAATTTGGTTGAGTTTGGTCGAAAGGGCTAGAATTTTCATTTTTGACCCCTCCTCTTTTTGTCTGATTATGTTTAACACATTAAATAAATATATTATATGTTCTTTTCAAAAATATTTCTACTTAAATTTTTTCATTTTTTATACCACTTCAAAATGTGGTAGATCTTTATGCCCCACCCTGTATAAAGGAGAAAATGCCGATAAAAGTAGAGTTATAAAAAATCAAGAGAGTTTACCAACGTCTAAATATATATGCAGAATTTTTTTATTATAATATGCCTGAGAGTTGCAATTATTAATGGCTTCTGGAATTGAACCCGAATGCCAAAAATTCAATCTGGACCCTTCCCTTTCGGGTTCAATTTCCGAAATAGTGAATACAAACAACCCTTCTGAAATATAATACGAATTTTTTAATTTAATTATTTCACATAATTGAATTATAAAGTTTGGCAACATTTTGAAAAAAATAGCCAAAAACAGAAATAAACTTTTTTTTTTTTTATTTGATTCTTTGACTATTTTAGCCAGTAGGTATCTGTGTAGATAAAGAATAAAGAATATTTATTTGCAAAGAAGTAACTACATTGCATATAAAAAAATTAAATTAATTAAAAACAATCAAATTGAACAGTTTTTTCATCAGCCCTCATTAAGGACGTTCCCTAATATAGTTCAGAAGCAGTTCGTTCTTTTTCCTACTCTCTCATGCGCAGAAAGGCAAAAATATTTTCACTGCGTCGTTTCTCGGATCAACATTGCATTCTTACGTACGCTAAAAGACAAAGAATATATAAAAAAAAAAAAAAAAAAAAAAAAAAACACTTAATGAAACAGCGAAAGCAAGAAAATTCCAGATGAGAACAGTATAATTAGGTTGAAAGAATTAGCTAAAAATCTCAAATGAACCAGCTGCAGAAGTTTTTTAGATATGGAAAAATTGAGTGATTTTAGTGCGACGTTGTCAAGTCGCCATCTTTCACTTGCCATGCCATGAGAGAAAAAATGAAAACCACCAAAAGTACCTAAATTTTAACATTTTTCATACAAAACGAATACCGCTTGATACAATTATTTTAACAGAAAAATATTTGTTATATCTTCAGTTAATAATTCTCAGTTTTTCAAGATAATTTCAAGAAAATTACGATTATTATTTAATTAAACAGTCGTTTTAACATCAATCGGGATAGGGTTCGCGTGTTAAATATGCATATATCAATGGTCAATATTTACAAATTTAGTGCCGCAAGGACTATTGAAAAAAGTTTCTACTTATAAAGGACACTTATAAATATGTGTATTCAAAGTTTTAAAAGGATTTCAAGAAAATCGATTTATTAAGGAATGTCCTTAAGCAAAGCTTGTGTATAGGGGTGGTGAGTGTATTCTCTTTTTGCATTGAGTGTAGATAAGAGCCATATTTTAACCATATTAAATCATTGGAAATTTTCAGGACTTGAACTTCAGAGCCTCGGAAGAGACGTAGACTTATCATAATATATTTTTTCAAATCGGGACAATTTTAAGATTCTACTCTAATCAGAAATTGACAGCCACCTTCTAGGTAATTTTAAAAAGAGAAGAGTAATATCAGCTAAGTAATGGAGAACTTAACAAAAATCAACAATTATCTAGTAATTTTAATTATTTTTAAATGAACATAACTTATTATTAAAAAGTTATTAATTTATCCCAATCGTGAACTTTCTTTAAAAATTCTCTGTTATTTTTAAGGAAGTTGTATCACGGCAATAGTAGAAAAAAGTTAATGGTAGCGTATATGGTACGGATACTAAGGATTCTTAATTCATAAGCCTAAAACTTTTTGCTGTTTATGTACCACTACTAGCCAAACCCGTTCTCGTTTGACAAATTTGGCAACACTCTCCGAGCTTGTATAAATTTTATCATAGAAATGTCAGATAAAGTACATTATAAAGGGAGATTTATAATAATAAGCGATTGAAAGCTGATACGACAATGGCTAAAGCGAAAAAACGTCAAAAAAGTACTAAAGTTAACCCACTTTTTAGGTTACATACATGCGTTGTTGTAAGCTTGTTTTTAATGTAAATTTTGCATTATTTATTCATTATTATCTCAGAAACTGTGTTGTAACTATGAATTAAAATTTTCTTAAAAAATGTATTAGTTATTATAACAATCGTAAGAAAAGTTTCTTAATTATAATTAAATATGTATGTAAACTTTCCGATATCCCGCATAGTGCAATGCATAAGAGTCTGAAAAACTCTATCTTTGGAATTTAAAATCTCCGGAACTATAATGTTCATAAATTTCATTTTGCTATCAATCGATGCAGAAATATTTAAATAATAATGTGTCTAAATTTCAAAAAAAAATCCAAGAAAACCCATATGGTGAAACAACTAACTTAAGTCGATTCTTCCATATCTTCGGCAATTATTGCCAATAACATTCGAAAGGTCGAAAATGCAATGTAGAATGATTATTTCTCAAGTATCAGAAGAAAATGGATCTTTAATTTTCATTTTAAGTCGATTCCTCTAATTCTTCAGTAAAGATATCCGATCTGATAACAACACAGCCGCTAAGGTTAAATGAGCTATGTTAAACAAAACAAATAAATAAATTAATCAAAAAGTACTTTCTTATTGTAGATTAAAGTACTATTAAATTTACTAAAATCTTTATATATGCTTTTCTGGAGCATTTCATCAACGACTGGACTCGCCTAGCTCTTACGCAGCTTTCATTCTTCTGCGCTCATTATGTTGCCTAAATACAGGCGTACCAACGTCAAATTTAGACTACACTTTAGTACAGTTAATTATTTATATTTTATAATTTAATCGTGGACTCTTTGGCGACTGGCCATTTTGAAATTATTAGGTGACTATTTTATTATTTAAAAAAAACAACTAATTTTTGGTCTTCAAATTTCAACTATTCTCAAAAGCAAAGCCTGTCAAATATGTTAGGATATTTAGTTATCAATATAAACAATAACAATATGATGGGTATTGCCAGTTGCTTTCGAAACTCTAGATAATCTAAGATTTTTTTCAAAAGTATACCATATTTTCGGACAGAGGGTGTATAACTTATTTAATTTACAATATTGTTTTTACTCACATACATTATATAGTTTTATAATTAACTAATTAGTAGAGATTGTGGTGTTGGTGCAAGGTAAAATATCTTTATTATAATTAACTGATATTTTCTCTAAATATTTTGGTAATTTGTCCCCATTCCATCAAGTGATTAATTTTTTCAATGTCTTCTTTTATTAAATAATCAATTAATAATCCCTTCATTCTTGTTCAAGGGCGTGGTTTTAAAAAGTTTGAAAAAAGAAACAACAACATTAAGTAGACATTATGGAAATCTGGCATCTTTTTTTTATATCAATGACAAGAAGAGTTTCTTAATTATAATTATAAATGTATGTAAACTTTTTGATATTCCGTATAGAGCAATGTATAAGAGTCTGAAAAACTCTCTGGAACTATATCTATATATATGAAATTAAGGTTTTGTCTGTACATGGGTTCAAATCACGCCAAATTTTGGTTGCACACGTTACAAGCAAAGTTATGAACGAAAACACCCTCAACAAAATTCCTGTTTGTCTGTATGTCTGTATCTATGTCTGTCTGTCTGTTTCAATGGTTTCCGAAAAGTTGCTCGCGATTCACGTAAAAACAGCTGAAGGGATTATTATGAAATTTCATATTTACATCAGATGTCTTCTAACTTACGTTTTTAGCTATATAACGTTTTGATATTTTGACCCCAGAAGGGGGTTTGGGGGGGGGCGCACGAATGAAAAATATCATATAACTCCTAAACTATTAACCCTACGGCAAATTTTATGGTAAACAAAATTGTAGGAGATGTGATTTCTGACAACTTTTGTTTAAAAAAATTTTCCCAAAAAAAACTACCCGAAAAGATGAAAATTCTTTCTCTTGGGCCAAACTCAACCAAATTTTGTATACATAATCTGTGGGTCACTAGAAGGCTATAAATGCAAAAGAGAGTGGGTGCTGGGGTGGAATGGGGGTGGGGTGGGGAGTGAGGCGGAGTAGGGTGGGGGTGTAGGGGGAAGTCGGGGGTGTGGTGCGCAGGGTTGGAGTGCACTGGGTGCGGGTGGTGGTGTGGGGGCGGGGGTTGGGAACGGGTGCATGGTGCGGGGGTGAGGGGTTCGAGGGGGTTAGTGGGTTAGGAGTGCGGAATGGAGTGTTGGGGTGGAGGTTGTGGTTCGAGGGCATGGTGCGAGGGGTGCTTAGTGGGTTTCGGGGGGGGGGGGGTTTCGAGGGCTGGGGTCCAGGGGGCGTGCCACCTGGCTAGCAAGAGGGCCGCCGAAAGCGGGCCTTGCAGCTAGTTGTTCATAAATTTCGTTTTGTCACCAATCGATGCAGAAGTATTTAAATAGCAATCTGTCTAAATTTCAAAAATCCTAAGTAAATGCATTTGGTGATACAACTACCTTAATTACGAAGAATTTTTTTTTTATAAATTTAGTATACAAAGGTTTTTGTGTTGAGTAATTGACATTTTTTGAGGCTATACTTTTTTGGCTTCGTGTATATATTCTGCACTTTTTAATTTTTTCCCAATAATTAACCGTGACAAATTGTAAAACTAGCCGGGACCATTTCTTCAAAGTGGGACAGTCCCGGGGCTTATGCCAAGCCTACAGAGATGTCACACTTCGTATTCTAAACTATTAATTAATATATTATTTAAAAGAAATACTATTATAAGAATTGATTAAGGTTGCTCGGACAGTATCCCGCAAGTCAAAATAAAATCTAAATTTTTTTTCGACTAAAATTATTTTAACACTTAAATTAATTATTTTAATTTAGATGTTAGCTAACATCATATTTAATCGGATATATGAAATAATTTAATTAATAAATATAATAAATAAATGTCTTTTGACTCGAGTCACGTGATTCATTTATTTTTAAGTGAAGCGGGCTGATATTTTCGACCATCTAGATTTGAATATTTACAAAACCCTGAGTCAGAAAGTCTTTTTTTTAACATTACCTACGATAATTTATCTACTTAAATAAAAGTTTTTTGTTTTTTTCTCATCATACGATTTGGCTAGATTAATCGAAATATATGCTTTGAGCCAACATTCCCCATCCACTACGTATTAAATGTCCGATTTTTAATAATTAATTAAACGAAAACAATTGGTCAGATCTTTTTCAAAAAATTATTTTATATAAATTTTTATAATTTTTCAAATTGATATAACAAAGAATAATTGCTATATCAATGAGAATTGTTTTTGACCGCGCTTATTTGAAAAAGTTAGAAATATATAAGTTCAAATATTATTTTCACTCAATATTTGACAAAAATTCTCTACATTTGATTCGCGATTGAATCAAATGTAGAAAACATTCGATTAATTTATGCCAAGTATCTAACATACATGCTAATAGACCGAGCGCTATGGACTGGGAGATTAAATATATAACATCTGAGATTTCAAATTCACTTGGTGATCCATCCGAATGTCTAGCGGGCTATACGCAAAATGACGTTGGATTGTAGCTAAATGGATCACATCTTTTTCTCCCTTGGTCCAGACTTATGACTCCGCAGACTCCAATAGCGTAATCCGCAGTAGTCTCGCGATAAATATCTTTTTCAAATAAGCGCGGTTAAAAACAATTCTCATTGATATAACAATTATTCTTTTTTCTTAATTAGAAAAATTATAAAAATTTATTTAAGATCATTATTTCAAGTTAGAAATATATATGTTCAAATATTATTTTCACTCAATATTTGACAAAAATTCCCTACATTTGATACGCGATTGAAACAAATGTAAAAAACATTCGATTAATTATTTTATACGTATTTGTTATCGATTAATAACATATTAAAAATTCAGATTTTTAATCCAACATTGCCTTTATGTCCGAGCAACCTTAATTAATTCTAAATTCAGAAACAATTAAAACTAGAATCGATACACTTAAAATAAGAAAGATTGATTGATATTTAAATGTATGTTTTCAAATGAAACAATTATTGTACTATGAATTAGAATAGTCCATTGATCGATCTCTTAGTTGATTTATATTTATTTCGATATATTTTTATCCGCAAATAATTTAATTCATTCATAAAATAAATAAAATATTACACACATTCCTTTTCATTTGATTTTCTTATTGCGTGTGAAGTTTTTCTAAATAGCTTTTGATAATAGAATGATATCTATCATTAGAACACGCAGAAGAAGAAAAATCACGAGAGGTCAATTTGTAAATATATATATAAATTAAAAAACATACAATGCTCATGTTGGTGGTTGGGTGCAGTTTTTTTATAACCAGTTTACGCTATAAGAGGGGGATTTGAAAATCATGTAGATCATTAAACAATGTATATTTATCACAATAGGAATTGTAATATTAAATTATTTTTAATACATTTTAAGAGAAATAGTTTTAATATTAACATATTGTTATGTTAATACAATAAATACACGTAATTATGAAGAGTTAATTTTAATCGATTTTCAACTAAAGGTATCATCATCGCAATTATCCTGAAATCTATGCAACCAGCGCAGCGATTCTTAAAAGAAGAAAATTCCTAGAATTCCCGGGGCTCTGGCTTTCAGATTCGAATCAATATTTGGATATTCAAAATAAAATTAATCATATATATATAGGGTGTCCTGTATCACATCGATAAACCGCGAACAGGGGATAGGCCAGTCTATAACGGTCCAGAACCTAAAAATTTTAATCAATTATGTCCCATCTTCATTGAACTAATCTATGGATATTATAGACATTAATGCTATTCTCTTCGTGCGTACCGCGCTTAGCGCCATCTGTGGCCAAAATAACAACTTCAGGTACAATAATAGTATATAAAAGCAATAGGCATTTACGAAAAATAATTACTTTCATAAAAAATAATATAATATAATATTTAAAAACTAAAATAATCATAGATTTCCGTAAAAAATAAATTTGTTAATAAACAATTAAAATAATAGTTTGAAAAATATAATTTTTCAATTAAAATGAATCTTTAAATATCCTTATTGAGGTTAACCTTCATGAAATGTCATAATGGATAAAATTATTAAAACTGGCTTTGAAAAAAATTACCCATTCAATCGATTTTAATAAACAAAAATATTTATGAATATTAAGTATCATTTCTCAATTATATAAAATTGTTTGTATGAATGAATTATTTATTTCCTTTTTGTACTTACTCCAACTTTTTTAAAGCTTTCAACCATTGCACATGTCTAATCACTTTGTGTGGATAGTTAGGGTTAGTCGAATGAAAACAATAAAATTCATAGTTGGAATTTAATGAAGTTTTTTTACATTTCGTCACAGAGCACTTGAAAACTTCTTTTTTACTTGAATTCTTCATCAATTGATTCACTTTATAAGTTAAAGTAAAATAATTAAACACTTTTTGATTCAGTAAAATACACGTTAATATACACAGATGAATGCTAAATAAGGAGGTAGATTGTACCCGAAGTTCTTAAAAGTGTCACCTATGGCGCTATATGCCTATATGCTTCTGTTTCGAGCGGAGCAAATAATAGCTATTAATAATGTTTAAATAGCCAAAGATTAGTTCAATCAAGATAGGACATAATTGATTTACATATTAAATAAAAAAACACTATCAAAATATGTTTTTAAATTAGCTAATTTTGCCAAAAAAATACAAATATTTTTTTTTCTAAAGAAGTAAGTACTAAGTGCTGTACCATTATGAAATCTCGTCTAAATGGGCCAATTTTTTAAATAGCTTCCCATGCTAGTCTACTAGACTTTTTTTAATTAAAGATGATTCAAAGTTAGCTGATCAAAATATTTTAAAACATAAAACAGGTAAAAATATTTTTTGATCCAAAAGTATATTATATTTTGGTTTTATTTTGAATTCTGGTCAATAGCAGGATTATTCAGAATTGCTTAACAAAAATTAGAATAATAAAATATGTAATTTATAGGCACAGCATGTCGATATTTAGGGCAGGCTAGCGATTTTCACCATTTTCAAAAAATGCCTATAACTCGAAAATTGTAAAACTTTTATTAAAAAAACTTCTTAGGTTCTAGACTGTCATAAACTGGCCTATCCTCTGTTCACGATTTATCGTTGTTACATTATTACATTATTTATTATTTAATAGCCAACGCAATTTTATCATTTAGTGTAGTTAATTCTTATTATTAGAGAAATTTCTTTTGAATATATAAAGTAGGAGTCAATCAAGTGCTTTGACATTAAAATTTAATAAAATTCAGAAAGTAGAGGTAATCGATTTGGCAAATGAAGCATTAAAATGTAATATTTAATATCCCTTTTTCATATAGGAATCTATTTTTTGTTTTCTGGATTCTAAATAATTATTTGGTATACCAATATTCGGGAAGCATGCAAAGCGAATTCCCTCGAATTTGTATTATTACCTATAATTAAAGAATGTTTTATTTGATTAAATCAAACATCATCAATCATAACTACAAATTTATTGAACACAACAATAAATAATACAATATAATTACGACGTTTCGATTGCGGACATACTCCGATTTTAGTTTAGATCAGTGTTTCCCAACCTTTTTTTGTGCTATATCCCACCTAAGCATTTCTAATATTCTTGCCCCTTATGTAAAATAATATACATAATTTTTATATTCTAAAAATTAGTTATTATTTATATAAATATAATTACAAAAACAAAATTTTTTTCATTAGTATTTTCTATGATTCTACACACATTTAAGTGTATTTTATATAGGTATTGCTGAAGCTACTTACTATCAAATTTTGTTAACATTTATTTTTTCAAATACGGGTAACTAATTTGTAGGTTTTTATATTTATCTGGACGAGCCCATTTTTAAAATAATCAGATTGTCCCTGTGTGGGGTGTGGTAAACACTTGTATAGATGATTTAAGACCAAACTTTAGATTACAAAATATTCTAAAACATTATATTTTTTTGAAATTGGTAAATATATCATTTGGCTTATTTACTACTTACTTTTATTGCTGCATTGATATTCAAATTAATATAGGAAACTCACCTGTGAAAGAAAAGAAAAGAAAAATAATTAGAACATATCATTTAGAATTATTATATGCTTATAAATAAAAGTTTATGATCTAAGATTTAGTTCACAAGAGGTCCTGAGGCCAAAAATTAACTTTTCCTTCAATAATATTATAATAGGAGTAAACTGCATGGAAACCGCACTTAGGGGTGTGAATCAGATTAGAAGAAAATATTTATCTTAGATTGGAATAAATTGAAAGTTAATATAAATTATAGAGTATATTCCAACCGAAAACATTGAGCAGAAAGATTTAATAATAATATGTAAATAGATATATGTATTTATAATATTATTATTATATAATTTTAAGTGATTTACATAATTCATAAATCGCTTGTATTTGAGTAACATAAAAGTAAAACGTTTGAGTTAAAAATAATGTAGAAGAATACATTAAATATAATATTCATATACCGGCTATTCGTAATTTTTTTTTTAGTTAGGGGCCGCTCCAACATCGTCATAATCGATCGATGCAGAAGAATGGCCAGCGCGTTAGCCGGCTCGGCCAACCCGACTCCCCCAAAAATCAAATTAAAAAATATATTTCTTAAATTTATTTGTAATGCAATAATAATAGTAACATTGGATAATGTGTTAAATGATATGAATAAAAATAAAGTTAAACTTAAAATATATTAAATCCCTTTAGTTTAGTTAAATTTATAAAAAAAATTTCTATAATTATTAATTTATAGGGTATAAAAGTGATAGTATGACGTCACAATACCCCCTCAATGAAAATATGACAGAATGTGACTAAAAATCTTGAAATACGTGCGACGTAATTTATGGACGGCCCCTTATTAGTGATTATAAATTTCTGAAACGTGGGGAAAAAATCATTTTTGAACATATATTTTCTCTTGATCTGGAGCCATAATATCTACGGTACTCGTATAAAGTTCATTTAATAATTAGATTTAAGTCTTACTAGCATCGTATTTTCCAGATTAAAATGTAGAAAATTAGAAGAAAAAAACGAATCGTTGTATGGATAGCGATTGAGCTGGAATTTGGTAAATACGTTTATTATGACAAGCTGCTCGATTCGGTTTTCTAGTTCAAACCATTCACAGACTCAACATAGGTCAAATTTATTGATTATTCCCTTTGCTAGAGATATCGTAGCTCTCACACTTTTTGTTTAAATTAGTTTTAGTTTCAAATGTCAAAATAATTGTTGTTTTTCTTTAGGAAATGAACAATGTTATAGTGAAAAAATTACTTCAGGAAACGTTATAGGAAAAAATTACTTCATTTCGTAATGAAAATTACCTAAAAAATTATACGAATCTAAAGACTAAAAGTTTCAATTTTCCTATAATTATATTAAAAAAAATTCTAGGAAACAAAAGAGTCTAGTACGAGTAAATGTTAAAAAACTTGGAATGTTGAAAATTATACTGGAAATTGCTGACAAGACAAAACTCGAACCTGTGTTTATTCGCTTAAATCTAATATACACGTGAGGTTTGATTTTCCAACCCAATAAATTCGCATTGACTAAGGAAAACTAAATTCATTTTTATATGATTATAAAATATATCATAGATATAGATGATAATTAAAAAAATAAGCTGATGTTCTGATGTGGCCATCCACTTGAATTTACTATACAACCTGGCCCCTCACTTATATTTAATATTTAATAAAATAATTTATAATCATGTAGGGGAGAGGGGTAAGTTTTTCCATTTTTAGACTCCCGGGGTCCCAATGATTATGTATACAAAATTTGGTTGAGTTTGGTACAAGGGCCTAGATTTTCATTTTTTGACCTTACACCCCCCCCCTCCATTTTGGGCGGTTAGTTTTTGCATTTTTAGATTACTGTGGTCCTACTGATAATGTATACAAAATTTAGTTGAGTTTGGTAAATGGCCAAGATTTTCATTTTTTGACCCTACACCCCCCCCCTTTTGGGCGGTTAGTTTTTGCATTTTTAGACTTCTGGGGGTCCACTTATTATGTATACAAAATTTGGTTGAGTTTACTCAAATGGCCTAGATTTTTAATTTTTAACCCACCTCCACCCCCTTAATTTTGGGTCGATATGCACCAAAATCTAATCAGCTCTTAATCTCAATGGATCGAAACTACGTGTGAAATTTGGTTTCGATATTAACACTAGTTTTTGAGCTAGCTCGTCCACAAAAATTTGATAACGCACAGACTAACGGACAACCAGACAACCAGACATTTTAGCAAAACAATTATTATCTCAAAAAATATAATTTTTTCGATGTTAACTTATTAGAGCTTTTTTGTAGAGCGAAATGCCATGGTTTCTTTTTCTTTTTTTAATCAAAATAGTTTCAGTCTTTTTTGAGATATTTCGAAAAAAAGAAAAAAAAATCGACTTTTTTGAACGATTACAATACTTGACCATACCCTGTATGGTAAAGTAATAGATTAAAGAGGAAAATCACCCTAATGAATAATTTTTCCAGAAAAAAGTTAATGCTCGAAAACGAGTATAAACCTGATTTAGATAACCCCAAACCCTAAGTTTTTAGGTTTCTAAATATATTCTAAAAACTATTTGATAACATTTCCTTTTGATACTAGACAATGATTATTCAACAAGTTGTAATATTCTCTTTATTAAATAACCTTGTGCTTGTTTGTATTTTAACTAGACCATGTGGAAATTGTTTGTTTTGTTGTTTGTCATGTTTTTTGCTAAGTACTATATATGTATACATTATCTGTTTTAAATGTTTGATCGATGTCATATATGTCCCACTTTGCTCTGAGTACTTAAATTAAATAATAACTAGTACAAGCTGGGTCCGGATAACAAAAAAGATGCTCTTTGAACATGGTCACTATCATATAAAACAGCAGCTCGATATGAAAACACATTTCAATATGAATACCCGTGTATGTTTAAAAACAGTCTTTCCTATTGAATAAAATATCAGTACCTAGTGTTATTATTATTGTAAAAATTAATAAATTAAAATATGATTCATTAAGAAAGTAGATCATGTGTAGAGTAAATTTTTTCTCTTTCTTTTATTTTTATATTTATATTTAATCTAGAGATAATCCTCCTAGCTTCATGACTCCCCCCAGTTTCAAGAAAAGTACCCCCCCCATTTTATTCACTTCTACAGAATTAGAAGAGCTTTTTATTACTTTTTGTTGAAGTTATAAGACTTGACCATTTTTATATATAGCATATAATGCAACCATTTTCAGCCCCCGCAAAAGTTTCAATTACGCACTCTGAGTCTTAACACCCCCCCCCACCTTGTGGGCACTCTTGTATAATCAAAACATTTCATAGTAAATATACATTATTCATTCATCACTAGCTCAAATTATCACTGCTCGACAAAAATTAAACACAAATTTTTCTCCATAAACCTAACAATGGATTTCAGTAGAGTTCTTTCTATACGCTGATTATCATGCAATTTCCCGATTTTTTTACAACACGTCAAGTTTTGATATATTATCGGTCAAAATGACGAAAAAGGTCATTTCGACCTATTTTCGAGACCCAGTAAATAAAATAAAAATATTTTGTTGACATAATAGAAAACAGCTTCCTCTTTGATTTTCAAATTACCACTTGTTTTTAGCTCAATTAGAACTCGAGTTATAACTAACAAACTAAAACTACGTGATTATAAAGGATAATAAACCTAGATAAAAACATATGACCTTAGTTTTTTAGTTTTTACTCGAATTCTAATTGAGCTAAAATCAACTGATAATTTGAAGATCAAAAAGGAAGCTGTTTTCTATTACGTCAACAAAATATTTTGATTTAAAATAATGCTTTTAAATATTTAATAGGACTCTAAAATAGGTCAAAATGGCCTTTTTCGTCATTTTGACCGATAATATCTCAAAACTCTGACGTGTTGTAAAAAATCTGGAAATTGCATGATAATCAGCGAATAAAACTCTATTGGAATCCATTGTTAGGTTTACGAGAAGAAATTTTTGTTTAATTTTTGTCGAACAGTGATAATTTAAGCTAGTGATGAATGAATAATATATTCTATCCGGCCCACTAATTCATAAATATTCACTAAATTAAATATTAGAATTGATTTTATCTACATTTTTTTTTATTCTTTTGGTTTTTTTATTTCCATCATACGTAATTACTAAATAGTAAATTGCCAATATTTTGAAGAAATGTATAATATGCAATAACTGCCAAGAATAATCTTTTGGCGTTGAAAATTAGTATTGGACATTCTCTTAGATAACTGTTCGACCTTTCTTTGATTGGAATTTAATTAATTTTTTATGTGTTGTCTATTTATTTATTTCCTATTCTTTCTATTAAGGAGGTCCTTTCGCCGACAATGTTAAATAAAATAAACTGCAACGGATCGTTGCTAAACTTTATCCAAATTCATTTGAAATATTAATATGTTTGTTCCTTTATTATTAATCAGATATCACTTGCAATTTGTAGTTCATATTGACATTAATTCAAAAATAATTCTCATTTAATAGTTGAGGAATAACCATTCAACATTTGATTTTTGACATTTCGGTTTTTATTGGTAACCATTGCTGAAGACATGGAGGAATCGACTTAAAATCAAAAATAGCCATCGATTCTCATCTAATACTTGAGGAATAACAATTCTACATTAGGTTTTTGACGTTTCGATTATTATTGGTAACCATTGCTGAAGGCATGGAGGAATCGACTTAAAATCAAAAATAACGATCGATTCTTATCTAATACTAGAGGAATAACCTTATTGCATTCCATTTTTGATGTTTTGACTATTAATGGCAACCTCTACTGAAAACGTGGAAGAATAGACTTAAAATCAAAAAGACTAAATTCTTTTATGGCAAACAACTCAAGCTTGAGTTGTTTACCAAAAAAGAATTTAGTCTTTTTGATTTTAAGTCTATTCTTCCACGTTTTCAGTAGAGGTTGCCATTAATAGTCAAAACATCAAAAATGGAATGCAATAAGGTTATTCCTCTAGTATTAGATAAGAATCGATCGTTATTTTTGATTTTAAGTCGATTCCTCCATGCCTTCAGCAATGGTTACCAATAATAATCGAAACGTCAAAAACCTAATGTAGAATTGTTATTCCTCAAGTATTAGATGAGAATCGATGGCTATTTTTGATTTTAAGTCGATTCCTCCATGTCTTCAGCAATGGTTACCAATAAAAACCGAAACGTCAAAAATCCAATATAGAATGGTTATTCCTCAAGTAATAGATGAGAATCAATCGCTATTTTTGGTTTAAAGTCGATACCTCTATGTCTACAGCAATGGTTACCAATAAAAACCGAAACGTCAAAAATCCAATATAGAATGGTTATTCCTCAAGTATTTGATAAGACTCAATCGCTATTTTTGGTTTAAAGTCGATTCCTCTATGTCTTCAGCAATGGTTACCAATAAAAACCGAAACGTCAAAAATCCAATATAGAATGGTTATTCCTCAAGTACTAGATGAGAATCAATCGCTATTTTTGGTTTAAAGTCGATTCCTCTATGTCTTCAGAAATGGTGACCAATAAAAACCGAAACGTCAAAAATCCAATATAGAATGGTTATTCCTCAAGTACTAGATGAGAATCAATCGCTATTTTTGGTTTAAAGTTGATTTCTCTATGTCTTCAGGAATGGTTACCAATAAAAACCGAAACGTCAAAAATCCAATATAGAATGGTTATTCCTCAAGTATTTGATAAGACTCAATCGCTATTTTTGGTTTAAAGTCGATTCCTCTATGTCTTCAGAAATGGTGACCAATAAAAACCGAAACGTCAAAAATCCAATATAGAATGGTTATTCCTCAAGTACTAGATGAGAATCAATCGCTATTTTTGGTTTAAAGTCGATTCCTCTATGTCTTCAGCAATGGTTACCAATAAAAACCGAAACGTCAAAAATCCAATATAGAATGGTTATTCCTCAAGTATTTGATTAGAATCAATCGCTATTTTTGGTTTAAAGTCGATTCCTCTATGTCTTCTGCAAAGGTAAGGGATAAGAAAACAACGCAGTTGCTATGGTTACTTATAAAATTTTCTCCCAAATTTTTAGCATTTCACAGAGAGAAGCCTATCCATTCTTATTTAAGCAAGGCTAAATGAGCTATATTAAAAGGTTCAAATGAATAAATTTTAAAGAATTTAAAAAATTAAAAAAGTACTCTCTTACTCTAGAGTAAAGTACTTTAAAATATAATTTTACTAAAAACTTTATTTATCCTTTTTTGTGGTCCCCAAGGTACTTAATTAGGATATTAAATTTCATCAAAATTGGTTAAGTCATTTTCAAGATATTTAGAAAAAACTAAAAAAGTACTGAAATAAAGTACTAATGTTTGTGGGTCGATATGTACCAAAAACTAATCAGCGCTTCATTTTGTTCAAAGAATGCTAGGTTTTCAATTTCATTTCAATCGGTGTAACGGTGTGGAAAAAATCGTGGGCCAAAAAAACGATAACATACATCCATCCATACATACATACATACATCCGCACGCACTAAATGAAAAAATCGCACTTTTTGGCCTCTCGACGAGACCCCATGTAATTTTTGGCAAAACCGTCACGTGCTAAAATTCAACCTAATTGAATACTACAATTTGTGACTTTAATTGAGTCCATGGGTTCCGTAGTCTTTACCTGAGGACCCTTTGAAGCCACGCTTGCCCCAGAGAGCGATTGCAATACTTTACCCATGCTTTGCATTGGATAAAGTAAAAATATTAGATTATAACTATAACTTAATTTTTTTATAATATCTATGCTTTGAGGTTTCAATCACAGATTACCGTGAAAATTTTTGAAAATAAAATTTTTTAAAATATAAACATTTTCTCAGAGTCTTATTGAAAATTAAGATCTTGACACTTTCTCTTGAATTATACTACTATTAGTTGAATAGATAAAGTTAAAAAAAAACTAAAAATTAGCTTTTTGAAACATGTAGGTTTCTTTTTTTGCAATAAAATATATCATTGACAGTCGGATTTACTGAGATATTTACTTTAAAAAATCACATAAATGCTATGTTTAGATGTAAACATAAACAGTATTAATACAACGCATTGCCAAATCATACAAGAGTTATTATCAGCTGATTTGAATAAATAAAACTAACTTTTCTATTTAATTATTTTTTTTATAATTTTTTTTATTTCAAACATTTACGGCTTTTATACTATTTATTTTTTAATTCTATTATTTTTAATTTGTATTTTAACTTATTTTATTAAATACTAGCTGCAAGGCTCGCCTTCGGCGGCCCTCTTGCTAACCAGGGGGCACGCCCCCTGGACCCCCCCACGAAACCCACCCAGCACCCTCACCCACCGGACCATGCGCAACCCCCGCCCCCACACCACCATCCCAACACTCCATCCGCACCCTAACCCACGAACACAACCCTCACCCCCTCACCCCTCCAGCACCATGAACCCGTGCCCAACCCCAGCCCCCACACCACCACCCGCACCCCATCTACCGCGAATTCCGCACCCCACCCACCCCGGACCCCACCACGTGCCCTTCAACCCTGCGCACCACACCCCCGCCGACATCTGATGTAAATATGAAATTTCATAATAATCCTTTCAGTCGTTTTTATGTGAATCGTGAGCAACTTTTCGCGGAAACCACTGAAACAGACAGACACACAGGCAGACATACAGGAATTTTGTTGAGGGTGTTTTCGTTCATAACTTTGCTTGAAACGTGTGCAGCCAAAATTTGGCGTGATTTGGAGCAATGTACAGACAAAACCTTAATTTTATATATTTTATATAGATTAGATACTACACTTTTGACTCAACTGGAGCGAAAGGACCTGCTTAAATGTTCTTTAAACGTCTACTAATAATTTATTTTTTATTTTTGTTATTCTTATCGGATAAGGATCAAAATTTAAAAATTTGAGCAAATATGTTTATTAATTAAATATAAATATAGTAGGTACTTTGTGTTATTTTAATTTCCCAGGTAAATTTTGGATGATAGTTATCTATTTGCATTACATACGTAGATATCTATTAAGATTACGCAGCTTTACTAAGCCATTCAATGATTTTAATTTAAAAATTCCATTTATATCGGTAAAATTCTTGAAATTAAAAGGAAATTGAATTGACAAAACTCTAATATTTTGTAGAACGGTTGAACGATTTCATTTATTTTATTTTATTTCATTTCATCTCTCGTTTTAGATTTTCCATCTCTGTCTTCATATTTCATATTTAATTAAGAAAAATAGATGATATTAAATTAAAGGAAGAAACAGATAAATGAAATATAATGATTTGTGACTTTTAATAAAATAAGTCGAAACGTTAAAACAAAATTTAAAAATCGCCCAATCCAAGTCTCATATCTTTCCAATTTCAAAGCCAAATCAATAAAACTGGATGTGTGGGTGAGTAAAGCGAATTCACCGGAAACCAAATGAATAAAATCCACAGAGATCTGCCAGATTGACTTTAGGAGGATGTGATAGTATGAAAGAAAAAAGACAAGATTTCTAAATGTTAACTTAATATTTGTTCTAAGCAATTTCAAAATTAAATTCCATGTATACTGGTACTGGAAACTAATCACAAACGGATCTGTCCCCCAAAAGTTCTTTAAAAGAAACGAGACTTTCCTCGTGTTGGCATAGGTATATATATGTAGTAGTAAAAATCCGTTTTAAGTAAGAACGGGTTCTTACTAGTTAAAACGCGTTTCACTGAATACCTTTAGAGTTTAGTGATGTTGGTTGATTTTGGTTCAAAGGTCTAGAATCTCCAGTGTTGATCTTCCGCCTCATTTAGAAGCAAAGTTGTAGAGGATGTAATTTTTGACATTTTCGTTTAAAATTTTTTGAAAATAAACACCCAAAATGAGGCGGAATGTCAAAAATGAAGATTCTAGACCTTTGAACCAAACTCAAATAACATCAGTAAACTCTAGTTGCCACAAAGATATTTAATGAAACGCGTTCTTACTAAAAACGGGTTTGTATTGCAACATATATAATATACAGGGTGGGCCAAAAAGATGAGCGTTTTTCAAAAAATTATTTAAAAAACTATAAATCTTTTAGATTTTTTAAAAAATTTATATTTAAGTAAACATTCCGGGAAAATTATTTAAAAAAACAATAACATTATCCAGTTGTGCAACATTGCGTTGCTAACACTACTAATCTGGACCTCAAATTTGAGAAAACTCGCTGGCACATTGCACATGGAGTAGCAGTCATTTCTTCTCGAATTTTCTCTTTCAATTGGATTGTTGTGGCTGTTTTCGTATTGTAAACCTGAAACTTTAAGTATCCCTAGAGAGAAAAAGTCGGGAGGAGTCAAGCCAAGACTCCTGAGAGGCCATGGAGCCTCTAAGAGAAATGAGTTTTCCTGCAAACATTTCCTTGAAACAATACCAGATGCCACAGGTCTAACCAATCTTTAGCTGTCGCAAAGGAAATGTTTGCAGAAAAACTCATTTCTCTTAGAGGGATATTCCATGGCCTCTCAGGAGTCTTGACTTGACTCCTCCCGAATTTTTCCTCTGGGGGTACTTAAAGTTTCAGGTTTACAATACGAAAACAGCCACGACAATCCAATTGAAAGAGAATATTCGAGAAGAAATGCCTGCTATATTCCATGCGGAATGTGCCAGCGAGATTTTCTCAAAAGAGGTCCATATTTGTAGAATGTTTGCAACACCTGGGTAATGTTATTTTATTTTAAATGATTTTACCGAATGTTTACTTCAAGGTGTGAACGCCGATTGGAATTAAATGTTCACGTCTTTGGAATTATGTGGAATTATTGAAAGTGGAAGTGGAAGTAGGTGTATATTATATTAGGTCGAGGTTCACCCCTCGGTTTACTTTAATATAAATAAAAAAAAAATCGAAAATATTTATAGTTTATTTAAATAATTTTTTAAAACCCGCTTATCCTTATGGCCCACCCTGTATATAGAGTTATATATTTGTGATTACAGTAAAACCTCGTTTATCTGGTCCTCAGTTATCCGGACCTACGGATTATCCGGATCGGATTTTTAAACATTTTTATTTTTGTTCACATAGATAATAATTTTTAACTCTGATAGCAAGAATGTAATTATAATTTCACCAAAAATTTAACGTATGTATTTTTTAAGCAATTTTATATAATTTTGATATAAATATGTTTTTTTTTCGTAATAAATTCAAGTTCTTAAATTGAAAGTTTTTGCCGAGAGTAGCAGAATTTTTATATAGTGAAGGAGACAATAAAGAGTGTGTCTTCTGCTGGAATTATAAATTTTATTTATTTATAACGAGACTATAGTTTTGAGGGCTTTGCCCTCTTCATCAGTCTATTACAATGGATTCACAGTTATAAATAAATAAAATTTATAATTCCAGCAGAAGACACACTCTTTTATTGTCTCCTTCACAAATTCAAAAATTCGCTTATTTGAGGATTTGTTTTGTTTTTAATACACATACATCCGGATTATCCGGTTTGCCTTTGGTCCCAGTTAGTCCGGATAAACGAGGTTCTACTTTAATTTGATATGGATCCAGTGAAAAGAAAAAGTAAAAACTTTAAATCAGTAATTTGATCTTTTAACAATATAAATATTAAGAACGTTTATTAACTAAAATCAGATTTTCGCAGAATTTTCAAGTCTCTTCATAAAATTACTTTCCTTCTACTTTTCTCCACTTCCTCCGTTTTCGTCTTCATTTGTATGTTTATTCAATAGAAGAGGAGAGTTGGCAAAATTTCCTTTTCACCGTGAGGAAGTGATGCAATTTGATTAAATTTGAGAAATCCATGACTTCCTCTCCAATTCATACTTTAATTAAATTGTGGACTAGCTCCTGTTTTGACAGATCTTATCATTCACTCTGAAGAAGGGACAAGATTAGCAAATGCCTGAGGAGATGAAAGCCCGATCATTTGGATTAAGTCTTTTATACTACTCTCTACCTCTATCAATAATTTCTATATATATATTCATATTTTAACTTTTCTATTCTAACCTCTCTCTCTAAATTTTATTCCAATAATTAAGATTGTAAGTACTCGCGCTGTTTTCTACTTAATAGACAAATCTCGTAATCTCATCTTCTATGAAAAGACAAACTTTTTATGCTAGGAACGTGCTAGTTTTGTCTAAGAATATTTAGTACTGCTAATAATAATTATGTTTGTTCTTTTTACAAAAACAAAAGATTTAAATACAAATTACAAGATTAAAAAAATTAATTAAGTTGACTCAAACGATTGGCCTCCATCTACATAGTATTATAGCTATGCCCACATACAAAACAAAAGAAAAACTGAAATTACTAATCAGGCCAGATAACTCTGACCAGGAACTAGGATGAGGCATGGGGAGGGCCAGGACTCCCCCCACCCCGAAATTATCTAGGTTACAATATACCAATATATAAAGGTAAATCTACGAAAACTAATATGAAATGTATTAGTATTAGTAATGAAGCTGTTGAAGCTTTTATTTTTGTGATTAATTTGATTAAAATTTGAAATTTTATTTAAATCACACACAATTAATTAAAATTATTTATTGAACACAAACAAATAATAGTTATATTGTATTATTTGATTGTGTTCAATCAATAATTATAATTAATTATGTGTGATTTAAATAAAAATTCAAATTTTAATATGAAATGTATTTTAAATTTTTATTTAATATTACTTTTACTACATATTTTTATATTAATACATATGTGGCATTCCACGCCCAATCGGACAGTTTGAAATAATTTACTTTTTGATTTTCTTCATTTTTTGACATTTTTTAGTACCCATCAAAAAACTCTTCCTGGTAAATTTTGAAATTTTTTTGATCACCGGTTTAAAAGATATCGAATTTCGGTTTTTCGCACATAACTTCAAAATGATCCAAATTCAAAATTTTTTTTTTAATTTTTCTTTATTTTAACTTGTTTTTGAAACTATGTATTCTTCGATTTTCTTGATAATTTTTTATTTTAAACTTCTATTCATTCTACAAATTTTAAGACTTGATTGCCTTATGATAATTACTATTATTTTTTTTCGATTTTTAATTTTTGATTTTGATTTTCTTTTAATAAAATAAAATATTAATTATTTATCTTAAACAACTGTTACCGATAAAAATCAATTCAAAAAAACTAAAAAAAGAGAACTCAATACCAAAAAGTTGTTTTAATAATGCTTATTAGCAAATAAAAATGTTTCGAAATTTTCAAAAATCGAAAAAAATAGTATATATTATAGGATCACTATCAACTTGGTCTTAAAATTTGTACAATAAATAGAAGTTTAAAATAAAAAATTATCAAAAAAATCGAAGAGTACATACAGTTTCAAAAACAAGATTAAAATTTTCAAACTCAAAAATCGAATATAAAAACACTTTAAATAATTTTTTTGTATTTTTTTCTAAAAAGTATTATGTAAAAAACAAAAATTTCCAAAACAAAATTTTTTGAATTTGGACCATTTTTGAAGAAGCTATGATCTTTTAAACCGGTGATAACAAAAAATTCCAAATTTACCAAGAAGAGTTTTTTGATGGGTACTAAAAAATGTCAAAAAATGAAGAAAATCAAAAAGTAAAATTTTTCAAACCTTCCAATTTGGCGTAGAATGCCTCATATATATCATAATATTAAAAAAATTCTAAATTCTTTTTTTTTCCAAAAAAATCTACCCACTCTGCCGAAAAAAAGAGCATAATTTCATTACTATATGGTAAATTGAAACAACTTTTAAAATAGAAAAACATCCAATGATCTTCAATGTCGCCAATTAATTAAACTTGGAGAAATAATAATTAGAAAGGACTAGTAAACATGCTTTGATAATAGAGAACAAGGGTCATGAACCCTTTTAACTATTCAAGCATAGTTCTGGGAGACAAAGGTAGTTATCAATGGGCATATGTATTGGTAGAGAATCAATGTGTGACCCAAATCAATCAACTTTGTGACCTGAAACATATGGACTGTTAAACGGTGCATTGTAATATCAATAAATAGATTATTTGGGTACATCTATCAGGTGTAGCTAAACCACTTAATTAACACTTAAAATTGATTCTAGAACTATGAGCCAAAACCTCATAATAATAATTAAAAAAAACATTAAATGAATATTTAATTCTTTAAGTGGTTAATTCCAAAAACATTTTTCAGTTCACCAATACTCAAACCAATAAATGAGTGAACAGAAAAAAAGGTGTGGACCTTATCCATATACCATAAGCTCACGGGGTAAGTGAAACTTTAATTTTAAAACCCACTAATAGCTCATGAGAAATAAAATTTATTAAAATTAGGAAATTTAAATTATTCTTTTAAAACCCACTAATTGTTTATGATAAATAAAATTTACTAAAATTTAAGTTTTTTTTTTTTTTTTTTTTTTTTGGCTTTTCGGCCTTTCTAGCCATAAGCCTAATTACGATACTAGTTATATATTTTTTATAATTTGTCTCTACCCCCGGGGGTCAGATTTTAGCTGGATGCCTCGAGTCGGATTCGAACCCGGGTCCCCTGGTTAGCTCGCTGTCACGCTACCGTCTAGCCTATCTGACCCCCCCAAAATTTAAGTTATTATTTTAAAATTAAGGCTAATCTTTTATTTCTCCTCTATTAGGTCATTTCCCCTTTATTGTTACAAAAAATTCACTTCAAAAATGTTTACGATTTTTTTTCTCGATGTAAATATCTCAGGAATATTAATTATATTGAATGTTTCTTTTTGCCGAGAGTAGCAGAATTTTTATAAATTGAAGGAGACAATAAAAGAGTGATTCTTCTGCTGGAATGATAAATTTCTAATTTATTTATAACGAGACTATAGTTTCGAGACCTTTGCCCTTTTCATCAATCTATTACAATTGATTCACAGGATTATACACTTACATTAATTCCTGTGAATCAATTGTAATAGGCTGATGAAAAGGGCAAAAGCTCTCGAAACTATAGTCTCGTAATAAATAAATTAAAAATTTATAATTTCTGCAGAAGACACAGTCTTTTATTGTCTCCTTCAATCTTATCTTATCTTTCTTATTATATTAAACGAGCAATTTTTGTATAATATAGAATCGGTTTCTCGAAAACAGCTCTAACGATTTGGATGAAATCACGGGTTAGGGGCTTTTTGGGTTCTCTAAGTTGTTTTTGAGGGATAAAAAACTGAACTTAATTGAAATAAAAATTTATAATTATATTTTTTCAATTTTCTTTTAATAAAATTAATTGTTTTTTTTTATTTTAATTTCCACTGATTTATTTATTTATTTATTTATAACAATTGTACGGGCTATGAGCCCACTTACAGAAAGTAATTACATATTTATAATACAATGAATAGAAAAAAAAACAAACATATACTTGCTTAAATATTAGAGTTACAATTTATTATAATAGATAAAACAATTATATATTCCAAAAAGTGAATAGTTCAATTTTATTTAAGCAGTCTTAAATTTACACATAAAATATTTCTTAATCTTATCCCTCGAAGTCGCGAATACGTCCACATCCCTATGGTTATTTCCAGTGTCCAGAATCCGATTCATACCGGAATATTTGAGATATGAATATTTATGGCATGGAGTAAAAACAATCGTGGATTTCGCGTCATGTGCGTATTTATATTGAAAGTGACCATTTCCAGAAGCTGATTACTGTTTATTCTGTGATTGATAAGACTATATAGAAATGATAGATCATTACACATATAATTATATATTAGAATTTTGCCAATTTAATTAATTAAAGATATTTTTCTATAAAATAATTTATTAGAATATCAATTTCATTCTCATAAAAAATCCGACAATTCGAAGGATCGTATCTTCTTCTTCAGGATTTAAAAGGTTCAACGAAAGAACCTCCCTATATATTAATATTATTTTTAATTGCAATTACATTCAAAACTTTGTAGCCAGTGATAGGTCCTGATGATGGCCATAGTGGGTGTAAACGTTGGTAAAAAATAAATTAAGTTTTATTTCAATTTTATTTTATTTTGGCTCCGATAAAAAATCGACCTTTTTACATGAATTTAAAATTAAAAAATATTAATTTATCGCTTTTAAATGAATCAAAAAATTACCGAGCATCACTCGGTGTTTCAGCTACTAATAATTATGTTAAATAACATGAGTTCAAAATACGTGATTACATTTGATGGGCTGAAATAACGGAAGATAGTAGAAAGTTTGTTCTTCATGATAAAATGTTTGCATTTCCAAAACGAATTGATTAAATTTTGGGCATTGTAGTAGAAGTCAGGTTGGCCGAGTGGTTAAAGAGGATGCCCTCTTTACTCGGCAACGGTCAACTACCCTCTAATCAAGCTAGCGCGGGTTTAAGCTCGACTCGCTTCAAATATTTGATCGGCTATAATCTGATTTCTTCAAGGGAAGGCAATGGGAAACCACCAGTGTGAAAATTTCAATGGAGAGGATACTCTCCAGAGTAATCGCCGACGCTTGGAATCGAGTATGGCACTTGAAGAAGTAGAAGTACTTTCGGCTTAAAAATGTTAAATTAATTTCAGTATAAAAAAATCAAATTGTTATATAGGGGTAGCTTTCAAAAGCTTAAATTCTTCACACACGTTTTAATTAATAAATTCTCAAACCGTTCGCTGACGAAAAGAGTAAGTACCAGATTTTCAAAATATATATATTAATTTAAGATTGAATTTTATTAAAAATAAATAAATGATCTACATAGATACACCTATAGTAATGAATATTGATTCTTATAAAATACTAAATTAATAAAACTTTATTGATACATACGCACTATCGAAAAGATTAATTTACGAATTCTTTTCATTTGAACAAACTGTTTTAGATTGAAAATTAGTCAAAGGCTAACATGAAATATTATAACTCCCGAAAATAGAAAATTAAACTTCAGTTCCACCTGTGCTGCTGGTCCTTGATATTAATCATTTTTTACATTAAAAGAACGAAATGTCATAGTTAATTATATATCTCAAATTCGAAACTTGGTTCAATTTCTCTAACAAATGATTGGTTATTGGATTTTGACAAAAAATAAACTGCGGTTTATGCGTCAAGTGACTTTCACTTATAACTTGCACTTTTTTGAAATCATCTAATAATAGTAAAAATACAATTCCTGAATTCAACCTAGAGCACAAAACCTCACCTGTTTGTTAACTGTCATATATAAATAAATATATAAAAGGCCATTCATAAATTACGTCACGCAAAATTTCGCCTTTTTGGACCCCTCCCTCCTTCGTCAAGCTATGGTACATTTTCGAGAACCCCCTAACAAATATAACGTCTCAAAAATTAGACCCTCCCCCACAAACGATTTGTTTCGATTAATAATGCATACAAATATTTATAATTTAAAATTATGTATACAAAATTTGGTTGAATTTGGTACAAGGGTCAATGTTTTCATTTTTTGAACATACAACTCCCCTCCTTTTTGGGCGGTTAATTCATGAATTTTTAGACTCCTGGGGGCCCACTGACTATGTATACAAAATTTGGTTGAGTTTGGTACAAGGGCAAGGTTTTCATTTTTTGACCCCCCCCCCCTCATTTTGGGGTTCGTTTTTGCATTTTTAGACTTCTGGGGGCCCCTGATTATGTATACAAAATTTGGTTGAGTTTGGTACATGGGCCAAGATTTTCATTTTTCACCCCCTCCCTCCCACCCTTAATTTTAGGTTGATATGCACTAAAACTACGTGTGAAATTTGGTTTTGATATTCACACTAGTTTTTGAGCTAGCTCGTCCACAATCATTTGGTAACGCACAGACTAACAGAATAACACACTAACAGACATTTTGACAAATATAATTTTTTCGATGTTCACTTATTAGGGCTTTTTTGTAGACCGAAATGCTATGGTTTCGCCCAATTTTTTTAATCAAAATAGTTTCAGCCGTTTTTGAAATATTTTGAAAAAAAGAAGCAAAATAACCACTTTTTTCATGCGAGAAGAAGAATACTTGACCATACCCTGTCTGATGAAATATACTATAAAATGAACCTAAAATAACGAAAATATTTTTTTTGGCTTCAAAATTAGGGGAGGGGGGGGGGGTCAAAAAATAAAAATATAGGACATTTGAGCAAACTCAACCAAATTTTGTATACATAATCAGTGGGCCCCTAGAACACTAAAAAGCAAAAACAAACCGCCAAAAATGTGTGTGTGTGTGTGGGGGGGGGGGGGGTAAAAATTAAAATCTACGCCCTTGTAACAAACTCAACCGTAAGTGTATGGTAAAGTCAAGTGGATGGCTACATCTGAATGTTTAAATTTATTTAAATTTTCATAAAATCCTTAAGCCTGAAAAAAGTTTTCTATTAGTTCGAAAATTTACAAATATAGGTAAGTACTATTTTTTTTATAAAAATAATATAATTTTCTTTCTCATGGAAAAGCGGAAAATCTTTTTTTTCACTTTTTAACGAAAATTTCTTTTTGACACCATAATAAACTTTCTACGATTTTTCTTCATTGAGTTATTTCATATTTTATATTTTCATTGGAATTAGTTTTATTGAAAAAAAAAATATACAATCGCCCCCCCCCCCCTCTAAAAAGTTACGATTACGACCCTAGCGTTGTGGTCCATCTCCCGTGTGAACATAATATTTTATTTAGTTAATAAAAAAATAAATAGAAATGTCCATTGGAAAAATTATTTATCGAAATTCAAAGAAATTGATAAAAAGCTGGCTGGTCTTTTATCTTTCATTCAATGCTCAGTTTATTCTAGACAGGGAAAAGAGAAGAGCTTCTTGGCATCCAGCTAGCCAGCCAAAGGTAAGACAGACCTTATATATTATTGTACTTTCTAGCTTCCTAAAACATACTTTCTCTTGTCCTAACTGCTTATATAATTAATTGATTACATATTATAATTAACATTAAACTATACAGGAGTGGTCCAAACCTCATTTACTATAAAAATATGAATATACAGTGTAGTCCAAACTTCAATTTCACTATAAAAAATATTTTTATACAGGGTGGTCCATACTTCATTTACTATAAACATATTGCATATACAGGGTGGTCCAAACTTCATTTACTATAAAAATATGAATATACAGGATGGCCCAAATTTAATTTACTATGAAAATACGAATATTCATGGTGGTCAAAAATTCATTTACTATAAAAATATGAATATACAGGGTGGTCCAAACTTAATTTACTATAAAAATATGAATATACAGGTTGGCCTAAACATCATTTACTATGAAAATATTGCTTTACAGGGTGGTCCAAACTTCATTTACTATAAAAATATGAATATACAGGTTGGCCTAAACATCATTTACTATGAAAATTTTGCTTTACAGGGTGGTCCAAACTTCATTTACTATAAAAATATGAATATACAGGGTAGTCCAAATTTAATTTACTATGAAAATACGAATATTCATGGTGGTCAAAAATTCATTTACTATAAAAATATGAATATACAGGGTGGTCCAAACTTACATTTACTATAAAAATATGAATATACAGGGTGGTCCAAACTTCATTTACTATAAAAATATTGCTATACAGGGTGGACCAAACTTCATTTACTATAAAAATATGAATATACAGGGTGGTCCAAACTTAATTTACTATAAAAATATGAATATACAGGTTGGCCTAAACATCATTTACTATGAAAATATTGCATTTACAGGGTGGTCCAAACTTCATTTACTATAAAAATATGAATATACAGGGTGGTCCAAATTTCATTTACTATAAAAATATGAATATACAGGGTGGTCCAAATTTCATTTACTATAAAAATATGAATATACAGGGTGGTCAAAAATTCATTTACTATAAAAATATGAATATACAGGTTGGCCTAAACATCATTTACTATAAAAATATTGCTATACAGGGTGGACCGAAACTTCATTTACTATAAAAATATGAATATACAGGGTGGTCCAAATTTAATTTACTATGAAAAATGGAATATTCAGGGTGGTCAAAAATTCATTTACTATAAAAATATGAATATACAGAGTAGCCTAAACTTCTGGTTGAGTTTGGTACAAGGGCCTAGATTTTCATTCTTTGACCCTCCCCCCCTCCCCATTTTGGGCGGTTAGTTTTTGAATTTTTAGTCTTCTGGTAGCCCACTGATTATGTATACACAATTTGGTTGAATTTTGTCCAAGGGCCTAGATTTTCATTTTTTGACCCCTCCCCCCATTTTGGGGGGTTTGTTTTTGCACTTTTCGTTTTCTGGGGGCCCATTGATTTTGTACACAAAATATGGTTGAGTTTGCTCAAACGGGCTAGATTTTTTTTGATCCCCCCCTCCTTCCTCCTAATTTTGGAGCCAGAAAAAAAACATTTTTGTTATTATAGGTTCATTTTATAGTATATTTCATTTTTCTTGTTTTTTTAGTTTGAAAATATTATAATTTTAATTTTTAACCCTTCTTTAATTTTGGGTCGATATGCACCAAAATCTAATCAGCTCTTAATCTCAATGCATCAAAACTACGTGTGAAATTTGGTTTTGATATTCACACTAGTTTTTGAGCTTACAAAAATTTGGTAACGCAAAGACTAACAGAATAACACACTAACAGACATTTTGACAAAACAATTATTATCTCGAAATATATAATTTTTTCGATGTTCACTTATTAGAACTTTTTTATAGAGCGAAATGCCATAGTTTCGTTCAATTTTTTTTTTTTTAAATAGTTTCAGCCGTTTTTGAGATATTTCGAAAAAAAGAAGAAAAAAAAACACTTTTTTCATTCACGATTACAATACTTGACCATACCCTGCATGCTAAAGTAAAAATGAAATGCTTCAAAAAGACACATTAATTGACGAAATTATAATTAAATTGTTTTTTATGTTATGTTATGTGCAATAAAAAATTTACTAAAAGACCTAATAACAACAAAGCTCTTAAGTTAAATTGGTTGAAAATTCTTAAATTATCTGGAAAGGAGTATACTAAGGTTTAATGAACGGAAATAGAAACAATACCAGACTCAATAAACCAGTTTTTGAGAAAATAAAAAAATAAAAATTCTTTATTCATAAAAGTGATATATTTCGGACTGTCCAATAATAAATTTTATATTTAATCAAATATTTTAAATTGCGCATCATTAATTAAATTTTATCTCAAGTCTATTTATCTATTTCGCTGCTCGGCCACACACTTCCTCATGAGCGTTTTTTTTTTTATATTTTCGTTTTGTTGTCGTGACATAGCGAGGAGGCAAAGGAAGGGGTCGCTCTGGTGTATGTTCAAAAGCTAATATATGTTCAGTGATTAATGATGTCATTTCAAATGACACACGCGTTTCACACTCCCATAGCTGGAGTCCTCCGGGGCTCCCCAAAGGATGCAGGGGCTGGGGTTTGGCAAAATCAAGCGACGCAAACACTTTTAATGATTGTCAATTTACATTGCATTCATTAAACTAACATTCACATTCGAATGGCCAAAATGTCTAGCTGGAGCTGGGGAGGAGACCTAATGACCGAACCGTCAAAAAGATCCATCCACAGTTCCAAGATATTCAACATCAAGAGTAAACATTATGGAAGAAAATATTACCCATTAACACCTCTCATGAAAAAAATAAAATAAGTTCTCTTTTGACTAATTTAAATTCTGTACATAAACGATTACAATTTTTTTAAGATAATTGCAGGCCGTTAGAAAAAATTACACGAAATAATACGAAATGATCTTTTTGTTTAAATACAAATAAAAATGCAATTTAAGGTAGTTATATCGCTACAATAGTTACGAGTCAACAAATTTAAATATCTAGGAACATGGCTCTGCGAAGAATGGACATTGGAAACTGAAATCAAATGCCGTATTGAACATGCTCGCAACACCTTTTTGAATTGCATAATATAATACATGATATTGTTCCTTTTCCTCTGAAAAATGAATTTATTTAATATTCATTGTGGAGCTGAATAACAAAAATGATTAGTCATTAATGTTTATTAAATTTCTTCATTTTCGCTATGAAATAATAATTAATAAGAATTTTTTCTAATGTAACTTATGGTCAAGGGCGGATCCAGGAATTTTTTATGGGGGGGGGGGAGGGAGAATGTATATAAGATATACTTTTTATCTCGAAAGTGTGTCGCGATCGAATTATCCAAGGGGGGGGGTAGAACTTTATTTTCAATTTAAAAATTAAAAAAAAAAATGTTTTTTTTTTACAAATTTTTTTGCCAGGCACGGGCTTCTATGGGGGGGGGGGCGGTCGCCTCCTCCGCCCCCCCTGGATCCGCCCTTGCTTATGGTGAATTCGATTTTTTCTTAAGATCCTCCCTTTACCTTTCTCGAATTCACTTTTAGAGATGTCATTTCTTCTAGTTAAATAAAGAACAAAAAATGTAAAGTAGAAGAAATAAAGTAAAAAGAAAAACAAGAAGAAAAAACACTCCAAATATAAATAAGAAAATGTTATAGAAAAATGAGAAGACATAAACACTGGGGAAAGAAAAAGTCAATAAAAGAGTTGACCAAGAAAAAAAAATAGGTAATATCGAGGGGTGAACCGCGACCTAATATCGTGTACACCTACTACTACTTCCACTTTCATTTCCAAGTAGAAGACAATAGGTAGTTGAAGGGGCATTACCAAAATAATTCCACATAATTCCAAAAACGGTGTACACCTCATTCCAATCGCGGTTCACCCCTCTGGTAATATAGATGAAATAATAATATCAAACCTTCAGTCTTTCAAGACCTTCATACACAGATACCTTCAACTCCGACCCAACCGTCCAAATCTCTTTCTTTTTCCACGATACATGGGTCCACGACGAGAGGTTGTACGTTTTTGGTGCAACTTCTTCGTGTACCAATATCATTATAAAAAAAAAAAAAAAAAAAAATCGTAGTGGGATCATAAACAAAAGCGAAATGAATGAGATTCCTTTAAAACTTTGTGAATTTAAAAATTTAATCTAATATCGGATTTTAATTTGATTTTATAAATGTTGCATGGAGTTTGGAAAAAATTTGAAGTTGATGCTTGATTGGAGAATGTTATTCGACTGAGAAACATCTATCCAATGCAGATAGAAAATTTCTAATTCAATTTCAATGTTTAGTGAAAATTCAGTCAAACAAAGGACATTTTTCCCTTTTTCGAAATATACGAGCCAAGCTTAAAGCTATACAAAAAAAGTTTTGTTCCCTGCAATTGAAAGCATTTCACCTGGAATTAGTATTGGATTAGAGTCCTAATGAACAACATCCTATTTCTCTGTGACATTTTTTTATCTGCATGAAGCCAAAATGTTTATAAAAATCGGCGGCTCAATTTAACTCTCTCATTCATCGTCAACCACCAAACTCATAATCCTTTTTTATCATATATTAAAGCTAAACGAAGCAAGGGTTTCTTTTCTTTCTCTTTATAAATATGAGCAGAGATCGAAAGAATAAAATATTAATCTTCAGACTTGACTCATCAATTGTCTCATGTTATTGTCCAAGTTGTGGGTTTTTACAAAATTTTCTCATTAAAATTAAAAAAAAAAATATGATTAAAATAAAAAATATAAAAAGGAACATTGTTGTAAATATGGACATGGGAATGGATTATTTATTGCTCGATCCTCAAATAAGTGTAAAAAAAAAATTATTATTTTTTTATTTATTTATTGCATATATAGAATTATTAAAATTCAATACAAGGATTGAGAGAAATTAAATTGTGAACACATACAAAAAAATTATATTAAAAAAAAATTAAAAAACACGTTTCTAAAAAGTACAAAATAATGTAATAATCAAAAAGTGTGGGGAGCAGAAACATGTACTTTTAATTAATTTCGACAAATGCCCCACGCTTTTTGATTATTACATTATTTTGTACTTTTTAGAAGTGTGTTTTTAGTTTTTTTAAAATATAATTAAACCAATTATTTTACATTAATGTATACATTGTATTTGAGCTTCGACTCCGGAGATTACTTCTCCACCATAGACTGTCCTTGATCATCTTTTTAGTTCTTGTTTTTAATAAGAGGAAAGAACTAATTAAATAAGAAACCTCTTTTCCGATAATTATTCCAATTCCATTATTCTCCCAATTCCCATTCATCTTTTAAAATATAATTTATTTTTTTATTTTTTAGTTTTAGGTAATTATTTTTATAGAGAAAAGTTTGAGGAATTTAACATAATAAAAGTGACATTGATACAAAGATAAATACGCACATATGTGTACCGCATTTTGTGTATAACTCCCATTTAACTGAAGATGAAGCCAAATAAATTCAGGCCGAAACGTTTTATTTAGGGTGTTTTATTGAACCCAGCGCATCCAACTGTGGCTGATTACTTCTCCTTCATCTAATACAGTTTCATCACAGGCACGAACTCTAATAACATACATACATACATACATACAGGTGAAACTAATATAAAGCGTGTAAAAAAGAAGAATCCCCTCTCCCTCCCTCATTCATTTATAATAAATGAACGGAGACGTAGAGCATCCCCAATAAAATTATATAAACTCCTCAACTCTTGTAAGCTCAAAGGCCTTAAAATGTCTCAAAATTTTTCGACATTCTCAATAGAATCGCTCAAATAAACTTCCCTCAACACACTATATTATATTGGACATACATTTAAAATATAAAATAGATTTCCCTTTTCACATTTGTTACAAATGGAGCACACCATCTCGGGATTTATCCTGTGCCCAGACCCATTCAGCCAAAAATATAGTGTTTGTATATTGCCCACTCTAGCCTGATGAAGAATTCTCATCATCTGAATGGGAGCTCTCATTGCCAGAATTCCTCCCTGCCCATAATCGATTAGTCTATAAAGAGGGGCAAAGGAGGATTAACTATTCTGTTGTGGTCCTCCTTAAAATAGTAATCCTCCAGTTCCACTATTAGGCCCATTATGTTACCCCGAATTTCTTCTGGATCGTGTCTAAGCCAAATTTCCGCTTTATTTAAAACATTGAAAAACTTTTTCATTTGACAGGCCCAGTTTAAATCGATTGGATGACTCTGACTATACTAAGAGTAAGCATTCTTTGGTAACATTTTCAATGGGCAATTTATTTTCAGGATTACAAGAATTTTATATATCCAAAAAAAATAATAATTTTAATTTTAATTTGGAAATAAAACAGTTTCTTCACACTCATGTTATTGGCAAATGTGCCTAAATTTTAATTATATTTAAGTAATATCCATTATTCAAACATTAAAAATTATTTTGATATTCTAATAAATATTTTAAATTGAAAGTTTTTTTGCCGAGAGTAGCAGAATTTTTATATATTGAAGGAGACAATAAAAGAGTGTGTCTCCTGCTGGAATTATAAATTTTATTTATTTATAACGAGACTATAGTTTCGAGGGCTTTGCCTCTTCATCAGTCTATTACAATGGATTCATAGGAATTAATTTATGAATGAAAGATTTTAACCTTTCATTCATAAATTAATTCCTATGAATCCATTTAATAGACTGATGAAGAGAACAAGCCCTCAACTATAGTCTCGTTATAAATAAATAAAATTTATAATTCGAGCAGAAGACACATTCTTTTATTGTCTCCTTCAATAAATAAATATTTTGAAAATATTTTCTTGCCGAGAATAGGAGAGATGTTGATTTTTATTTTTGAAGTGAACATCGACATATCTTACTTATGGAAAGTGGTGTAGGTTTTAGGTGAAACATGATGTTAGTTAATAGAGTAAAGGGTGTGTAGTTTCACAGTGAATGAAATAAAACTCAAGAGGTTTATACAAACTCAATATATTTCGGATTATTAGTCCATCATCAGGAGTTTACAAGTTAATACTGTATTAACTTGTAAACTTGTAAACTCCTGATGATGGACTAATAATCCGAAATATATTGAGTTTGTATAAATCCTCTTTGAGTTTTTATTTCATTCACTGTGAAGCTACCCTTTACTCTATTAACTATCGACATATCTGTTTCATTTTTTTTTTGTTACAATAAAGGGGAAATAATTTTTTAAAGCCCGCTAATAGTTGATGACAAATAAAATTTATTAAAATTAGGAAATTTAAATTATTTCTATAAGATTTACGGGTACAGAAGTTTTACTTAGGTGGATGAGGCTCACACATATTTTTTTGATCAATAACAGTTGATGTTTTGATAATAGAGTAACTGATATCAATAATATATCAAAGTGTAAACTTTAAATATCTGCTAGATGGAAGTTTGCCTCGGATGTGTTAAAAATGCTGAATTCGATGAAAAATCGACAGTATCAACAGAAATCTTTAATTTGGCTCATGAAATTGGTGGAGAAGGTTTTGATACCTTTAATCGAGGGGTGAACCGCGACCTAAACTCGTGTACCCTTACTTCCACTTTCATTTCCAAGTAGAAGACAATAGATGACAATAGATTATCTAATGAATTCCAAATAATTCCAAAGACGGTGTACACCTAATTCCTATCGCGGTTCACCCCTCGCCTTTAACAGTCCCTGAGATGGAAATGAAAATCTCTAATTTATTCTAATTCTATTACTATAAGCAAGCTATGACTTGTTTATAGCGCACTCTTAGTTATTTCCGATCTTATATAATGAGAGTTCTTAGAAATAGATTAGTCCAGAAATTATCGAATCATCATTATTTATTCCTTCTTTGTATTATTTCTAGTTTAATAGTTCCTCATCTAGAACAATTTTTATTTGACTAAAACTCGTCTTTGACCTGCTTGAACTGGACGATATACCAGACAAGGACTTTAAACCTTCTATCCGCGCCCTTTTCGAAAAAATCATTAATTTTAATTGCCCCTTGAAACTATGCAACGATTTTATTTCATTTCGAGAACCAATATATGTAGATTCTTTTCACAACAAAAATGTTTTTTATAAAAAGGTCCTTCTGAAATTTTGAAGTCGATATTCATGAAAATACTCTAAATGTTTGAAATTTTAAGGATGCGCCGCATCCACAGCATCCATTGGCCGCACGCCACTGCTGTACACATTTTATATGTTATATATAAGTTTGTTTTATGCTCATTACAGCTCATTAGGACTGAAGATGGTATTATATAATTAAAGCCGAAACTGTTTTCTTAACTGGCAGTTTTTAATCTACAGAGGCTTCCTTTACTGCCTGAATTCCTTTCTTTTTAACCGACTTCAAAAAAGGAGGAGGTTATCAATTCGAGTGAATTTTTTTTTTTTGTCTCTATGTTACTTGATTTCTTCGCCAATTGTCAACCGATTTTGATGATTTTTTTGCATTGTGTTCAGTATAGTTTCCTGCTACCATTTAAATTTAATTGTATGTATGTTCAATTGTTCACGCATAACTTCTTTCTTTATGAACAGATTTTAATGATTCTTTCTTCGTTTGAATCAGTATAGCTCCAAGGTAGTCAAGATAGCTAACAATTTATTTATTTTTATGTATGTTTAGCAAGAACTTTTTGCCGCGTGGACCGATTTCCATGATTCTTTTTTTTTATTGGGAAGGGGGTACCTTAAGTGGGATCCCATATTAATTTGGCCAAGTTTTGATGATATGATCAATGATAAAATAACGGAATTCTCCAATTCTTATGTGCAAATAATCGAAATTATAATAAATAAAATCTTTTATAAAAAAAAAACAATCTTAAAACGTTCATTTAAAACCCGCTAACATCTCGAGAGAATTTCTCTGTTTATGAATTGAATTTTAATATAATTTTCTGAATGAATTGGGGGGGGGGGGGGAGAGAGAATTGATGGTGAGAGAAAATAACCAATCGACTTGATTGGGGAATAATGGAATTAAAATAATTATCGGAAAAGAGGTTTTTTATCTAATTAGATTTTTCCTCTTATTAAAAACAAGGACTAAAGATGAATAAGTACACTCGATGGTGGAGAAGTAATCTCCGGAATCGAAGCAAAAATACAATGTATACATTAATTAATGTAAAATAATTGGTTTAATATAATTTTCTGATCATTCGCCTGACGCTTTCTCTTAAAAGATGCATGCAAAGTATTATCTTAAGACTCTATTATTAACATCATTAAAAATAAAAAAATAAAAATAATTTTTAGAGAAAAAACCGAGACTTCAAAAAAATTAAATGCAACAAATAAAATAATAAGAACTCAAAAAAAAATAAAATGCACTAAAAGGTATAAAAAAATTATTTAATTTAGTTACAACTAAAAGATGAAATTTTTACATGAAATCACTTTTTGAAGTCGGTACCAAACAAACTATAAAGCGAGCTTATGCGATTTTGTCTTCATTACACGCCTAACGTACTAAGTAAGATCCGTCGAGTGCGATTCATTAAATGTATATGTTTGGCACCGACTTCAAAAGTGATTTTATTTAACAATTTCGCGTTTATTTGTAACTAAATTGCATAATTATTTTATACTTTTTAGTGGATTTTATCTAATTTATAAATTATTATCTGCTTATAAAAATTTTGTTGTCTGTATAACTCTTAATTATAACAGCTTAGAAATAAATAGTTTTATATAAATACTAGCATTCGACGCCCGCCTTCGTAAAACAAAATTAAAATTTGTATCTAAGATTTTTAGATTAAATTCTTAATAATGAATACATATAGAGAAAGAAAACTAATTCATCAAGAGGTGTTGATTAATTATTTAAAAAAATATATATTTTTTTGTCAATGGAAATAAAGAACATCACAGATAAAGAAAAAAATTAGGGCATGGTCAAAAGAATCGAAGAAGGAAGAAGAAAGGGAAGTTTCGAAGGAAGTTCACCCTTCCCACCCTTTTTACTGTTTAGTCACGCAAACCATCGTAAGGTTAATTATACCAAAACCAATTAGCATATAACAAGGAACAGGGGCAAAAAGAGGGAGGTGAATATTTCCACTAAAGTGTTTCGAAATATAAAGATAACCTTATACAACAACCTCACGAAAGGCTCCTTGAGAAAATGTAGACCTAACATACTACAAGATTTTTGTTAAGATTAATTCAGAGGAGTGCCTTCTTCTAGAGGAGTTTAGAGACCGATATATATTCAATCTATTGCTGAATCAAAAACAAAAGATTCTAAAAATATACAATTTTCCAGCATGTAATATGTTATTTTCCAAAATTATCAAATGAAAAAATAAATATAAATTAATTTTGTTAAGGGAGAATGGTGTAGGTTCTTGGTGAAACATATTTAAATCAAGTAAAGAAAATTTAGAAAATTTAAAAAAGACTCAATTTTCTCTGTGAACTCCAAAAGATGGGAATATACGAGGCGTGAACTGCGACCTAATACACCCACTTCTAATTCCACTCTCATTTCCAAGTAGAAAACAATAGAAAAAGGAAAAGATATTTATCGCGAGACTACTGCTGATTGCGCTATTGAAGTCTGCGGAGTCTTAAGTCTGAGCCAAGAGAGAAAAAAGATGTGATCCACTTAGCTACAATCCAACGTCATTTCGCGTATAGCCCGCTAGACATTCGGATGGATCACCAAGTGAATTTGGGAGAAAGAATATATAACATCTGAGATTTCAAATTCACTTGGTGATCCATCCGAATGTCTAGCGGGCTATACGCAGAAATGACGTTGGATTGTAGCTAAGTGGATCACATCTTTTCTCTCTTGGTCCAGACTTAAGACTCCGCAGACTCCAATAGCGTAATCCGCAGTAGTCTCGTGATAAATATCTTTTTCAAATAAGCGCAGTCAAAAACAATTCTCACTGATTTATCAATTATTCTTTGATATATTAATGAGAAAAATTATAAAATTTATTTAAAATCATTATTTCAAGTTAGAAATATACTCTATAAGTTCAGATATTATTTCCACTCAATATTTGACAAAAATTCCCTACATTTGATTCGCGATTGAATCAAATGTAGAAAACATTCGGTTAATAGAAAAAGGGGCATTATCTAATGAATTCCAAAATAATTCCACATAATTTCAAATACGTGTACACCTAATTCTAATCACGGTACACTCCTCGGGAATATTTATAGAGTCATGCTAACTAGCATCTTGTCT
The DNA here is from genome assembly GCA_024734495.1 of Forficula auricularia. Lineage (NCBI taxonomy): Eukaryota > Metazoa > Arthropoda > Insecta > Dermaptera > Forficulidae > Forficula > Forficula auricularia. Next base: position 320,795 of record JALMQS010000087.1, on the reverse strand, counting down.
TTTATTTTTTTAGTGAAACCTACCTAGAATTTTATATTTTTAAAAATTTTTAAAAGTCTTTTTAAAAATTTTCTTTACTTGATTTAAATATAGGGTGGGGCATAAATATCTACCACATTGTGAAGTGGTATAAAAATTGAAAAAATTTAACTTTAAATAATCTGAACATATTTTTGAAAAGAACATAAAATAATTTTTTTTAAACGTATTTAAATATTATATCAGAGTAAAAGGGGGGGGGGTCAAAAATGAAAATTTTATCCCTTTCGACCAAACTATGTATATAAAATTTGGTTAGTTTTTGCATTTCTAACCTTTTTGGGCCCACAGTATATTTATACAAAATTTGGTTGAATTTGGTCGAAAGGGCTAGAATTTTTCATTTTTGACACCCCTCCCCCTTTTTCGTCTGATATAATGTTTAAAACACATTTAAAAAAATTATTTTATGTTCTTTTCAAAAATATATTCAGTTTTTTCTAGTTAAATTTTTCATTTTTTATACCTCTTCAAAATGTGGTAGATCTTTATGCCCCACCCTGTATATACATATTATATCGTTTTCTGGTGCATTATGATTATATGTATATTGATTTTTTGAATAACATTGATCTCTGTTTTATCATACAAATATTCTATCAAAGCTTATCGGTTGAGAGAGATCGTAAACCAAGCCATTAAATTTCCACTAATCTAATCATTTTAAATCCAACACATAATTTATTGAAACAATTAAAATATAGTTACGGTTGAAGTTTATAACAAAAATCAATTGCCTTTATTTCGTTTAATTCCTTAACATTTAGTCGATGAAAACCATATGAAGCTGAGAATATTAATATACCTATTAAGTGCAAATTTTTCAAATTCTACTCAAAATAAGGCGACCAACCGTACCCTTTTAAGGAGTTTTATACTCCGTTTTTGTGAGATCGTGCTCTTTTTAAAAAGTTGTACTCCAAAAATACTCCTTTATTTTCTTTTGTACTCATTTGTACTTCTAAAAATATAAAAACTATAACGGTTATAGTAGGCAAATGAATTCGTTTTACGAGGATTCCCCTTAAAGCAAACAAAAGTAATTTGGCATATTATTAAATACTCTAATTAAATCAAATTAAAGTGGTTCTAAGGGTAAGTAGGTATATTAGAAAGAATATTAATTATTATTGTTAAATGAAATGTTGAGTTTTTCGTGTTTCAATTAATTTTAAATTAATATTAGTGTTTCAAACTTACCTGACATTTAACTAGTGGAAAATCACAACTATTCGTAAGTAAAATAGTTGCAGTTTTAACTTTTAAATTCAGCATAGAGAATGCAAGTTGTTCTGGCGTATAAGCGTTATTAGAAGAAAATTCAGAATTATCCAAAAAAATTCATTCAAAAAATATGATTTCAAGAATTATAATTTATAAAAATTTTAAATTCCGGAATTAAATGGAAAACGACATAATAGATAGAATAGAAAGGAAGAGATTAATATGGTACGGACACCTCAAAAGAATGCCGGAGGATAGGTGGCCTCATAAAATATGGACCTGGATGCCCACGGAAAGACGGAGAAAGAGGAAGACCGAGACGAACGTGGAAGCAGGGAGTAGATGAGGCAATGACCAGTAGGCAACTACAAGAGCAAGACATCCTGGATAGAGAGAATTGGCGTGTTGGATGCGGAAAACGGCGCATGCTGTAGAACAAACCGCTTTATTATAATTAGAATTAATTTGTATATTATTTTAAAAATACTAGTATATAGTCGAATGGAGACGGCTCAAGTTTTTTTTTACACAACCCCGATCACCATTTCCAATGAAATTTCTTTCTATATTAAACAAACCAAATAAATAAATTGAACAAAAAGAACTTGCTTATTGTATACAATAAAGTAGAGACCTATAGTAATTTTACTAAAAACTTTATAAATGCTTTTCTGGAGCATTCCATCAACGACTGGACTCGCCTAGCTCTTACGCAGCTTTCAATCTTCTGAGCGCAAACTGTTGCCTAAGTACAGGCTTTATATTTCAAATCCAGACTACACTTTGAGGATTTTAATAAATAAACTTATTTATTAATATTTCATATTTCAATGGTAAACTCTTTGGCAACTGGCTGGTTGCTTCCGGTTTCTGATTTTAGTAAAAGAGGCTGACGAGAGGTGTACATTCATAATGAAGAAATAGCTTATTAGTCCAGTCAAATTGTGTTTTTATCAGGAAAGTTTGGGGTAGTTCTGATTTTTTGCATATATATGTTTATTGGGGCGCTGTATCCACATCTGAGGTCTCCCACCAAAATTTTGTGACGCAACATTTTAGAAAATGCCAAAAAAGGTGAAAATTTCCATTTTTTGGTGGTTTGTCGCTTATAACTCGAAAACTATCAACTTTTCGTAAATAGTCTTCCTATTAAAAATGAAAGGTCATTTTTAGGTTTTTTCTCCGACCAACCGTTCGGGCTCAACCGCAAAATCCAAGTTTTCAACCTCGGCAGCCCCCCACCGGATCACCCAAAAACTCACTTTTTTTTTTGATTATTTCCTATTTGTACCATGAAGGAGCACGTTTTCGACAAAGACTATTCTATACATTTTTCAACTAGATTAAATTTACTACAATTCAAACAAAGTTTCATCTTAATTGGATAAATGGTTATCCGTGCCGTAATGTGGTTGAAGTTTTGAAAAACTTCAATTTTTCATTTTAATTCATAAAATGAAAATCACTCATCCTAGAAACTTGAATCCTATCTCATTCTCTAGGAAATTTTGTTGACTTGAACGTTTATTTGTATCACTTTTTTGTTGAAACTCTTAGATTTATAGATATCCATCATTTTCCATGACACTTCTGAGGATTCGGATCATATCCTAAATACAGGCGTACTAAAGACAAATCAAGTTCGACAAATCAAGTTCAAATTCAGACTACACTTTGAGGATTTTAATTAATAAACTTATTTATTAATATTTTATATTTCAATGGTAGACTCTTTGGCAGCTAGCTGGTTGCTTCCGGTTTCTGATTTTAGTACATTCATAATGAGGAAATAGCTTAACTTGGCTTTTTTTAGCTTGGACAGTATAAAAAAATAGATTTAATTTTAATATACAATATTGTTTTTGTTCACATACATTATATAGTTTTATAATTAACTGATACTTTTTCTAATTATTTTTGTAATTTTTCTCCATGCCATCAAGTGATTAATTTTTTCAATGTCATCTTTTATTAAATAATCAATTAATAATCCCTTTGTCTTTTTTTTTTTGGCTAAACTTTAAAGAATCGTTCGAGGGCGTGGTTTTAAAAAGTTTGAAAAAAAGAAACAACAACATTAAGTAGACATTATGGAAATCTGGCATCTTTTTTTTTTCATGAAAACATTAATTTGTAATTAAGTTGGCCAATCTAATCCATCTATCTCGCACTTGACTGTGAGATTAATTGATTGATAACATCTCATTTGGCGAGTGGGCGGCGGTTGAGAACCAAGATAAACGAACCTTTCATTTAATGAATTAAAAGACTTTAAATTGGCCCGAGCAACAACAAAAACAATTAACAACTTAACTAAAAATAGATAGTTAATTAATTACTTAAGTACATCTGAGACTTTCATGAGCCACTAAATGAAAGAAGGAGAATTGGCTATACACTCCTCTCTTGTCCATTTGCAAACTAATCCAAACACGAAATTATTTTTTCCCACCCTTCTCTAATAGTTAATTAATTGCCTTCCAATTTAATTAAGTCGTTTATATATCTAAGCAGAAAAAAAGACTAATTAATTTTTTAAGAAGGATCATCTTCTTAATATTTAACGAGAAAGAAAGAGAACCTAAAGGAAAACGATCATTATTCAACCATTAATGTGACTTGTCTATTTTTTAATAATAATATTATTAATAATGGGTAGATGAGTTTCTCAATCAAGATAGAAAGGGAAATAAACTTATTCTCAATTTCAGGAAGTTAATTTATTTATGTAGCTCTACTACTGATTCCAAACATTATTTGAAAATTAAATTAAAGTGAAAACTTTTTCAAAACTCGGTTTCTGTTGATCTCAACGGGAAATTCTAACCCCCAGACAAGCACAAGCACTGTTCAAGGAGACAAGAAGGAGGTGGTGGTTTACAGGCTTCCTTTATTGACCCTTTCAAACCCTGAACAACGACGGAAGAACCTCTGAAACATCGGAAATGATGTTCCAATAAAATATATATATATATTTCAAATTTGTAGCTTTCGTAATTCTTAGGGTGCCTTTTCATCAATTCTACATTGAATTATATCAGCCCGTCTCTTAAAGAAAACACAACAAACTCTCATTTATCTGCGGAATTGGATGGAGTGGCAACCGCGGATATGACAATTTGGCAGATAACCCGCTAAATAGTCAAAAAAGGATATAAATCAACACAAGAATGCTTTTGAAAAATGTTTATTTACAGTAGAAGCAGGTTTAAAAATTTATTATTTTACAATTAAACATAAAATATTTATGTGTGCACATAGTTATATATTTTTTAAAGTTTACTTTTGCAGAAAATAATCCGTCAGCAGTTTTTATTGTTTCGAGATAAAACACATCTTTTCTTCACTTGAGATTGAAGTTTTTTCAACACCATTTTAGGACAGAGTGATCTTGTTCCTCCAGGTATTGAATGATTCATGCATACCAGGAAGACCACGAATTAGCCGCAAAATGGATAATGCGTTCTCGGATAAACGATACTTTACTGTTCTTATAATTTATTAAGTAAAAAAATGTGGTTCCTACAAAGGGCCGAATTTCAACTACAAACAAAATCCATTCTAAAATGGAAATTAATTATTATTAATTAATAATATCATTTCCGTCCATAATTTGTATTAATTTGAAAGTTTATAATAGGAAAAAAAGGACAAGTTTTTATGTGTGACTTTTTTATTTATCAGCCAACGTTTCGTCGATAAAAGAAAATTTAGACGAATGTGTGGCATGACTATTTTGGAGGGTAAAAAAAATGTTGATACATGTTTGTTCTGAGATTATAATGTACTCTTGTTACTTGATATTATTAGTAATTTTCTTATAATTGTAGAAGCCCTGAAGAAGTCGGCAATTCGACGAAACTTTGGCTGATAAATAAAAAAGTCACCCATAAAAACTTGTCTTAATTTTTCTATTATAAACTTTCAAATTATTAATTAATAATTTGAAAGTTTATATTGGGAAAATAAGGACAAGTTTTTTTATGTGTGACTTTTTTATTTATCCACCTAAAAAAAGTCCCACATAAAAAACTTGTCCTTATTTTCCCAATATAAACTTTCAAATTATAAATTAAATTATGGACGGAAATGATAATAGTTATTAATTAAATTGCCCTTTTCTTCTTCAAAGCTAACACCCAGAAAAATGTGTTTGTAAAACTGCAATAAAAGGGTCTGGCAGAGACAACCACGATATCCAGCAATAAGGGAAACCAAGCGGGTCTGCAAACGTGGTTCATTATGGATAGCTAAATTTTCAAGAAATTATGTATTAGTAGTCTAGGCCAGTGTTTCTTAACCTTTTTGGTTGGCGGCACACTAAAAATATCTGGAATCCTTTGCGGCACACCTGAATACAAACAATGTTATAGTTGTATGAGATAAAAAAAAAGTAATTTCAAATAATATTTCAAAGTTACAAAACCCATGCAATTTTAATTATTTGTCCCTCGCGGCATATTTGACAATCTCTCGCGGCACACAGGTTGAGAAACACTGATCTAGGCACTACCAACACGATTTTCTCATTAGTTTTTCCCTTATTTGAAATCATCATACCAATTTTCTTTTTTCAAATTACTCCAATTTGAGTTTCCCATAATCCGATTTAAGAAAACTGAAAAAAAGTCAAAAGACGCCTGAACTTAATAGATATTCCCGGTTTTAATTTCAACCAAAAGAATAAAGAATAAGGTACTACTTCTATAATATATGAAAGCAAATTTTATTCATTAAAACTTTATTTCTGCTAGGTCGATTTATAGTATTTAAATTTAATTTCAAAGAGATAGAGATCTTAAATAATTAGGATTAATTATTTTTGAAAAATTTCTAGCTTAAGATTTAAAGAGATCTGGAAATATTGCATATTTGGAAAATGAATACTCACTACATAACGCTTAAAATTAAAGGAAAATAAATGGATAAAATAAATAATGGCTATTATAAATTGGAGTTTTTATCCATTAGGAAATCACTCAAAGAGTTTTCATTTAATCTCGCGAAGGGCGGACTGCCTTCCCTCTTGTTAAATTTTTAAATAAAAATCAACAAGCATTTTGTTTTATATTCAACCAATTTTTAATTTGCTTTAGGCGGAAAATATAATAAATGGATAGAATATAATTTTTTTTGTTTGTTGGGTTTAATATTAGTTATAAACAAATTCAGCCCTTTCGGTTTTATTTTAAAATTGAATATAAAAGGGAAAGAGAAAAATAATTTCGATTCAAAAACTATATTTTATTGTAATTAATTCAGATCCCGCCAACACTGGGAGTTAATTCTACTTGTAGTATATCTGCAGAGTGTGTGCTTTAAGTCAGGGCCGGATTTATGTTTTAAACAAACGCAACAATAATACAGTTCTCCTCTACAAGAATAAATTTATTTTTATTTATTTATTTTATATTGGGCGTCGGGGACTAATAGCCCATTTCAGCCATTAGTCTTGGAATATGTATATGTGTGTGTATGTGTGTAAATTGGTCTAGGAATCAGATTATTGCCGGTCCTATTGAAGAACACAAAATTAGCTTTCGATAGTAGGTATTTGAAGGAATTTAAATAACATATCTAGATATTTTAACCTTCTCCCCTAAAGGACAAGGTCAATTTTAATAATAATAAAAAAAAACTCATGCTCTTTATAGTAAAGAGGACTTTCTTCAAGTGCCATATTCGATCCCGAGCGTCGGCGATTACTGTGGAGAATATTCTCTGCATTGTAATCTTCCTGGGGAAATTTTTCACAGGGGTCGTTTCCCATTGCCTTCCTCGAGGTCGAAAACATACATTTTGCGATTGAGCCAGAACGGTTGGTAGATAAAAACCTAAATGATAAAATTTGTAGGAAATTTTATGAACTTTAATTTCGAATGGGAAGGTTATTTATGAAAAGTTGATAGTTTTCGAGTTATAAGCAAAAAACCGCCAAAAAATGGAAATTTTCACCTTTTTTTACATTTTCTACAATGTTTTATTACGAAATTTTGGTGGGGGTCCTCAAATTTGGATTCAGAAAAACATATATATGCAAAAAATCAGAACTACCTCAAAACTGTCTTGATATAAACACAATTTGACTGGAATATTAAGCTATTTCGTCATTGTGAATGTACATTGTACACCTCTCGTCAGCCTCTTTTATTAAAATCAGAAACCTGAAGCAACCAGTCAGTCGCCAAAGAGTCTACTATTGAAATATAAAATATTAATAAATTAGTTTATTAATTCAAATCCTTAAAGTGTAATCTGAATTCGAACTTGACTTATGACGTTGGTACACCTGTATTTAGGCAACACTTTGAGCAAATAAGATTGAAAGCTGCGTAAGAGCTAGGCGAGTCCAGTCGTTGATGGAATCCTCCAAGAAAACCATTTATAAAGTTTTTGACGGGGACTTTGGAATCGTATATTAAATTAGTTCTCTATGACCTGATATATAGCATTTATAGAATATTTAATTTTAGTGAAAAAAAAATAGTATTAAGTAATCGAGCAACTTTTTAAATTTAAATTATATACGATATCATCCAAGCCAAGTAAAATATAATTTTTTGAGATCTTCTTTAAATTTTTGTGGGACTCCCTTTCCCACCACTATGTCAAATTTTGATTTTCTCACAATACCGACAAATGAATTCTCGGGTTAGTTTTAGACCAAAACCCATTTTAGTAAACTGGGTTTCTATATTTTAAGGGCAAAGAATACTTATAAATTTCAGCAATGAGAATCGTTTTCGCTTATTGATTTGGGTTTAGATTTAGATCCGGACTCTACTCCTACTGATCGAGTCCTAAAAACCCGAGTTTCAGAAACCCTACTTACCTCTGCTTCTCAATGCGAGTGAAAATAAAAATGGTTGAGCCAGCCAAGGGCGTCTTCTATTAGGGTAGATTGGGGTGTGACGCCGTATTGTACAAGATGCCGTATCATGTGGTTCACCCAGGCGCATGCGAGAAAACAGCTTGCCAGTAAGTTGGAATGAAGGCGCGTGCCCAATGAGAGTATACAAATAGTTTTTGTTAATAAATCACAGTTTTAAGTGGCGTTTTTAAATGATTTTGTCATCCCGATTGCTCTGGTCAGTACCCGAAATCATATCCAAAAATACTTGACTTAGTTATATTAGCCGTTGTTTTGAAAGAAGAAAAATAACTCGGTTAGTTTGATTGAGTTTGAACTGTGGGCTTTCTATTAGTCGCCTAATGACCCCCGTCTGCCTCTGCTGCGCGGTGCTAGGGGGGCCGGCGTCTTGTCTAATGCTTTGGGGGAAGACGACCAAAACTTTTTGGGGGTAAGATGCCGTAGTTGTCGCGTTGGTGTAAGATGCTGGTTTGTATTACTATAGATTTAAAATTAATTTTTGGTAACTAATCCGATGGTTTCTTTCCAGAAATGCCGCGGACATACATAATCGAGGATCATGGAACCAAAATGACCTCCAAAAAAGCTTTCAAAACGGAAATATTACTTAAAAGGAAAAAGGAACATTAAAAAAAGTAATGTTATTTGGATGTAGGTACATGTAATATGATCATTAATGTATTTCAATTTTTTTGGAATTGATTTAATAACACTGTGCATTAATTCCCCATACGGCATCTTACCCCAAAGATATCGGTCATCTAATCCCAAGATTGGAGTAAGAAGCTGTTTACGTTTACAAAAAATTTTTTTTAGATAAAAAATAGTTTTTCAAAGCGAAACTTATTATTTTACTAATTATAAAATTACATATATTGTAAATAACATAATGGTTGTTTGGAAATAAAACCAATGTGATATTTTATATAAGATCGGCGTCTTCCTTCAGTCTACTATAATTTAATGGCTCGATTCTGAATTTCATTTTAGGGGCCAGAGCAGCACTTTCCACAGAATTTATATTCTAAATAGGATTGTTTTCTCTATCTCTTTTTTTAAATAATGTGTCGAATTGATATTAAAATGCTTCTCTTGTATGTAATATAAAGCATGACTTTCTCATACATCATATGAAATATTTCATGATTTTTCCCCTTTTAATTTTTAATTTTCCATGTTGGATTATTGCTTACAAATAGATGGATCAATCAAGTGAATACAAATTGTTTCTATATCTGGTGTGGATATTTTAATTAAAGCTTTTTTATGTGAGTTTATGACCAATACTCACTTTTCAATTCTGATTTAAGCCAAAAGCGATAAAATCTCTATTATTTACATCATGTTTTACTTTCAGGAGGTAGCGGAGGGAATATTTAATTATAAAAGTTTTTATGCTCACGTAGTGGTAAAGTGTCGTCCTCCTCGTGCCCTTTGACCTAGTGTACTGCTTCGTACCTTTGCCAAACCGTTACGTGTTTGTTAACTTTAAATACTCTAATTGCTTTTACGTGTGCACACCCTCGGCGTTCAAAATTTGAATATTAAATACAGGTCTTTTACATAAAAAAAATTCATTTAGGTCATTGCAGCAGGTTGTTTTAATCGAATCTCTTCCGAAATTCTTTTTCACTGAGCAAAGAACATAAAAATTGTTTAAAACTAATGGTTATATTCTATATTGACATTGAAGAAATTAATATAATGGTTAAAAGGATAGGACAAAAAAAATCTTACCATTCATATTAACAAAACGACACGACGGCAAAGTTGATGATTAATTTTTAAGGTTTCGTTTAAAAATTTAAACAGGACCCTATTAATGTCGAAGGAGACAATAAAAGAGTGTGTCTTCTGCTGGAATTATAAATTTTATTTATTTATAACGAGACTATAGTTTCGAGGGCTTTGCCCTCTTCATCAGTCTATTACAATGGATTCACAGGAATTAATTTATGAATGAAAGGTTAAAATCTTTCATGTGGCTAGGTAAAGAAATTATACAGTGTGTACAAGTGAAGAATTGAAATTTATACTTGTTTTATTTTTTGGCGTTCGTGAAGTTTATATTTTAGCGGCTATTTTTAAAATAAAGCTTTCGGGAATTTCTATTTTCCGATTTAAGAATTTTTTTGGTGAATTATTGTATGATTTTAAAATTTCTAACGATTCGAAAATACTAATTTTTAAGGGATCTAATTCTGATCTAATTAATTTAATATTTGATTCATCTGGAAAACAATGTTTCTCGGAGATTAAATGGTCTGCAAATGCACTATGCCCCGAACCCCCTTTAAAAACTCTATTGTGCTCCGAAATTATTATATTATTTATTTATTTATTATTATTATTATTATATTATTATATTATATAACCTATTAATATCGCTACAATGTCTGTCTGTACTTCGGTCAGAGAAATGTAGCTCGTAAACTAAATAAGATATAAAATTTAAAGCTACAACTCATTTTTACGAAATTACAAATCGTATTAAAATTTTAATCGAATGATTATTTTGGAAAAGTTTAAATTTTTCGTTGAGTTTAAAATAAAAAAAAAACATTTTTTATTATTGAGTGTTAGGTATCATTACAAGATCTTTTTTAAGTAAAATCAATTTAAATTTATTTAAATTTTTAAAATGACAGTGATTAAAAATATTTAAGACAACAGTTTGAGGATTACATCTGACATTGTGTTTTAATACATCTGAAGCATCGGACCTTTTCTCAAAATTAAGTTTTAATGCCGTTATTTTATCTTTATTAAATAAGCTATCATATAAAAGCTGGTTGTATGCTAAAGGATTCAAAGTATCTATTATATTTTCTAACTAGTTATTAAATAAATATTTAAGCTCTACTTGGCACAAATTATTTAATAAAGAGAACATGACTTTGAAATTATATTAGCATATAAGTGGATCACTACCTACTTATCCCTGATACAAGTGAGGTATCTCCGGAGTTCAGGAGACCCCCTTTTGATCAAAAACAATAAAATAGTGATAAGCTGGAAACATTTGTTTCAAAATTCACATCATGTTTAAATGTCTATATTACAAAAAAGGTACTTGATGATGGAATCGAAGAAATACTTTCGATTTTTTACATGAATGAAATCATCAATAATTTCATGAAAATTTATATTATTTAAAACTTAGTGCTCTTTCGAAACTAATGCGAATGCATTTATCTTTGCATTGCCCATCAAACTTCTTAGACATTTTTTAATTTTGAAGTGAATACTTCTATAGGCTCGCCAGGTACAGATTTTTCCCGGGGAGTGAATCGAGAAAAAACCGACCGAACGAACGAACGAAAAAGCGACCGTAACGAAATCGAGGCAGATCTCTCTCTCTCTCCCATCCACTGCGCTCTCCTCGCCGCGCAATGCATCACATTTCTCTCTCTCCCCCCTCCACTACAAATTCCATAACACCTATTTCAGTATTCACTTCTATCGGCTGTCTCCGAGACAGCCAAATATTTTTTTTATATATAAAAATGAAATGTTGTTCGTTAGTAAGCGCATAACTTGAGAACGGCTGGACATTTCCTCTTATTCCACAATTTTTTTTTTAAAGTGAATCATATTCACTTAGCAAATTTGTGATTATGATGGGTTGATTGTTAAAAAAATTTTAAACTAAAAAATCAAGCTTTAGTTTAAAATTTGTTTAACAATCAACCCATCATAATCACAAATTTATAATTTGTGAGTTGATTTACAACAATAATAGGTTTTCATCGAATTAATTTTAAAATATGTACACATACTTTAAGAAAAAATTAAAATCAAAATTTTCATTTTGATAAAATGGGCATATTTTAAAATTTTCAAATTAATTCCATGAATAGTTAGTATTGTTGTAAATCACCTGGCAAATTATAAATTTGGAATGATGATGGATTGATCGATAAACAAATTTTAAACTAAAGATTGATTTTTTAGTTTAATATTTTTTATACAAATAATTCCTATTCTAATTAGAGCCAATTGTCTGACTGGATCCTCGAAATAGCGATCCTCTCGATCCAAGAAATTTTATTACGGAAACAATTCGCTTTAGAATAGCGCGCCAATAGTCCAATAGTCAATTTCAATTTCAACGCTACGTTTAAAACTCTTGTCTATGTTTTCCAGCTGTTTCGCTCGACTTCTTCGAATGCAAATGACTTTTGATCGATCGACTACTATTTCTCCAAGGAGGGTAAGACATATTCTGTCTGCCGCCGCCGCCTCTCGAACCACTCAAGGGATTTTAATTTATGGTTTACATCCTACATCAAGTTGTAGGCTATATAACACTTTGTTGTCTTTTAAGGGGGAGGAGAAGGGGAAGACAGATTATAGACCTTTGCTAAATCTAATCCAAATTTTACACAATTAGTTTTTAAAACATTTTTTAACTATCTGAAATTTTTTTGAACTATTTGAACTATCTGAAAGCGGAGCTGATTTCCATGGAATTTTGGACAATTTATTCCGTAGAATCATATGAATAGGCTGATTTTTAAAAACTAGGTGAATTTCTAAAATAAGTATCTAGTAAATTGATATGAAGTTGAAACTAATTTAATTTTAAAAATAATTTTTTTTTTTCACGCCTTATTTTTTTCTCTGGAACTTATATAGATAGTCTAAGATCCGGACTTAGATCGGCCTTTACCTATAGAGTTTCCTAATGAAATTAATATTTTGATAATATAATGTATTAATAAACAAAACTTGATAGGGTCGACATCCAATTTCCCTGCATAGCTATTGTTAATACAAAATTAAAGTTGTTAACTTTATTACATAAATGTATAATAGTTATCGAGTTTTCAGATAAATATATTACCAATTGAGAGTAAAATATGTATATAAATGCCAAAGTTGGGTCGGCATCTTTTTTCCCTCCATAAGTTCAGGTAGACAGGGTATAAAATGGTAACTTCTTCTTCTTCTTATTCTTCTATATAGGTGTGAACACCTGTTTCTCCAACATATTACAATCAGTCATCAGGGTCATAACTCTCTTTCCATCGTTTTTTTGGTCTTCCACGGCTTCTGACCCCCTCGGGACGGTTTTTTGACAAAATTTTCGGGAGACGGTCGTCTTGCATTCTGTCTACATGGGCAGCCCGGCATCTTCTTCTTACGTGAACCCAATCGACTATGTCCTGAAGACCGCTTATTTGCCTAAGGTGTTCGCTCCGGATTTTGTCATGTAGGGTCTTCGAATGGATGGCTCTTACAACTCTCATCTCAGTTGTCCGGAGAAGCTGCTTTGTAACGGATGTATCCGCCCTGGACTCAGCCCCATATGTTATTATCGGACGAACACAGGTCTTATATATCCTAACTTTTTTCGTTTCCATAATCGTTTTTTCCTTTGTCTTGTAGAGGTCGTTATATGAGTAGATCCGTCCGGCTTATTCTTTCTATTGGTTCTGGGAGCATCAGGTTTTCTTTAGATATGCGGGTTGCTAGCCCTACATAAAACCCCCAACCTGGAGGACCAGTGGTTCTCGCTTAGTCTGGCTCCATCTCATCCTCGGCCCGTCCGGCTTGGGAGGCCCTACCAGTAGCTACGCTACCGCCGGCATGGCCCGAGGAATCACATGAGCACACAAGCCTCCCCACCACGACAAGGTGGAGAACACACGGGAACAACTTCGAATTAGTATATTGTAGTTATAGAGTTTCTTTTATTGTTTATATATGAAAAAGTAGATAATTTTATTGCGAATTAATTACTTTTTTTATTTATTTTATTTAATTTGTTAGCAAAAATAACTATTCAGGGAAATTAGATATCGACCCTATCAATACATTAATATTATATTATCATCATATCAATTTCATCAGAAAACTCGATAGGTTGACCTAAGCCGGGATCTTGTGCTAAGAATGCTCCCTAGAATGGGTGGTCATAATGCTCAATTTTTAAGTTTTATTAACCTTTCTTCATTCTTTATTGAACTCAGTACTTTAACAAGCAAAAACGACTACAATCATTTTTCATTTGCTGTTACGAGACATTATTACTCTCCGCATTTTTATACACTGCCAATTGTATTGAATCTAATGTGAAGCTTGTGACATCGTTTTATCATTTTATACAGTTTAAAATTTTACAATTTTAGAAACGTTATGTAAAATTAAATTATTATTTGCTTTTAAAGGTGAAAAATTATATTTAAAATTTCTATTAAATTAATTATTTTTTCAATTATTAAAGAGGCATTATTTAAAAACACTTGTCGACAAAAATTTCTAATCGTAAATGTAACAATGGATTCCAGTAGAGTTTTATATTCTGATTATCATGGAATTTTCCGGTTTTTTACATCGGGTCAGAGTTTTGAGATATTATCGGTTAAAACAACGGAAAAGGCCATTTTGACCTATTTTCGAGTCCCGTTAGATATTAAACAGAAATATTTGAAATCAAAATATTTTGTTGACTTATTAGAAAACAGCTTTCTCTTTGATTTTCAAATTACCACTTGTTTTTAGCTCAATTAGAACTCGAGTTATTAAAAAACTAAAACTACGTGTTTATAAAGGATAATAAACAAAGATAAAAACATAAGGTCTTAGTTTTTTGGTTATAACTCGAGATCTAATTCAGCTACAAACAAGTGATAATTTGAAAATCAAAGAGGAAGCTGTTTTTATTAAGTCAATAAAATATTTTGAATTTAAATATTGCTAAAGTTAGGAGTAAATAAATATTAAATGTTATATTCATTTACTATGAATAAAATTTTAAATGAATATAACATATAATATTTATTTACTCTTATCTTTATTAAAGATGTTTCACCTTGCACCAACACCATAATCTCTACTAATTATCAAATATTGCTGTTTAATATCTAATGAGACTCATAAATAGGTCAAATTGACCGATTATATCTCAAAACTGACCTGTTGTAAAAAATCAGGAAAGTGCATGATAATCAGCGTATAAAACTCTATAGTGGAATCCATTGTTAGGCTTACTGTTAGAAATTTTTGTTTAATTTTTGTCGAGCAGTTTAATTTTTTGCTTTAAGTATATTAATATATTCTCTTTTTCTACCCTCAGCATTTTTACATACTGTAGATTGTGTTTAATATAAGGCTCGTTCTAGCCACCCAGGAGAACTTTCTCTAGTATAGAAGGGAGTAAACAATTTTTAAATATGATGTGTTTAAAACTTTAAATTAACGAAAATTAACATCATTAAAATTGTATATATTTATCTTCATGATTAATCGTTAAAAGAGAATAAATAATAAATACAAAGTTCATTCCAAACAAAAATTTATCTTAATTAAGCCAACAGAGAGTATCTCCAAAAAGCTTAAAGTTTTAGATTATGTTTATAAGTTAAATTTTTATTAAGATTATATCAGAGAGCCATGTAGTCAGCATAAATTTAATTTAGAATTATATTAAAACTTGTAGGAGAATTATATTTCGGGAATCAATCTTTTGGGCGTCCCAGGGGTGGCCCGCCAGAGAAACCTAGCTGAAGTACCTGTTTAAATAAGATCACCTCAGTGCATTGATAGAAATGAGGAAAATTGAAAATCGTGCAGTCAACAACTGTTTTGTTAAAAAATTTCAATTATTTTAATGCATCTCTAAGAGGATTAAAGTCAATATTGTCTTAATCTGTTTGTTTCTCTGCCTATAGACTCTTTGATCCGATTTTCGAAATGCTTCATTTGAATAGATAAGTTCTATTAAATCAATTCAATTCTCTTTCGATTATATTAAATTTTTTCTTGAATCTGAAAAATCAAACAAAATCATTTTTTTTTTGTTACCTTTGGGCCCTTGGGATCACGCAAAGCTTGAAGTCTCTTTCTGGTTGGACCTTATACGCCTCTATCTTTTTCCGGAACGTGTTATCGAGTTCCATGGTCAGGCTATGTAATTTTCCTGGCCGGATGAGTGTGTTGATGTTAAAGCCGCCCAGGTATGTATGGATATTTGGCGTTATTCTTCCATTGTTTCTTCCTTGACTTCGTGATGATCCGGGTCCCCAGAATCTGAATGCCCGGTTGCCACTCAAGGGTTGGTGGATTGGTTACCACCTGGGGTATTCTTGTTTTTCGCTTCTCACGATTCATGGTTGCTTGTTACGAAATTTTGTCTTGCGCATGCGCGAGAGTGTATTTTATTTGTTGCATTTAATTTTTTGAAGTCGTTTTTTATTTTTTTCTTAAAAATTATTTTTATTTTTCTCTTTTTAGTGATGTTATTAATAGTGATCATATCATCAGAACTTGACCAAATTAATATGACACCATCCCTAAGACACCCCCTTTCGGATAAAAAAAGAACCATCGAAATCGGTTCATAAACAAAGAGGTTAGGTCTAAACAAACCTAATAAAAAAGGTCTAATACCTATGAAAAAAAAACGAAAAAAATGGGACCAATCGGAAGCTAGACTGGACCCAATGCAAAAAAAATTTTCAAAATCGGTTGACAATTGGCGGAGATATGAGGTAACATAGGCACAAAAAAAAAAAAAAAAAAAAATCAGTCGAATAGAGAACCTCCTCCTTTTTTGAAGTCGGTTAAAAAGAAGAAACGAACGCATCTCGAATTATTATAGTTAGAAATGGTTTTATTTTCATGTAATCCTCTGTTAGTTATTTTGAACTTAAATCGATATTAAAATTTATATTTATTCCTCTGATTAAACAAATGATCAATTGGCGTGTGTCGAGGTATCGTTCCATAATTTTGTCTGTCTACATTGTGTTCCGGGGTGGGAGTCATAGTTGGAATTGATGTCAATTAAATGTCCTTTGAGAATATTCGAGAACATAATAACCCTCGCATCGAATATTAGAGAATAATCGATGGTATTATTATAATGTTTGGAGTTCGAATTAGACAGCAAATAATCCGGAAAAGTGCAAGCTGGACTCGCATATCGAGGGTTCAGGACTTTATATCTTCCAAAAAACTGGAGATATCGAATTCGTTTTTATTTGTCGTCGATGAGGGAATTTGTGAAAAAAGGTACTTCTATTTCTTGTAAAACAATTGATATTTGTTTATTTATTTATTCTTCCAAGTGTATTTATTTATTTTTATTATTTGGACGACATGCGGTATTCCTTTTGTTTATTATTATTATTGTTATTTTCTTCTTGGTCGCAGCTTACTAAGGTTTCACACCGTTCTGCTGTGGCCACACCCACACCCTCAACCGGATCCTGAGTGGGAGGATTGGAGGGCTATAAGGAGAGATTTGGAGGCCCTATAACAGACAGTTCTGAATTAGAAGACCATACTTTGGGAATTTCTAAAGAAAATGGTTAATTCTGAGGTATTACTGAGTTAGGTCATAGAAAATGGTTAATTCTGAGGTTTTACTAAATTAGGTCATCAATCACCTTATCAAACTCTAGGAGGACTTGCTGATGATCTTCATTTTGAATCCAAAAATGATTAATTGATTGATTGCTCCATCTACCATCACTTGATGATACCATTTCCGGAACATGAGTTTGAAACGTTGTAGGGAAATCCTTGGCAAAGTGGCCACTGCGGGTAAAGTGGCGGCTACTTGATATCCCCCCGCCCTTAAGATGCTGCCAAGAAGCAGCAAACGCATTAATTAATCCACTAGTTTGCTATCATTGTCATATTGAAGTTCGGAGCTGTTCTGATCACTTGTTTGGAAATTATTCAAGATTTTCGTGTTTTTCAACGTGCTGATGTAAGGAAAGCCTATTTCAATAATTATTTTAACTAAATACAAGTTCCTAATACATACGATTACCAGTAACCCCTTAAAGCAATGTGATTGAAGCTTTCAATGTATTTATCGAGGTAAGAGCTTGGGCTAGTTGTTTAACCTGCAGAGTCGCATTTACCTAATGGCGTCAAAGAGAGCACAGCGGCCATGGGTAAATAAATTCAAAAAAGGAGCTAGCAAATGTCAATAATTTTTAAATAATTGAACAATTTAAATTAGAAAATAAGTTTTGTGATAAATGATAATACCTACATATTGCTTTCATGTTAGAAAACACACATTTATATTCTTTAAAATGCAGTCAAACACCAAGTGGCCATTTTGCCCTGCCCAGTAGATCAAAGTGGCTATTTGATAGGGTTCCGTCAAATTTCTTTTTTGGTTTTAAGTAACAGACATAAAGTCAAATAAATTTTTTTCCATAATACCCGGTTCACATTATTCCAGAATCATTCCAGTCCAGCGACTGAAACCAGCGCTGGAATGCCACTGGAATGTACCCATTCCAGTGAGCGATCCAGTCAAGTGACTGGATTTTCGGTCTACTTTTTCATTCCAGCGTACTGGAATAGTGTGGACGGCCAATCCAGTGCTGTATTAAATTTTGAACAATGAACACGCATTGTTCTTTTTTGTGAACACGCATTGTTACTTCAGTTACTTCTTCTAAAAGTAGTAATTGAACAGTTTTAAAACAATTTCTGAATTCCTTTCGTGAAATCATTGTCATGACCAATTCAACATCTTTTGATGACTGTAATTAATTTAGATCCAATAACTGGATTGTATTAACACGCTGGATTATTGAACTGGAATAATGTGAGCTAGATATAAACCTAAATAATGAAACTAACTTATGCCAAAATTTCATTTCTTTTTTTCAATTTTTCTTCTTCTTCTTAATCTTTTAAATAGACACACGTGTCTGTTTATCCAATTTGTTTCAGCCTTCGGGGTCGTAGCTTTCCTTCCATATTTTCTTCGGTCTGCCTCTGCTTCTGTACCCCCTGTACGGTTATGTAGAACGATCTTCGGGAGACTGTGGCCACTCTGTACTCTTTTATTTTTGTTTATTCAAAAAAAATATGTTACCTTAGCGTGGGCACTATCCCTAGCCTTGCCCTATTAGTCAGAGAGCCCATGACCCATTTTTCATGAAGTGTTTGATTAAAGTAGATATTTCACCTAGAGATATTAATAGTATAGATGAGTATAGAATCGGCTGTTTTCCTGATCTACCTGGGTACTGCTGCTACTGCGCATAGGAGAAAGCTGTAAAAAAATGTTCGCCAAAAAAAAGTGTTTGATTCAAAATCCAACAAATACTATTCGACAGTTAAGTTGATTTTAAATTAAAAATTAACTAACCCTAAAGTTGCTTTTTTTCAAATAAAAAAAAATGCAACTTTAGGGTTGCCTAACTCAGTTCCCCCCCCCCTCTAATCAACTTAACTGTCGAATAGTATTTGTTGGATTTTGAATCAAACACTTTTTTTTGGCGAACATTATTTTACAACTCTCCTAAGCACAGTAGCAGCAGTAGCCAGTAGATTAGGCAAACAGCCGATTCCCTACTCATCCATACTATTAATACTTCTAGGTGAAATATCTACTTGAATCAAACGCTTCATGAAAAATGGGTCATGGGCTCTTGGACTATATGTATGATATCATCATCATCATCATTGAGTATACAGTCCTAAGACTGGTTTGATGCAATAATCCGTCTCCACTCGACTCTGTTCCCCGCCAGCTGTTTGACCTCTCTAAATGTCTGGCATTCCATATCCCTAATTATTTGGTTGAAATATTCTAATTTGGGTCTTCCCCTTCCCCTTTTCTTTCCCACCTCCCCCTCCAAGATATCCCTAAGCAGTCCCCCATGTCTCAGTGTGTGCCCCATCATCTGACCTCTTCTTTTCTTCAGACTCCTCCACAAGGTTCTTCTTTCTCCGATTCTTCCAAGAACTTCTTCATTTGTAATTTTATCCATCCATTTGATATTCCTTATTCTTCTGTAGCACCACATTTCGAAAGCCTCTAATCTCTTTCTCTCCGCTTCTCTAATTGTCCAGGTTTCACACCCGTACATGGCAATGCTCCATACATATGTCTTCAATAGCAACTTCCTGTTTTCTAAGCTGATTGAGGAGGAGCATAGTAGTTTTGTATTAAATTTTCAAATTTCATCATGGATGATCTAACGCGAGAAATCTTTCGAATCATCACTCTGATGACCAAAGATTCAACTTCAAAAATTATCTTTGTACACACACAAGAATGTAGGTCACTCATTCTGAATGAACTTTTTTTTTAAATTAAAAGGCATTTCTTTGATAGACTGGCTTTAATAAACTTGAAGTGCGCGTCAGGCGCGAAATATATTTTTTTCTTTTCATTTATTCTTGGACGCCATCATCTCTTCTTTTTTTTTTTTTATTTAAAAATACATAATGGGAAAAGAAAGCAAGTTCAACGTGATATATCAATATTTTTATTTTTTTTAATTAAATTTTTCATCCTATGATGGGAAATGAATCCCTAATGAAAAAATTATTTAATAACAAACAGTTAATTTAAATTCTATAACTTTTGGAATAATGAATTTTCAAAATATTTCTCTTTTTCCTTTCTACCTCTGATGGTTTCCTCTTTCAATCAATTTCCTTATTTTTCTCAGAGCTGTATTTAGGTTTCTTTTTTTTTTTTTTTTATAAAATAATCTAAAGAAAAAAAAGGCTTCTCTACCTTATTACAAATTCAAAGAGAACTAATTATTTTCTACTTAAGTTTCTCGCAGTCCTTAAAATACAGAACATTATTTTTTCATCCACTTTTTAACTCTTTTTCTGTTAAATAAATATTTAAAATGTACTTTAAACTTTATTTAAAAAGACATTATCATCATAGTAGGTTTTATTATTCAATGGGTTCTCAACATTTACTTCTAACTACAGTAAAACGATCTACTAACTAAATGATTTATATTTTTTGGGACTTGGGCAAAAATAAATGATCCTTACAGCCCAAAGCGCAAAAACAGAAATCTGATGCTATAATTGAAAAATTTTTGTTTTGCCGAGAATAGCAGAGTCGTTGAATAACAAAGAAAAAACATTTGGTGTGGTCACCACAAAACTTTCACATTTTCATTTATTTGAAGTCATCGCGATACTACTAATTTACACCCCTTCCTTTATTTCGTTTTTTTGATTTTCTCAAAAACGGCTCCAACAATTTTTTTTTTAATTGGTGTATTTACCAAGTGTCTTGAACTTGATAATTACACTAATTAAAAAAAAATTTGAAAAATCAAAAAAAAAAACGAAAAATCTTTCATGTAAATGTTCACTTCCGGTCTTCTGATTTCAACTAAAAGCTTGGTGTACTCCTTCTACCTTATATCAAGCTTAAGTTTCGAATTTCGTATCTCTGAGACTTATGGTTTCAAAACGCAGGGGGGTACATCCTCAGGTACGTAAACATCAACTTCAGATTTTTTTATTTTAGCCAAAATTTTGTTATACTTCTTATAGCCTCTAGATAGCTTAAGTTTCAAATTTCAAGGCTCTGCGAATTTCCGAAGACGAGATATGAACGATTAAAATATTTATTTTATGACACTCCTAATTTACAACCCCTTCCTCTTTTTTAATTTGACACAACTAATAACTCATGACATTTGATAAATGTATTAATTTTTAAAAAAATCGTTAGAGCCGTTTATGAGAAAATCAATAAAAACTAAAAATCTTTCATGTAAATTTCCACTTCCGGTTTTCTGATTTTAACCAAAAGCTTGCTGTACTTCTTCTAGCCTATATTGAGCTTAAGTTTCGAATTTCCTAGCTCTGAGACTTATGGTTGCGAAACGCAGGGAGGGGGGTACACACATACGTACATACGCACGGACCTATGAATTTTGAACCCCTTTTTGGTCTATGCGGACCACAATTTCCGGTTTTATGTCCTAAATCTGGTTTTTAACTATTAAGGACATCGATTCCTTCCACCTAGATGTTACAAAATGAAATGAACTTTTTTCATCTCTGAAATACAAGCTCTCAGAGTTAGGACCTGGACAGACCATCGCAATACTCTCCCATTATATTCTATAGAATATAAATGTGAAAGTAAAAAAAAGGTTGTCCTCTGCTTGGTGCAAATAAGTGTTAATCTAGCCTGCAGATTTTCAATATCCACGTGATACTAACCCCATGAGAAATAATATTTATAATTAAAAAGACAGATGATGAAGGCCAAGCCTTCGAAACTTTAGTGTCAAACATAAATTATAATCAAAATGTGATTGCTCGAAAGGGAGGATTCACTAAATAATTAAATTGTATTTTGAATTGTATTTGTATTATTGAATTTGTATTGTCCTAAGCTAATAAACCTATAAAGATAACAAGTGAAACGATATTATGAGTTTAATAGTAAACTAAACCCTTAAAAACATATGAAAGATATAATTTTTCGAATGAGTAAAATAATTTGATCAGCCACTGTATATATTTATTTAGGTGAATCATTGTCCAACCAATATTGGCAGAGCGATTGATATGGCCACCAAAATTAAGTACCTAGTTTATTACTTGGCTATGCTATATTATTTTAGTTTATTTGGTATACTATTTTCACTCCTGTTTAGCTGTGATGCTTGTCTTCGATTTAATTAAGGAATTCTAAGCGGAAGATTACCTTTTTACAATTTAATTTCAAGAGATATTCTTCTTCAAGGTATAATGTATTCATTCAGAAGTCGGTTAGTATTTTATCATATATATATAATTTTTAATAAATTTTTTAATAATAATAACACTGGTCAACACTCGTTTTGTTGCCCTTGACATAAAAATAATTTCGAGTAATTTTATGCCAACAATTTATGTTACTATGTATGAAATTATTGGATAAAAATACTTGGTAGGTTTCACATTAAGATATAAAAAAATAAAACGAATTTATTTTTGGAGAATCTTTAATCTCGATATATATATTTCGGGTGACTAACCCATCTTCAGGAGAAACAGAAGGTAACTGACCTGGATAAGTCGAAATTGAATACAAGTCAATGGTAAAAATTTATTTTTAAGATAGTATTTTTATCCAAATAATTTTAAAAAATGTTTCACCAAGTACCAACACCAAATTCCTTAAAAACTACTATGTATGATTTTGGAATATTGGCTCTAGTTTTTTTTTTAATCTTCATTTTCATATTACAATATAAAAAGCAGTAAATATGAAAAAGAAAAAGCATGTATTATATTCTATAATATCAATTTTTTATTCAAATTTATTCAAAATTACTTTATTATTTCAATATTAGTTTTGTTTTAGTAAAGGAATTATTATTTAACGGGTTATAGTGGTGTTTCACAAAGAGGAAATAAAATTAAAAAATTAAAAAATCTTTTAAATTATTTTGGAGATTTTTTATTTATCTCTATACATATTTCGGGCTATGAACCCTTCATCAGGAGGTTAAACAGAACACTGTATAGAGATGTATAGAATAAATAAAAAATCTCCAAAATAATTTAAAAGATTTTTTAATTTTTTAATTTTATTTCCTCTTTTGTGAAACACCACTATAACCGTTAAATAATAATTCCTTTGTTTAATATGTTTCACTATAAACCAACACCGCTTTCCCTAAACTTTTTTGTTTTAGTGTTTCATTAATTTATATAGATGTAAAAAGAAAGAAAAATTAGCAAAAACAATGTTACACTTTAGAGAAACGCCTTTTATAAGTTTATTTTAAATATTATAGGTAATGTAAACGCTCCAGTAATGGTCCATGCCCCTAAAATGGGCCACCCCTTAAAGTTGTTGAGAAATGAAGGGTCTTTTGTTACTTAGGGCAGTGGAAGGGATAAGGGTTAATGGCTACTACCTGCTAGGATCCCTTAGCACTGGAATTCAGTTCATTCCTTTACTTTCTGTCAAGTGTGTTATTGTGGATTATTCTGCTAAAGAGACGAATATTTGTGATTGTTTTAACTTCTGATTAAGAAATCTGTTAAAGAAACTGATTTTTTCAACAAATATGATTTATTTACTATAATGCCTGTTTATTGACTTTAAGGATTATTTAGTACGATAATATATATAATTCAAATTGTACATTGCATAAATGATGAAAAACTTAAGATTTCATTGCCAAAATAGGGTGGCCCATCATAGGATCACGAATTGTTCAACTGTTCCAGTAATGGGCCAGCCCGGACCAACTTAAGAACATGGTCGTTCTGAATTAAGCTTACTGTTGAGAACCTCGTTCGAAACCTAACTGATCAGTACAGGAACGGTCATTGTACTATGAAAGGTTCCATAATGGGCCGGGCCCTCCCATTACTGGACGATCGGCATTTTTTTTTAAAGTTTCAGAAAAATATGAATAAAACAGATAACTTTTGTTTTTAGTTACACGTCTTTGTAATTCTAATAATTAATTATTGGGTGGCCCATTACTGGTACGTCGGATCAAATACTGGCCCATTATCGGTGCATCAGGTTGGTTATGGTATATATATTTTTTTTATTTTTGTAAATGGAAGCAGTGTGTTAAAATTGCGGTTACAGATGCAGGGCAGATAATAAAATGACAGGTAAAAATTTGCACCAGTTTGCTTAATTTGTAAAAGTGGAAACTTAGTTTTATTTCAATTTTTCTCTTAACCGGCCCATTACTGGAGCGTTTATCTTACACCAAAATCATAAAAACCAGAGCCGATTCAATACTTTCATGAATATATTCGTAAACTGTGTACTTGAAATTATAGAAATCCGCAGAGATATCCAGGGCAACAATTTTTTTTTTTTTTTTTTGTTGAGTTATTATATGTAATTATAATAAAAAAAAAAGAATAAGTTTCACAAATGGGGAATCAGGTTGGCTGAGTGATTATAGAGCACACCTTCTAATCAAGTTAGCCCGGGTTCAAGCCCGACTCGCTGCAAATAATTTATAATATGATCCCTACACTAATTTACACACACTTCTTCACACACACACGAACACTCAATGGCCTTAATGGACTATAGTACCCGAATGAAATTAAAAAAAAAAGTTTTACAAATAAATTGGTAATTATTTATATTGTTAGTTTTGAATTTTAAAGTAATAATTAATATTTAGACATAAAAAAATACTATTAAAATTTTTTGTAAACTTTTGCCTGGTGTTGTTGTTACAATTCTAATTCAGAGATAGAGGTTTGCAATTCTAGATATCCTCATTATTTAGGGTAAATTAATTAATTCCATGTAATGCAAGCAACACGACTGGAATGAGTTCTACTGTATTATGCTAAAACCACAGCGTGTTCCTAGATGACCATTCATCTAATTACCATTTCATTTAACTTTGAACATGCTCTAAGACTTTTAGTATTTAAAAATATAATTTTATTAATAAAGAAGGAAGTAAGGTGGGTTTCTACTTTATGATAAAGATAACACTCTTTTAATCCAAATTTATCGTTCGAACTTAGAGGGACTTTGAAACCTGTCAAGTTCCTCGTTTGTTAATGAATCCACTGAATATTTAACATGTGGAATGTAATGAGCGCACAAAGACACTTAAAAATAAAGAGATTTTAATTTAGCTTATATCAGGTAAAATTATATTCTATCATCTTAGTTTCTTATTCGTTTAGTTTAAATGTATGTTTCGTTATTATCATCTCTTTTAATTATCAAAAAAAGAAATTACAGCTGAAACTACTAAGGCTGATAAATTTTATTAAGATATTGATTGTGAAATACTCATGGAAATGTCCAATCTTCAGCCGAAATTTCTTTTTACTTTACCACTACAGTGTATGGTCAAGTATTGTAATCGTGCATGAAAAAAGTAGTTTTTTTCCTTCTTTTTTTCGAAATATCTCAAAAACGGCTGAAACTATTTTAATTAAAAAAATTGAGCGAAACCATGGCATTTCGGTCCACAAAAATGCCCTCATAAGTGAACATCGAAAAAATTATATTTGTTGAGATAATAGTTGTTTTGTCAAAATGTCTGTCTGTTAGTTAGTCTGTGCGTTACCAAATTTTTGTGGACGACCTAGCTCAAAAACTAGTGTGAATATCGAAACCAAATTTCACACGTAGTTTTGGTTCTTTGAGATTAAGAGCTGATTAGATTTTGGTGCATATCGACTCAAAAATTAAGGCGGGTGGAGGGGGGGGGGGGGGTTAAAAATTAAAAATCTAAGCCATTTGAGCAAACTCATCCCAATTTTGTATACATAAGTGGGACCCCAGAAGTTTAAAAATGCAAAAACTAACCGTAGGGTCAAAAAATGAAAATCTTGGCCATTTACTAAAATCAACCAAATTTTGTATACATAATCAGTGAGTCCCTAAAAATCTAAAAATGCAAAAACTAACCGCCCGAAATTGGGGGGGGGGGGGTGTAGGATCAAAAAAAGAAAATATAGGCTCTTGTACGAAACTCAACCAAATTTTGAATACATAATCAATGGGCTCCCAGGAGTCTAAAAATGCAAAAACTAACCCCTTTCCCCTACATGATTATAAATAATTTTATTAAATATAAGTGAGGGCCCAGGTTGTATGGTAAAGTCAAGTGGATGACCACATCAGAACACGCCAGCTTATTTGATTATCAACTCAATCACCAAAGTTTCAAATCCATACTTTTGATGATACTTGATAACATTGAATACTACATATTGAAGGAGACAATAAAAGAGTGTGTCTTCTGCTGTAAAAATAAATTTTTATTTATTTATAGAGACTATAGTTTCGAGGACTTTTTGCCCTCTTCAAATTCTTGTTAATCAATGATAACGGACTGATGAAGAGGGCAAAGTCCTCGAAACTATAGTCTCTTTATAAATAAAAATTTTATTTTGCAGCAGAAGACACACTCTTTTATTGTTTCCTTTAATTTATAAAAATTCTGCTACTCTCGGCAAAAAGAACCTTTTAATTTAATAGAATACATAAATAATAAATAGAATTATAAATCTTATAGACTTTAGTGAATTCAGGGAACTAAAAATGTCTATTTTAGAATTATTTCCGAATTCAAATTATTTTCCTATATTCCTTAGACATACATAAGGGAATTTAAAAACTAAAAATTGTACAAATTCAAATAATGAAAATCAAATAAATGCCCCACTTAAGCCCTAGGTGCCAATCGGGGCGAAGCAGTATATATTAAATCGACTTAAAGCACCCACTAAAACAAAATTAATGACTGATACATCAAATTAACTTAAATCTTTATACTATAGTTATTTATCTATAGATACGTATCTATAGGATAATTTGATATATCGTGGAGTTAATTTTGTTTAGTTGGTGCTTTTACTCAATTTATTTTATTACTCAAGGGATAAATGAGATGGGAGAGGTTCAAAATAAAAGATTACATTGCGCACGGAAAGCTTTGTTACAGCTTCCATTTGATTTATCTCTCTTCAATGGGAATTGATAGAATTCTTTTAGAAGTTCCATCACATGCGATTAAATTTTACTTATTAAATATTTTCTCGTTTATATCCTGACATTTTATACTAATGATTTGTTGAAAAAAATAGAACAAAAATAAAAACAAAAAAATATCACGAATGAGCTCACACGAAATGATTAAATTAACTGAAAAATAATTTGGGAGTTTTTTCGATAAATGCCACCCGTAATATAAAATTAGTTTAAATTCTCTTGAACGTGACACGTTTAGAGGATGCTAACTAATTATAATTCCTGTTTTTCTATGTTTTAGCCCCTATTTTAAAATTTAATAAATCCACCAATAATAAATTGGATAAAATTGCGAGGTAGGTTTCACAAAAAAATGAAATAAAACATAAATGAGTTTAGAGTTTTTTTTCTGACTCCTGGTGATGGGCTGACAATCTGAAATATATCGAATTCTAAACTCATTTTTCTTTTATTTTGTTATTTTGTGAAACCAACCTCGCAATTTTACCCAATTTTTATTATTATATAAAAATGTTTCACCTAGAACCAACACTTATCTCCTTAAGGGCCAGTTTCATAAAAAAAATTAATCTTCGGCTTACTCAACTCTAGGTTGAGAGTGAGCCTGGAGTTTCAAACAATATGAATTTCATAAAACAAAATAGGGTCGAGTTAGCTCAGCCTGAGTCAAGGGTAGGAAAATAGGTAGGCAACGGCGAAATTCCCTAGATTTTAGTTATTTTTAGGGGAAAAAAACAATTGTATTTAATTTTTTTTTTGTTTTGTATTCATTAAATAAATTTTTTAAAGTAATTTTTTTTTTTTTTTTTGGCTTTTCGGCCATGGTAGCCATAAGCCATTTACGATACTATTTATTTTTATTTTTAAATTTGTCTCTACCTCGGGGGTCAGATTTTAGCCGGATGCCTCGAGCCGGATTCGAACTCGGGTCCTCTTGGTTAGCTGGCTGACATGCTACCGCCTAGCCTACCCGACCCCCCATTAAATAAATTGTATTCTTTTATTATTTAAAAACAATCAAAATTTTTTTTCTATTTAATCATATAAAAATAAAGTGGTAAAAAAGTAAATATATAGATACAAAACTGAGACAAATCATGTAATTTTAAAAATTTGAAATGTACCTATTGAATAATTGAATATTAAATTTTAGATAGAATTTGGACCAATCTTCAATTAAAAATAAAAGAAGCCCAAATTTCACTATAGAAGAGAAGAAACGTTTAGTTTTCCTCGTAAATAAATATAAAGATGTGTTGGGATCAGATTCTGATGCTAATTTAAAAATAAAACAATAACAAAGTTTTCAAACTTTAATTTATTTTTTTAAACTTTAACTTAGCCCAATAAATAGAGGGGTTTCAGCTTATGTTAATTGCGGGAAAAGATTTTTTTTCGGTATGGTGTGGGTATGCGAAATCTAAGTTTCCGACCTCGAAAATGTGGCCGACAACTTTTGGTGGCCTAAAAACTTCGAAATTTTCGGACTTTTTCCAGTTTCCCGCTTATAACTAGAAAAACAGTTCATATTTTGCAAATAACCGTCCTATAGTAAATTAAAGAGGCCAAAATTAAAAAGCCAAAAAAATATATATATAAACTATTTTAAGTTAAAATTACTTGTATTTGAATTATTATAATAAGTTGAAATTCACGATACGTTTATAATATTTTGATTATAAACTCTAACTTATAAAATGTTTTTCTAATGTCGATGAATAAACACAGAGTTAGCCCCAGGATAAGGCTTAACCCATCAAGTTGGGAGAGTTAAAGATAGAGGGGTTAAGTCTGCGATCACCCTATGTTTTTTTTTTATGAAACATATTTCGAGAGCTAATCCCAGGGTCTTCCCTAGCATAAGGTCATCTTAGTTTTATGAAACTGGCCCTAAAAGTTACCACCAATAATAAACCATTCAAACGAATTGAGTGGATATTGAATGATGCGGCAGTCGAAAATTCAAAGCAAGAAGATAATTTAAACTTTTTATTCAGAAACCGGGGTTTTTGAGGCTTATTCCCTCCTTCTTCAGGGTTTTGAGAAGTCAGTGAAAAAGCCTGAAGAAGGAGGAATAAGCCTCCAAAACACCGGTTTATGAATAAAAGGATAGTTTAAATTATCTTCTTGTTTTGAATTTTGGACTGCCTCATCATTCATTATCCACTCAATTCACTTATCACCCCTTCTTTAAAAACTACTTCATTCAAACGAATATTTCTTTATCAAAATGTAATGACATGAGATATGATCGGCAAATTTACTTAAAATATCTTTTTGAGATTTTATTTGAAGAAATTCTTCTTTATCTGCAAGATTTTATGTTTTTAATATATTACCAACTGATACCAGTGATGGATTTATGCATAGGACAGTGGCATGATGCTATTTTTTTGCATATCGTAAAAATACACTTTGGGTGCTCTGGTTCGACGTCCCACCACTCAAATGGTCTGGAGTGAATATATTATGTTTATAATTGACTATAAATTATAATTTTTATAATTTCATTGTGGGTCAAAAATATTTTTTAACACATATGTATTTTTTACCGCACTCACACCATGCGCAGTACCTGGTCCACCTGCTTAGACCAGCCAGACTGGCCATTCCTTGTACAACTATCATAGACGGTACTATTACGCATTATTTCTAGTTGGGTCAAATCCGTACTCAAAAATATGTCACCAGCTCTTGGACTATAACCCGCATAACAAAAAGGAGCGATACTTTCAATCAGATACAAAGAAACTAAGTTATTTTGGAACACATAATTTTAAACATCCTAAGGTTTTATACACAGAATATGGTAGCATTCAAGATACATCTCGTAATTCTGCTTGAAGATAATTTATATATAATATAGGATAGGTATATTTGTTTTATTTTCGACTGAAAGTATTATCTGGAGACTGGTAGGTACAATCATTTTCTAGCATTTTATCATCTACATCTACATATATCCTTGATTTTTAAAATTTCTTATAAAAACTGAAAATTTTTGCTATGGGTTTCCAGAAGCGTATATCGTTCATTCAAAGATTTAAAGGTAATGTTGTTATAGTTCGTGCCTATGAGAGAACTGTATTAAATGAAGAAGGAAGTATCAGCCAAAGTTGGATGCACCGGGTTCAATAAAACATCCGGAATAAAACGTTTCGGCCTGAGTTTATTTGGCCATCTCAATTAACTGAAGATGGCCAAATAAATTCAGGTTGAAACGTTTTATTCCGGATGTTTTATTGAACCCGGTGCATCCAACTTTGATAATACTTCCTCCTTCATCTAATACACATTCATACACTTTAATCGAAGTTTATAATTTTTCCATCCACCACAATACATTATTTTTATTGATGCAAAACTTAAAACTATAACGAAATTCGAGAAATAAGGAATTGAGGGTCAAATTGCTTTTTAAACTGGAAATGTTTGTTTAATGCAAGCAACAATAACAACGATGTTTATGTTACTCCTCTCTCTTCAAATTTTTACAGTTTCATTTAGTTTATTATTAGATAGGGCTTCTTGAATTTCATGGGTATTAATTTATTGGAATTATAATTTTATCGTGTTTACATAAAATATGAATAGCCTATTGTTATAATCATTGGAGGTTATATATTGCGCAGGATGCTCTATTTGCATGAATTCTTTTAATGGTTCATATAATATGCAAGGTCATAATAATAGATGTATTTCATAGGCCACCGTTTATGGGAAAGTCAATTTAATAGGCTTAATCGTGCAGAAATTGCCCCCTCCTAACTGGAATGGCAACCGAACAGTCAGACAGATAGAGCCTAGTTCGAACCAGATGGCCGTCAATTATATCCACACTATTAGTTACCACCCCCCTTACATCAACAGCCCCATTCATCTAGTACGTATATATGACCCATGACTATTTGTATCCTACTCTAAGCCTGCCTTGTGGCAGTTGACAGAGAAAGAGAGGGGTTCTAATGAAATTAATTGATTTTCCCAGAGATCACTTGAGTATTTCTCAGTAATAAAATCAATTAATTTCATCTTTTTATGTAAAAGGTATTTGCATGTTATTATTGAATATCGGGATTGGGATTGGATCATTGGATGGAATAATGGAATTGAAATAATTATCAGAAAAGAGGTTTTTTTATTTAATTAGTTTTTTCCTCTTATTAAAAACAAGGACTAAAAGATGATCAAGGACAGTCGATGGTGGAGAAGTAATCTCCGGAGTCGAAGCTCAAAAACAATGTATGAATAAATTCATGTAAAATAATTGGTTGGCATGTTATTATTTATATACAAGTTCAAAATGCAAAACACTCAACAAGCTTTAATTAATTATCGGATGGCCATGTGTATAAATTTAGATTCCATAAACTAGGGCTTCCCAAACATTTCCTACAACTTTACAAATCTTGAAATTTTAATGGAACAACTTACCTAAGCTAGATATGCATAATTAATAAATCAAGAAATAGAAAACAGAATATAGAATAGGAAATAGAAAATAGAAATTTTTTTATATAAACTCATTAATTTCATTCTGAAACTTTTGGGTCCATGCACGTTATAAATTTACATGAAGCTAAAAAATTTTATTTTTGACAAGGCTTGGTTCGATATGTGTACCGCATTTTGTGTATAACTGTAAGTTTAAACAACCAACTTGGTCAACTTGTAATTTTGTATAAAATATATCAATTAACATCTATTTGTAAATTTTGTAGCCTAATTAACTGAAGATGGTCAAATAAATTCAGGCCTAAACGTTTTATTCAGGATGTTTTATTGAACCCAGTGATTCCATCTTTGGCTGATACCTCATCCTTCATCTAATACAGTTTCATCTCAGCCACGAACTCTAACAATATTCTAACAATAATTAAGAAAGAATTTATATTTAAGGTCCAAATCTAAGATTTTTTTTTACATTGCATTTCAGAGTAGAGTGACCAGATATTGACATAGACAAAATAGGACATTTGAAGTTTTATAACGCATCCCAGTAGGGCATTTGACAATCCAGCTTAAAACAATTTAAATCGTTAGTAAAAAAAGCACAAAACACTAAAAATTGATAAGAAAAGAATTTTAAATTGAAATAGGATAGGATATACTACTCTTGTTGGTTTAAATCAGGGGTGTCCAACCTTTTAGTTTCCCTGGGCTACATTGGAAGAATATAAGCTGTTTTGGGACACACATAAAATACACAAACACTAATAATAGTTGATAAGCAAAAAAAAAAAAAATAGAATATGTATTTAATATACTTAAGAAATTAAGTTTTGTTATTTTATAATTTTTTTATTATAAAAATAAGAGACAAATCAGCAACATAAAATTATAGAGAGAAGTTTGTCATTGTTTTGGGGACTTGAATCCGTTGATATTTGGCTCAAAGAAATTCTCAGTGAATTCTCAAAATGCTCATCAAATATTTTGAATCTAGCTTAATTATTTGTGTGATTCATACTTGAAAATAAATGCTTGAATAAATAAAATTATAAAGAATCACTTTATGAATATCTCATTGCTAAATATCGTGTTAAATTAAAAAATTAATTACCCATAAATTAATAGCAAGTTAAAAATACTGTACTTTTAGTCGCAATTTCATAAAGTTTGTAAGTTTGCTTTTTTTTGTCTGTTTGTTATTGATAGCCATCTAGGGCCGAATGCGGACCGCGGGTTGGACAAGCCTAGTTTAAATACTATACTCTTTGTTGCAATTGTATCCATTATTATATGAAAAAAAAGTTTATTGTTATTATTAATGACTACCTATAATAAATTATTTGAATTGGTGAAATTTGATCAAGGGTATAAATTATAACATATTTATTTTATTTATTACAAAAAAAATTAGACTTCTAATTTTTATTATCGTATTTATTATTATTATAAAATATGAAAAAAATATTTATTTTAAATATTGTTCTTAGCGATTATAAAATGGTATTAATTGGAATAAACGAAAACACGCGCGACCATAATCGTCAATAGCAAAGTAGTTTTCTATGAAAGTAGGACATTTCCGTTAGGCGGTAAGACGTAGGATAAAGGGTTTAATTGTAGGACCTGTCTCTCAAAGTAGAACGGGTGGGTACCCTATATAGAGGGCTTCGTCCTCTCAGGAGTTGAACCCAAGTACTAACACTCTTGCCGGACTTGTTAGTTCTACAGTCGAGACAAAAACACACCCTGAAATGCAATATATTTAAGAGAAGTCAGAAATTTTTACTCCATGCAACTCGAACGGAAAAAGGAAAAATCCCGCTAATCTGAAAAAAGTTTTCAGACATGGACCAAGATTTGAGTATCATTTTTTGAAAATAAGATGAATTTTTTACAGAAATACAACTCACGGAATAAACTAAATATATCAAGAAATAATTTATATTTAATAAAATTTAACAAATTGGGGAAAAAACTAGGATATTTAGGATATATAGGTAAAAAAATAAACATAGTAAAGTAAAATTAAATTTTTAATTACTACTCTGATTCTGTGTCGATGAATTAGAAATTTTATTTCATTCAACCAGAAATTATCTACTTGCTCTGTTTCTTGTATTTTTGTTTTAAATTAAAATTACTAATTAAATCAATTAGATTTTCATCATCACTTGAGTTAAATATTGTTCGTGTTTCTATCACTGTAAACTGTAGACTAGTTTCAAGATTTGCACATGATTTCTTCAAATCTTTATCCCATGCTCGAAAATTGTCTGATATAAAAATTTAAAGCTTTTCCTGTGGTTTCTTCCTTAAAATGATGTGATCGCTTTGTCAAGCACAACATAAGAAATATTGACATTGAAAGATCTTTACCCTGTCACCATTTTCATAAGAGAATTGCGTTGCATGTTTCTTGGCGGATTTGAGTTTCCTTTTTAAACTCAGCACTGAATTCGAGTTTTTCTACAAGTTCTCTTGCTTCTGTAAGAACACAATAATTGACTTCATCATCAGACCTCATGTTTTCGAGATACCCTTGGTTACTTTTGATGAGATTCATTGAACTTTGTAGATACTTTGCAGAGACTTTTGGTAACATTTTACTAATCATATTTATTTTAAAAAGTATCTCATGCCAGTTGACTACACAGAAAAGAAACTTAAAACTGTACAGGTTTTGAGCAATTCCCAAAGAAATATTTCTGCCTCAAGAGTTAATTTTATTCTTATTGGGATGCTTTATACACAGAACCATACATTATTATTATTATTATTATTATTACGAGCAGTACCTGGCGTGCCTACGGCACGCCCGGCACCGCTCGGCCCTCGGGCTGGTGGCCCTGGCGGGCAGCGTCTCGAGATGTGATTATTAGCTGTACGTAATTATATGTTTTGAAAAAAATATTTTTTGAATAATGAATATTGATCAAAGAAAGATGAAAAAATATCATTAAATGCTTTATAAATACTTTATTAGAGCATGCAACCATTTCTCTCGAAATTCCCGATCGGTTGGAAACCTATTTCTTTTTTAATAATACATTTCAATATTTAAATTTATCTAAAAAGTGTCTCTAAATTAATTATATATAATAATTTTAAAATTAATTTATCTACTAAAATTTCAAATGACACGCGCAGTAATAAATTAAGAATTATTCTCATTATCCCATTAAATCATATCTCATTAAAACTTATATTATAAATTAAATATATATATATATATATATATATATATATATATATATATATATATATATATATATATATATTAAAATTAATTTGTCTACTAAAATTTTAAGAATTTATATTTTTCTTAAATTCAAAAAGAAAAAATTAATTTTCGCGGTATGAATTATTTCCAAAAATTAAATATATATTAATATATATTATATTTAAAATTAATAAATTTGTCTACTAAAATTTCAAATGAGACACGCCGTAAATCTAATATTCTAAGCTATATAGAGGAATATAGTAATATATAGAGATATTATAGATATATAATATAGAGAATAGATATGTTTTATTTGTAAAATTTGACAATAAAAGAACTGTCATTGAATATTAGTTGCTTTTTCTCCCACATGTTCCTTGCTGCGCCACGGGTACTGTCTGACAATGGCTTTTATATATATAGATATTTTAATAAAACTTGAGTAATATACGAGGTAGGTTTCACATGTGAAACCTACCTCGTATCTTACTCAAGTTTTATTATTATATTAAAATGTTTCACCTAGAACCAACACCGAACTCCTTAAAAGTTATATATAGATATTTGTTTATCGGCGCGTCGACTACTATGGTCATTGGCGCCATCACGTAGGTAAGAATATAAGAATAACGAAAAACAACAAACAACAACCGTATACAATTAAATCAATTTCAACAAGTGTACTCGATTCAAAAACTCAAATAATTTCTCAAAATTCTCCTGGCCAGTCAACAGGCTTCCGATTGATACACCTTCTATCTTAGAATGTATTCTTTGTGCGCCATACCGAGGACAATCAATCAAAATATGGTCAACCGTGACTCTAGTATAGCAGGTTCCACACCATGGGGGATCCAGTCTTAGAATCAAATGACCGTGTGAAAAAAAACAATGCACTATTCTTAATCTTGTTATGATAGAAGAATTGAATCCCTCATTTTCCTCAATTGGGCTTTATTGATCTATTGAACAGAAACATTTTCTCTAATAAATATTCGCTCTTAAAACAAACAAATTTTTTTCCCGGTTTTCTGTAGTTCGCAAGATTCAAGATCCGGCCCTGCATACGTTCCTATAGGGATGTTTGTATTTAGGATATAGGTATACGTAAATATTTGACCGTTTCGGTGCTTATGCTAGCCATAAAGATTTGTTATTGAAAATAAACTATTTAATAATTTAAAACTTTACTTTGTTTATTAAAAAATGTTTGTATATAAAATTTAATTAAAATATTTTATATCTCATCTCATTCCTCAATGCAAAAATCAATTTTAATTTTATTGGCTCTTTCCATTCACTTGATAAAAAACAAAAATCATTAAAGTTCTTTCAAAGGTAACGTTCACACCCATCACTTTGAAATTCCTACTTTTATATTAAAATAGTTTCCTAATTTTATTGAGAAATAAACTTTTCGCTCAAATCTCCATCCCTTTTATTTGTGAACTTTTTAATGTTGTATATATCTTATATTTTTAAACATATATATTTAAGGGCAAACTAACAAAATTGGTTGAACTTTACACCAGGGATAGAATTTCAGAGAAGCCTTAAAGTTCATAGAAAATGGCTTGGCTGATTTCCGATCTATAATATATTATATATTTATAGTTTATTTTACATAATATATCATGTTACTGAGATACTGAGTGTCTTTTTAACCGACTTCAAAAAAGGAGGAGGTTCTCTATTCGACTGAATTTTTTTTTTGTGTCTATGTTACCTCATATCTCCGCCAATTGTGAACCGATTTTGAAAAAATTGTTTGCAATGGGTTCAGTCTAGCTTCCGATTGGTCCCTTTTTTTTCATTGGTATTAGACATTTTTTGTTAGGTTTGCTCATGCATAACTTCTTTGTTTATGAACCGATTTTGATGCTTCTTTTTTTATTGGAAAGAGGGTATCTTAGGGATGGTGCGATATTAATTTTGTCAAGTTTTGATGATATTATCAACGACGAAATAACGTAAATCTCCAATTCTTATGACCAAATAATCGAAATTATAATAAATAAAATCTTTTATAAAAAATATAAATTAAGTCACTATTAATAACATCACTAAAAAAGAGAAAAATAAAAATAATTTTTTAGAAAAAAATAAAACCGACTTCAAAAAAATTAAATGCAACAAATAAAATCCACTAAAAGGTATAAAATAATAATTGAATGTAATGGAAGGAGGCCCAGAGGTAGTGAGGAAAGAAAAAATTAACACATATAAAATACGGTGTAATTTATTGGAATCCTTCCTCCTTTCCTTTCAAACCGACGTTTCGGAGGATTTTTCCCTCCTTCTTCAGAGTTTCAAAGGGTCAATGAATGAAACAAATAAAATGTTTCCTTCTTCTCTCCACAGTAGTGTTCAAAAACTTTCTTCATTTTTAACAAAAGCATAGAAAAAACAATTTTTATTTCCTCTTTTCCTTAATTAGATGGCTAAATGGCTTTTGAATCTAACATATATAGACCAAACCCCTTCCATGACAGATGCGCACATTGTTAAAAATGAAGAAAGATTTTGAACACTACTGTGGAGAGAAGAAAGAAACATTTTATTTGTTTCATTCATTGACCCTTTGAAACTCTGAAGAAGGAGGGAAAAATCCTCCGAAACGTCGGTTTGAAAGGAAAGGAGGAAGGATTCCAATAAATTACACCGTATTTTATATGTGTTAATTTTTTCTTTCCTCACTACCTCTGGGCTGCCTTCCATTACATTCAATTAAAGTTTCTACCAGTCCGTCTCTCTCCAGAGAAAATTTCGTTGTATAAAATAATTATTATCTTATTTAGTTACAACTAAACGACGAAATATTAACATGAAATTACTTTTTGAAGTCGGTACCAAACATATACACTATATGAATTGCACTCAACGGATCTTACTTAGTACGTCTGGCGAGTGCGATCGCTTATAGGTATAGTTTGTTTGTCACCGACTTCAAAAAAGTAATTTCATGTTAATATTAACATGAAATTACTTTTTGAAGTCGGTGCCAAACAAACTATATACCTATAAGCGAGCGTACCCGCCAAACGTACTAAGTAAGATCCGTCGAGTGCGATTCATAAAATGTATATGTTTGGCACCGACTTCAAAAAGTAATTTCATGTTAATATTTCGTCGTTTAGTTCTAACTAAATAAGATAATAATTATTTTATACCTTTTAGTGTATTTTATTTGTTGCATTTAATTTTTTTGAAGTCGGTTTTATTTTTTCTTAAAAATTATTTTTATATACAATTATAGATATTGAAAGAAAAATAAATGAAGCTCATTTTTGATAAATGTATATTTTATTTTAATATATTTTCTTTAATGTCACAAAAATATTTTTGCCTTTAGCTTCATCTCATGGCTTTACAGGGAATTGGAAAGTTTTCTTTCAATCCGTAGTATTAAGAATGGGATTAATTTTAATATCGTCATCTTCTTCTATGCTTAGGCAGGGCATAGTCTGAGAATTCCGTGGTTTAAATATTGTCAAATATTGTCGAAGCCTCTTCCAAAAGCAAAAAATAAATAAATAAATGTTGTAGCTAGTATAAGTAGAGTTATTTTCCTGATTTTACATATATAACTAGTAAACAGTATATCTCTTTCGACACAAATATTCGTTGTATAGAATTATTTTCTCTTTAAGAATTTTTTCTGTAAAAAGTAAATAGTAAATTTAGTTTGATGAAAGTAGCAGAATTTATGATTCATAAAAAGGAGGTTATCCTCTGTTTAATGCAAATAAACCTATAAATACCTATATATTAATATATAATTTATTTGTATGGATGTTGTTAGAGTTCGTAGTTGTGATGGAACTGTATTAGATAAAGGTATGTGAACTGAAAAAATCCCTTAGTCAACAAATTTCTCCTACAGCATTTGAAAACTACTTCAGAAATAGATGCCGAAACGTCGTCCATTTTGATGTGATTTTTTCTTTAAAAATCTGCAATCTAGATGGTTTGAGTTTGAACTCTCTTTCGATAAACAACTCAAATATACTAACTATCAAATGTATAATAATTTCTTTAAGATTAGAGTAATTTTTGGAGACGGACGGATAAGTGAATTAAATGGATATCGATGAGGCAGTCCATAAAAGAAGAAGATAATTTACACTATCTTTTTATTCATAAAACCGACGTTTCGACTATTCCCTCCATTCACTGACTTTTCAAAACCCTGAAGAAGAACGGAATAGCCTCCGAAACGTCGGTTTTATGAATAAAAAGATAGTGTAAATTATCTTCTTCTTTTTGGACTGCCTCATCGATATCCACATAATTTCTTTCATTTCACTTGGCTTAGCATGGTTTATTAGCTTCCCTGACTGCCTACCCTAGAGGCTTACAGGTTTCCCCATAAACTCGCTTTTGGAAGTTGACTCCTGATATCTTAATGAATCGATTTTTATTAGGTATGTTTAATTCTTCAATGAACGTATTAGAGGAGATAAGTAATATACATATTTTCGAAAAACTTTTTTAAAATCAAAAAATTAAAAATTTTAAAATATCTTACTTGAAAAAATAAATAAATAAAAATAAAAATGTTTTTCTAGCACAAATTTTGGAAAATCAAAGGGGAGATTATTTTACAATGAACGTCCCACCCGATGATTTTTTCTTGTTATCAAATACGCAATACTAATTTCAATTTGTGTGCCATATGTTATTTTTTTGTTCGAGTTCGTGGCTGTGATGAAACTGTTTTAGATGAAGTAGGAGGTATCAGCCAAAGTTGGATGCTCTGGATTCAATAAAACACCCTGAATAAAACGTTTCGGCCTGAATTTATTTTGTCATCTTCAGTTAATTGGGAGTTATACACAAAATGCGGTACACATATGTGATCGAACCAAACCTTGTCAAAAATAAAAATTATAGCTTGTAACATTCATTCTGAACCTTTGGGCGCAGGCACGTTATAAATTT
The DNA here is from genome assembly GCA_024734495.1 of Forficula auricularia. Lineage (NCBI taxonomy): Eukaryota > Metazoa > Arthropoda > Insecta > Dermaptera > Forficulidae > Forficula > Forficula auricularia. The sequence goes on along the minus strand of JALMQS010000087.1, from coordinate 280,796 downwards.
GGATGAAGCTACAATTTTTATTTTTGACAAGACTTGGTTCGATCACATATGTATACCGCATTTTGTGTATAACTCCCAACTAACTGAAGATGGCCAAATAAATTTAGGCCGAAATTCGGCCGTTTTATTCAGGGTGTTTTATTGAACCCAGCGCATCTCACTTTGGCTGATACCTCCACCTTCATCTAAACAAATATGTTATTTTGTACTTAAATTATTGCACTTTAAATAAATAAATAATGACCTTTATTATCCAATACAAAAATACAACAAATGTTTTACAATTATTGCAATTTAAATTAGTTTTCTAGTTTCACGATAATTTTTAGTCAAAACAAATATATATAATAATATTATGATCGAATTTTTTTGCAACGAAATTTTATCTGGAGAGAGACGGACTGGTAGAAATTTTAATTGAAAGTAATGGAAAGCAGCCCAGAGGTAGTGAGGAAAGAAAAAATTAACCCATATAAAATAAGGTGTAATTTATTGGAATCCTTCCTCCTTTCCTTTCAAACCGACGTTTCGGAGGATTTTTCCTCCTTCTTCAGGGTTTCAAAGGGTCAATGAATGAAACAAATAAAATGTTTCCTTCTTCTCTCCACAGTAGTGTTCAAAAACTTTCTTCATTTTTAACAAAGGCATAGAAAAACAATTTTTAATTAAGAAAAGAAGAAAGAAGGAAAAAAATTGTTTTTCTATGCCTTTGTTAAAAATGAAGAAAGTTTTTGAACACTACTGTGGAGAGAAGAAGGAAACATTTTATTTATTTCATTCATTGACCCTTTGAAACCCTGAAGAAGGAGGAAAAATCCTCCGAAACGTCGGTTTGAAGGAAAGGAGGAAGGATTCCAATAAATTACACCTTATTTTATATGGGTTAATTTTTTCTTTCCTCACTACCTCTGGGCTGCTTTCCATTACTTTCAATTATGATCGAATGTTTTAATATTGTGGTTCCACTAATTTTTAAAAAATTACATAAAGAAAAAGAAATGTTTTTTTTTTATTTAGAGATTCAAAAGTTTATTTCAATTGACAAAAATTGAAAAAGTAAGCAGTTAAAAAATTTACTTAAGCAAGCAAAATAAAAATATCGGTAAATTAGAGAAAAAAAATACTAAATGAAAAAATCCTCCCTCTTTTAATATTACTAGACACAAGTATGAATATTCTTGAATGTTAAATGAAATTATTTGTTTTCGAATATTAATGGTTGCCTCTTTTCGTTCGTTATCAGAGCTCCGATGATAATCCGTCCGTTCCCTTTGGCTTATCATTCAGCTCTTTCGCCCGGCAGGCAAGTCTTCAGCAGGACGCCTAGAAAACAACTCACGCGCTTGGGAGAATTCAATCTTGGCCTTTTGGTAAGTACTTTTTTAAAAACAATTTTTTATTACTAATCAAGTTATATATATTCAAATATCATACTATTATTCACCTAAAATTCACATATTTTGATTTCATAAATTATAAAATATCATAAATAATAAATAAACTGCAACGGATCGTTGCTAAACTTTATCCAAATTCATTTGAAATATTAATATGTTCTTGAGTAAAGTACTTTAAAATATAATTTTACTAAAAACTTTATTTAACCTTTTTTGTGGTTCCCAAGGTACTTAATTAGGATATTAAATTTCATCAAAATTGTTTAAGTCATTTTCAAGATATTTAGAAAAAACTAAAAAAGTACTGAAATAAAGTACTAATGTTTGTGGGCCGATATGTACCAAAAACTAATCAGCGCTTCATTTTGTTAAACTAATGGTACGTTTTCAATTTCATTTCAATCGGTGCAACGGTGTGGAAAAAATCGTGGACGAAAAAAACGATAACACACACACGCACACACACACATCCATCCATCCATCCATCCATCCCCACGCACTTCCAAAAAAAATGGCACTTTTTGGCCTCTCGACGAGATTCCAGGTAATTTTTGGCAAAACTGTCACGTGCTAAAATTCAATCTCATTGAATACTTCAATTTGTGACCTTAATTGAGTCTATGGGTTCCGTAGTCTTTACCTGAGAACCCTTTGAAGTCGCGCTTGCCGCGAGAGCGATTCCAATACTTTCTCCCATGCTTCGCATTGGATAAAGTAAAAATGGGTGACCCAGCTAGTAGTGGATACCCATCCAGTAGTTGATCGAATGTTCAAATATTCGTGTCATTTTCAGTCGGAAACAACTATTTTCTCTGGGCCCATATAAAAATATATTTAGTTATTTATGATTTAAATGTTGTCAACTCAGGTTGTTTCACATATCGAAGAACTAACTAAAACCAACAAAACAAGAAATTTTTTTTCGGTTCATGAGTTGCAATACTTTTAAAAAATGTAATTTTTTAATTTCCATTGTGTCTCTTAAAAATAATAAAAAAAATAAATTAAAATATAAATAAAATTATCAAACTGTGTAATTTTACCTCCTTTGAAATCATTGATCAATTGTTGGATTTGAGTTTGATCAAAAATTGGATTAGCCCGATCAACTGTTTATGCTCTTTAATAAGGCCTGAATTTTATATTCTCCTATGATTGGACACATATAAGAGATTGTTATTATGGTGTGAGTTTTCTATTAAGATTTAAAATGAAAGCTGGGTGATAAAAATAGCGTAGCATCGTCGTTATTTGATCAACTACTGGCTGGGTCACCCTATGTACTTCTTTTTAAACTTTTTGAGAAACCCCTATAAATTCATGCTCATTTTAGATTTATTTATTGTATACTTATTTATATTTTAACTTATTTAATTATCTGAAAGCCATAAATTTCTTTTACATATGTACACAATCTAAATTCATATAATAAATCTAATCTTTGCTCTTTTTCATTCATTAAGATTCAATCAAATTGTATGAATTATCATAAATTTCAAATTTCATGACATTAGTAAATCTAATTTTCTATATGCTTAAAATTCTTCAAATAACACGAGTTAAAATATTACTTATTTGTATGTTAATTTAACTTATTTAATCATTAAACGCAAAAACAAGTCAAGACAAGATAAAGTTTATCTATTTTAAAAAGTAGAAAATGCAATTTTTTTATTTCTTTCTTTTTATTAGATATCTATTTTTAATAAATAATGGCACTTTTAATCAAGACAAAGACTATATTTAAAATAAAATACATTTATATTAAATACTAAATTATTTATTTTACTGGAAACGTCCATTTTAAATTATTTTTTTATTTTGAAAAAATATCCTAATAAGATAACTAATAGATAGTTTTATATTTTCATCTTAATTAACATTTCTATAATTCTAAGAGAAGAATAAAATAAAACGCAATTCAATTTATGTAAATAAGACTAGCTATTTAAAATATATTAACGAAATTATTCAAAATAGGTACTACGATTTTGTCAATGATACAAAAGTTTTTTTTACTTTATTTTATTATTTAATTTTAAATAAAATATCAAAGATACTTCTGATTTATAAATTATAAATAGTCAATGCTATTTGGTGCTTCCAAACCTGGGGTCAGCGAAAATTTTCAGTAGAAAGTACAAATATTTATTTATGAAACAGAATTTTCGTCATTACTTTTAATAAAAAATAAGCACAGATTATGGCTTTCCACGGTAACTTTGGAAGATTCCTTGCCAGTTAACATTTCTGCAATTGAACCAGATATTAATTTGTTGTGTAGAAACATGCAACTGCAACCACTCATTAAATTGTTTTGTGAGCTTTATATTATACATATATAGTTTTTCTTTTTTATTTTGAAAATCTGTTTATAAGTAAGTTACTATTCTTTGTGATAAAATATAAAAATCTGAAATAAAAATTTTGACGACTAAAATATGTTTTTTGGGGGATCCGCGGATTATTTTTTCAGATTTAGGGGTCCGTGGCATGAAAAAGATTGGGAAGCACTGCTATAATTTAATGTGATATTTGTGACAACTAATTTAAGGTAGTTCTTTCGCGACAATCCACACAAAACGTTTTAGGCTCGTAACCACTCTATACATATGAATGGTTCTAAAAGTTTAGGTTATGTTTTTTTAACGTGACTATACTTCTCACACCACTATATCCTCTTTATGAATGGATCGTTTCCAAGCCATTGACCTTATATCCCCACCACTAAAAATAATCGCCCAAATATGTTATTTTTTATTTTTTATCAAAACTACGAGGTAAATAATTTAAAAAAAAATTTATGCAAACGCAGCTGTCATGATTATTGAATCCGTTGAAATATTTAATTTTTTCAAGAAATAATTTAATTAAGGTCAAAAATCTAAGGTTTTAGTATAATATTTTTACATTGCATATCAAAGATAAACAAAAAAAAAAAATTTGTTTTTATTTTCTCTTTAATTTATTGCATGTCTAGTGTGTTTTTGTCTCATGGGTCGAACTAACAAGCCCGGCAAGTGTGTTAGTACTCGGGTTTAACTCCTGAGGGGACGAAGTCTTCTGATATACAATGTAAAAATATTCTATTAAATCTTAGATTTTTGACCTTAATTAAATTCTTTCTTGATATATTCTGGTTTCAACGTGAGTTGAAAAAAATCCATCTAATTTTCAAAAAGATCTCAAACCTTTGGATTAATTAATTTAATTTTTTGTTTATTCGTTTTTAGAATAGTCTCAATAATAGACAATAATCATTTTCGACCATGATTTTAGTTTTTTCTGTAATATATCACCCTATTTGTGGTCTGTTTGCCATAGATTCTTAAAAAAATATTTAGATAATAGTTAGCATAGCTTGGTCCGTACTGGATATGTTAATTTTCAAAGGAGGATGAAGAAATTTCAATTGCTTCTTTCAGTAATATTTTTATTTTTAAATTAATAAAAATTCTTCCTTTTTTAAAAAATATATAAAAATCACTATAATAAACAAAAAAATATTATTTCTAAGGAAAAATATTTTTCTTAGGTAAATGAAACAATAATATCCAAACAGATTTTGTTGTTAATGAACAATTGTATTAAGTTCTTGTCTCTCTGTCATCAAAAGTTTGCCGAAAAAAATGAGTAAAATTAAAGTATGAATTAACTTATTGAATTTTTAATAACATACAATTAAAATTATTTATTGTTATGATGCGATTCGGAGGACACGAGGAAAATATCTTTTATGAGAATTATTGAAGTTTTCATCCATTAAATAGAATCTTTTATTAAACTAGACAATAGTTTTACAAAGTTAAAATGTTTCAAAAAGTTTCCAAGCTTGAATCTCTCTCTACTAGATCTTAGATGATGAGTTCTTCCTCTAAATAGTCCTTGAATTTGTTAACTTGTTATCTTCCTCTAGTTATGATCATTATGAATTTGCTTAGTAATTACAGTAACTTTGCTTTTAAATAGTTCGAGGAATCAAATAAATTGATAGTAAATTTAACTATTTATTCTTTGAACATGATAATTTTAGGTCAATCATGGGTAGAGCCTCAAGGAAAAGAAGAAATAAATTTAAACACCCCTACAAAAACATAAATATTAATGAAACCAATCTCTCTTGAGTTTTTTTTTGTAAATAATTTACCCATATAATATTATAGACATGGCTTTTGTTTTATTTCAATTGAAAACTTATCGATGTTATTCATATACACTCATTTTCAAAGTCAATTAAAATTTAATTTTTCCAATTTGTTCCATGGGTCTAAAATCTAGCTCTTATTTTTTTGATTTATTTGTCTAATAATAAAGTACCGATTGGTTTTCAATGTTTTTTTAATTTGTTTATCTATTGTGTTAATAAAAAGTTAAATGGAATTTTTAAACTACACTACCATTGGCGTAGTTAGTGAGTTTTCCTAGGGGGGTAGCCGGCCTAGCTGATTATCACCACAAGGTTGCAATTTCGGTAATCTGATTAGAGATCAACTAACTTTTTAGTAGAATTGACAAATTTTGGATGTAACGACATAATTTAATGAGAAATACATAAGTGATGCCTCGTAAAAATGGAGTTACGATATTTCTAGGGGAGGAATTGAGAGGGGGCAATCCCCCCCCACCCTTAACTACGCCGATGGCCATAAGCTCTGGAGCATTCTATCAACGACTGGACTCGCCTAGCTCTTACGCAGCTTTCATTCTTCCGCGCGCAATTTGTTGCCTAAATACAGGCGTACCAACTTGTATAATAAATCAAAAAGTGAATTTAATTTTATTTAGGAAACAAATCAAAGATCTTAGTAGAAATATTTTTACATTGCATATCAGAGGGTTTCGTCCCCTTGGGAATTGAACTAGCTTGCCGGGCCGTCAGCCGAACTCTTAAGACAAATCTCCCTCCGATATGCAACATATATAAGAAATAAAGCAGCAAATTTTTCACTCCTTTCAACTCGAAGGGAATAGTAAAAAATCAGGCTAAACTGAAAAAAGTTTTCAGTGTCGGGTCCTTTATTTAAATGATTAATGTAAAGGTTTAAGCATCTTTTTGAGTTTCTTTTTTTGAAAAAAGATGGAATTTTTTCAAAAATCAACCCAATTATATAAGGACCCGACACTGAAAACTTTTTACAGTTTAGCCTGATTTTTTACTATTCCCTTCGAGTTGAAAGGAGAGAAAAATTTGCTGCTTTATTTCTTATATATGTGGCATATCGGAGAGAGATTTGTCTTAACGGTTTGGCTGACGGCCCGACAAGCTAGCTTTGGGTTCAATTCCCAAGGAGACAAAACCCTCTGATATCCAATGTACAAATATTTCTACTAAGATCTTTGATTTGTTTCCTAAATAAAATTAAATTCACTTCTTAATTTTATATAATTGGGTTGATTTTTGAAAAATTCCATCTTTTTAAAAAAAAAAAACTCAAAAAATGCTTAAATCTTTATATTAATCATTTTTTTTTTTTTTTTTTATTTAAGGACGCGGCGACTACAAAGGTCATTAGCGTCACCAGATTTATTCTCTTTTGTAAGGATCTAATTTAATTTATATAAATGCAAAAATCCTTATTGCTTTTAAATATATGAATAAATTATCAAGCCCTTCAGGTTCGAACAATATTTTCTCCAGGCTATCCTGAATTTTAAACCTGCTTCTATCGTTGTCATATAAGGGGCATTCCAGCAAAACATGGCTTACATTCATTTGTTTATTACAATCAATACAATACGGAGAAGTCTGTTTATTCAAAAGATGTTGGTGTGAGAAAAAACAGTGTCCTATTCTTAGTCTATTAAGAATAGTTTGTTGCTTTCTCGATATTGAAACTATATTTTCAACTTTCTATATCGCTATTAATCATTTAATAAATCAAGTTCAAATTCAGACTACATTTTGAGGATTTTAATTTGTACAGTTATTTATTTTTATTTTATAATACAATATTTTTCTTATACATGAGAAAAAAATTCAATTAATTAAAAATCTCTAAATGAAAAAATAATTCATCAAATTTAAGTTCGATTTCCGACAAGAGCTACAATATTCAATAATGTTTTTTTTGAGATTGAACGACGGATTAACCAATCGACTTGATTGGGAAATAATGGAATTGAAATAATTATCCGAAAAGAGGTTTTTTTATCTAATTAGATTTTTCCTCTTATTAAAAACAAGAACTAAAGATGAATAAGGACACTCGATGGTGGAGAAGTAATCTCCGGAATCGAAGCAAAAAATACAATGTATACATTAATTAATGTAAAATAATTGGTTTAATAAAATTTATAAAAAAAAAATAATGTTTTTTCACTCGTCATTGTAAAAGATAAAATAATTGAATATATTGGCTGATAAAATAAAATGAAAAATTATTACACTTTACGCTGACCAATGGGTGAAGTTCTCCAGGCGGCCGGAATATTGAATTTACTCAAAAAATCACTCAAAAATGCTAAATCGTCGTCCTAGAGTGTAAACCTCCTAACAAGGAAATTTTTTAGGGCAGAGAAAACAAAAAAAAAAATGAATATTGTTGTTATGGAAAGAAACTATTTTTCACATTTTTTTTCTACAACTTACGATCGTAATTTTAAGTAGCAGTTTTACTTGGACGATGCTGCATCTCTTTTTCTTTCGAACGGTAATAATATGTCATATATGATAAAAAATGGATTTAGCAGGCTTACACTTTAAATATTGTTCTTATTCATATTATCTATTGTTTATATTGTCCAAGTTAAAAGAAGCCAAGCTATATCGTCATTATGAATGTACACCTCTTTTGTGATAATTATTAGCTTGAAAATTCACTCATATTAGATTTATAACATGTTATCTATGGTGCTCTCGTAATAATGAAGTTTCGATTTTTCTAAGAGGGAGGGGGGCAATGAGTTTCGTAGAGGGGTACTCCCCCCTTGTCCACCCTAACTACGCCCATGTACACTACATAGCTAAAGTATTCACTTATTTTTGAATCAGGATCGGAGTCAACTCCTTCGTGAATAATAGAAACATTAATCATACCAAGTTTTTCCTAATCTGTAGAGATGTCCAATCCTCCAAAAAATATGCAGAGTAGTCAACCCTTAACTACATATTTAATACAAAAATTCTAAATAATGATAAGAGTCGTTGGGTAAATAAGGGAATGAATTAGTTGAGTTATGTATCCCTCCTTCCAGGGAGGTTGTGGCTCTGAAAAATCTCCTCCCCCCCTCATAAAATAAACTTGACACCGACTATAGTAATAACGTCATTATTTTATGTTTATTAGAGACATAAATCAAGACCAGGGCTGACCATACCAAAAGTATTTTGGTGCGCCAGAAAAACATTAAGATTAAATATGGGGAGATGTTAAAATAATGACCTTTATCATCATTTTTGCGCTGCTTGTACTTCAGTGCCGAACTTACTAAGCTAAGGTGCTCAGACCGGTCAATTTGGGCATTGAACTTTTTGGTAGTTGGCCAATCCGGGTCTAGAAGGAGAAATAATAATTTAACATAATAAAAATAATGTAAGTGATTTAATTTGATTTGTATAGCTGTTTTTAATAAAAGTAAAATAATCTTGCATATAGATATAATATATTATATTAGGTCAAGAAAATTTTGGGAATTTGATGGGGTTTTTTACATCCAATCCAACTTTTTAACTTAATTGAACTTATATTTTCTCTAGTCATACCCTAACTATTAAGTAAGTGGTTGGCACTACGCAGTCTCGTGGCCAAAAATATAACTAAACTACTCGAGTCAGCTGAACAACTAACAAAGATAGTAAACAACAAACTAATAATCTATTTTTTTTTTTTTTTTTTTTTAATAATTCTCTTATATAATAAAAATAAATATGACCCGATTGTGTTAGTTTTTATCTTTACTACCAGTCAGCGCTGTTTACCAACGAACAGGCAGTTCTCTACTATCTGTGATATTATTTATTTTGCTGATAACCTTTTTTACTATAATTTTATTAAAAGCCTTTTTACAGCTTCCTTATTGTTATTGTTTTTTGTAATTATCTATATTTTATACAATTATTTATTGTTTTTAGTTTTTTCAATATATGGTAGTTTATTTCATATATTTACTGTATTAGAGGCCCATTTACAGCTTCTTTATTGTTATTGTTTTTTCTTATATAGTTTGTTTTTGGTTATTGTTTATACATTTATTTATTTATTTATTGTTTTGTTTTTTATATGGTATGTGTATAGTTTATTTTATATATTTATTTTTCTTAAGTTTCATATGAATATTTAGATTTTACCGGAGACAATATTAAATTGAAAGTTTTTGTGCCGAGGGTATCAGAATTTTGATATATTGAAGAAGACAATATTCTTCGTTTGTCTTTTGAAGTGTAATTTGTTCCCTTGCAATCAATTCCTAGACATCGGTTTACTTGCTTGTTCCCTTTGAGTGATCGGTCTGGGATGCTTTGCTTGCTCAACTGTGCCACCAGGCCCAAGAAGTCTGTCTTAAGGATGAGCTGATGTCTTATGGATTGTAAGAACAAAAGAAATGGGCCTCATAACAATATGGAAGAATGGGTTAAAAAAATGAATTAATAAATAAATATATGTAATGTATATAGATCTCACTGCTTTTTTTGCTAAACAATTTTTATTAATATACATGGTATATATATATATATATAAAATTAAGGTTTTGTCTGTACATAGATCAAAATCACGTCAAATTTTGGTTGCACACGTTTCAAGCAAAGTTATGAACGAAAACACCCTAAACAAAATTTATGTCTGTCTGTATGTCTGTCTGATTTCTTTTCGTGGGTTCTGCGCAAACAAATGTTGGGCGTCTCTGTCGCATCTGACCTGTCTTGGAATGAACACATCTCCTCTGTGGCGAAATCTGCATCAAGGAAGATTGGCTACTTATTCAGGTCCAAGCGATTTTACAAGTCCCCATATCTTCTCACCATCTACAAGGCCCAAATCCGCCCCTGTCTCGAATACGGCTCTCATCTATGGAGAGGAGCCTCTAAATACTGGATGCAATTCAGAAACGAGCCGTCAGGCTAATTGACGATTCTACCCTCACCGACTCCCTCGACACGCTAGCTCATCGAAGAAATGTCTCTGCCCTTTCCCTTTTCTATAGATACTATCACGGCAGGTGCTCTGATGAGATAAAATCAATAATTCCCCCCAAAGCATGCTTTGCACGTAGCACGAGTTTTGCCGACTCCCAACACTCTTTCGCTGTCAAATTAGAAAAGTGCCGGACCACTTCATTTGCCAATACATATATTCCCATGACTTCAAGGAACTGGAACTCTCTCCCAGCCTCCATCTTTCCCAGCACTTATAATCTTCAAACCTTCAAAACCGGATTGCATAGACACCTACGTCTACACCCTCTCACTTAATCAACTTTCCCTTCTCTTCGGTAATGCAAGAGTCTTTCGAGAGTCTGAATGCAAGAATGCAAGAGTCTTCCATAGGAGCTGCATCTTTACTGTTGCACCCCTTCTTGCATTCGATTGCATTAAAAAAAAAAAATCTTGCTCACGATTCACGTAAAAACGGCTGAAGGGATTATTATGAAATTTCATATTTGGATCCGATGTTTTCTAACTTAAAATCATTGCTATATAACGTTTTGCTATTTTGACCCCAAAAGGGGATTTGGGAGGAGCCCACTAATGGAAATTATCAAATAACTCCTAAACTATTAACTCTACGCCAAATTTTATAATGAGCAAAGTTGTAGTGGATATGATTTCTGACTTTTGTTTAAAAATTCCCCTAAAAACCACCAAAAAAAAGGGAAGTAGGGTCAAAAAATGAGTCCGAGGGATGGGGGTCCAGAAGGTGTAGTATCTTGGCTAGCAAGAGGGCCTCCGAAGGGGGGCCTCGCAGCTAATAAATAATATGTATATCGTCGGCTTAGAGTGTAAACCTGCTAAATCCATTTTTTATCATATATGACATATTAAAATCGTTCGAAAGAAAAAAAAATGCAGCATCGCCCAAGTAAAACTGCTTCTTAAATTTACCATCCTAAGTCGTAGAAAAAGTGTGAAAAATAGTTTTTCCATAACAACAAAATTACATTTTGTTTGTTTTTGTTGCGAGTTAGCAGGTTTACTCTCTAAGCCGACGATATATGACTTGGAAATATTAGGAATTAACTATTAAAATTTCATAATTTCTACTGATACACAGGTAATTTCATTTCTAACACCTTAGAATTTTAAATACTAATAATTATTAAGCACCAAGATTCTGTTACTAATTAAATTCAAGCTAATACGTTGACGATACATTCAAGAGAAGAAAAACTTATTTATTTAAATATGTAGATTTTCGCTTAGATTGTCTTTTTTTCACAGATTAAATTTTCGTTTCGTAAGAGAGTGCAAATAAAGAAAACGAATTTGTACGTTTAGAAATCTTAAGTCTTATCTTTCTTTTCTGCAAATTTTTTTTTTCATTTCTTCTTGGGCTAGCCTAAAGCGCAAAAGAAATGAGTTGAGTTTTTTTTTTTCGGTGGGAATTGTTAAGTAACCCCCACCCAAGGCACCCTAGCACATTATCTTTCTTTTTTCTCTCGCTTTCTTTTTTTTCTGTTAAATAGTCTTTTAACCCTTATTATTTTTTTAAAAACGACTATGAGGTGGGGGATGTTTTAACAAGTCTATATTTTATAAGGATAAGTATTTTCTTGTTGTTATAAAGTCAGTTTTATTATTATAGAGTTGAGATAATATAAATCCTGGCTACATAATTAAACAGTCAAAATGAAAAAAAATAGATTAAAAACATGTTTATCAAAACATTTTCTATATATAAATCTGTGTTTTCTAAACATTTTTTTTAATTGTGATATACTTCCTAATTTCTATTACATTTTTATATTATAAATAAAAATAAAAAACCTGTTGCTTGACATTCAATACAAAATTTTGATTAATTATGTCCCGACCGTAGGTCCAGTATCCCTCAAAACAAAAAATAGAACGTCAATATTTAGCTATTAATATAAATGTCTGTTTCCTTAAAACAAAAAAACAACAAAAAAATTTTAAATCATTTTTTATTCTTAGGAGGTTGGACCAGAATTTAAATCAAACGCAAAGATTTTTTAATTAAATGGGCCAAACTTTTTGTCACTGATTTGCGACTTCCTCAGAGGCTCATTTTATACACTTAGGGCCGGTTGTATGTCGGTTGGTAAACTCTTTTTGACCGTTGGCAAAGGTAAATGGCTGGGATGGCCAATCAGATGACAGACACTTTCATCTGATTGGCTATCCCAGCCATTTACCCTTTGCCAACGGTCAAAAAGAGTTTACCAACCGACATACAACCGGCACCTAAATATCTGGTGTTATAACTACAGAGAAAAACATTTCAAAGAGTAGAGTCTTCACCGAATCATTCAATTTGTTAGCAAGACAATATAAAACATTAAAAAAAACAATTTTCTTCGTTATAATAATTTTTTTTTGATTTTTTTTATATAATTATTATAATAAAGCACAATTACAATTATTTTTTTATGTTTTATATTGCCTTTATAACAAACTAAATGATTCGGTGAAGAGATATTCTTTGGAATGTTTTTTCTTGTAGTTATAACACAGGACAATTAAGTGTATAAAATGAGCCACTGAGGAAGTTGCTAATCAGTGACAAAACGTTTGGGCCATTTAATTAAAAAACTTTACGTTTTATTTAAGTTCTGGCCCAGCTTCCAAAGATCTTTTTAAATATTTGATTATGGATGCGAACAATGAAAAAAATATATAATAATAAAAATATTAATGCTGGTAATGTCCTTAATCAGGATTTTTTAAAATAATTTAATAAAAATAGATAGGGAATATCAGTTTATAAAAGAAGTTCTGTCAAGTCCTTGCATAACGAAAGGATTGGGTAAATTAAACCAAAGACTGCGCTTTAGTTTATTTCGAGGGATGAACCACGACATAATGTCGTGTATTTCACCTACTTCCACTTCCACTTTAATTTCTAAATATTTCCAAAAAATTCCAGTACTTTAAATACTAAAATAATTCCAAAGACATATATACCTAATTCCAATCGCTGTTCACCCCTCGGTTTATCACTGCCCAATGATTTTGAAAATAATTAATTAATTAGATTTTTTGATCCTTAATTCATTACTCATTACAGAGTCAGATTATTTTGTCAGGTAGGGAAGCTTGCCCCTCCCCAAATGCTATATAAAACAAGTAAAGTATGATAAAAAAATAGTAAATGGGTTATAATATAGAACCATATGGTTTTTTAGCGCCAAGAATAAATCATTCAAATTTTAACAACATTCTATTTTAAATTACATTATATGCTTTCCAAAATGTGCCGCTTCTTATAATTTGCCGCCGGGGGCACATTCCCCCACCTTAGATCGGGTCCTGACATATTATCGAAACGTTATGAATAATATGTTACATCTTTCCGTGAAATAAATAGAATACTTGAATATTTTTTTTATTTTCTCTTTAATTCATATTTTAAATTGGTTAATATTTTCAAAAAACATATTTTATATAGTAACTTATATTTTTAAAACAAGGATGGTCTGATTTAAATGAATGGTTTCGAACTTTTCTTTTGATAGATTCCAAGACATGCAGGCATTTTAGGTCAGGGCTTAACTCGGAAGTGGTGTTCCTTGTAAAGTGACAGAGTGTCATCACAAGAGATATTTTTGAGAGTCATCTCCTAATCCCCTCTCAACGTCTAGGTAGCTATTTTACGTTCTTTAAGAAAATCTGTTTTTTTTTTAAACATCATGAGATACAATTTATTTATCTAGCAGACTTGATACAATAAAAGGCTCTAGAAAAAACTTAGAATTTATTAAATAATTTTTGTTATATATAATATAGGTATATTATATATATATATATATATATATATATATATAACATTAAAATTGGATTGACATTTTTTGGAAAAGTATTTGGCAATTTTTTGAGTTCTAGTATATCAGTGTTTCCCAACCTTTTTGTGCCATGTCCCATCTAAGCTTTTCTAAAATTCTCATGCCCCCTATGTTACATATACATAATTATTTATTCTAAAAATAAATTATTATTTAAAGGTATAAATATAATTACAAAAACAAAATTTTGTTGATTACCATCACTGGCTTCCCCAGACTGAATTATTTCCTCGAATTTTCCTAGAAATTTTGTCATAACTTCGTTATTTTTTATCGAATCTTAAAAAATAAAGTTTCATTTTGTTCACAATAAATAGAGTAACATTTTATGCAATGAAACTAATTTTAATAAACTGAAAGATTAAAAAGTTATTCACAATTAAAAATTTTAAAATGGCCGCTATTTTGAAAATTTTCAAGATAAAATTTAGGTACTTTTTTCAATAGTAGATAATATAGTTAAGTACATATGTACTAAATTTCATAAAGATATCTATTTAAGTTCTCATCTTTCTTAAAAAAAAAAAAAAAAATGGCGGCCAGTCAGAAAACGAAGCGTTTTAGGACCTATGTTTAATGGGACTTTTCATCTAATTTTGACGTGGGCAATCACGCCCTGAAGGCTTGGAACGGTTTTTCCAAACACCCTGTATATTTAAGTGTATTTTATATATTGCTGAAGCTACTTACTATCAAATTTTGTTAACATTTATTTTTTCAAATATGGTTAACTAATTTTGTAGATTTTTATATTTATATGGACGCCCATTTTTGAACTGCCCCCATTAACAATTAAATTGGGCATCGTGGCGCTCCATGTTGGGAAACAATAGTTTAGATGATTTAAGACCAAAAGTTAGATAACAAAATATTCTACAAATTTTGTATTTTTTTGAAATTGGAAAACATATATATAATTCGGTATATACTTACTTACTTTTATTGCTGTATAGATATTGAAATTAATAGGAAACTCACCTGTGAAAGAAAAGAAAGGAAAAATAATTAGAACATATCGTTTAGAATTATTATATGGTTATAAATAATAGTTTATGATCTAGATTTATTTCACAAGAGGTCCTGAGACTAAAAATTAACTTTTCCTTCAAAAATTAGAATATACTGCAGTGAAACCCGCACTTAGGTGTGTGAATCAGACTAGAAGAAAATATTTATCTTAGATTGGAATAAATTGAAAGTTTATATAAATTATAGAGTATATTCCAACCGAAAACATTGAGGAGAAAGTTTTAATAATAATATGAAAATAGATATATGTATTTATAATTATATTATCAAGTTGGGAAACACTAGCTTTATTCGTTTTGGATGCCTTGGGCGCCCTTATGTCAGCCTCAAGTCACTAACCCATATTCGTTTAGGAATACCAACCGACTTGGTGTGCACCAGCCCTATTCGTTTGCACACCAAGTCGGTTGGTATTCCTAAACGAATATGGGTTAGTGACTTGAGGCTGACATAAAGGCGCCCAAGGCATCCAAAACGAATAAAGCTACTATAGTAAATAAACAAATATAAATATATACCGGGTGAGTTTTTTTTATCTTAAGACAGTCTTATAACTCTAAAACACTGCATTATATGAAAAAAAGTTTCAAATAAAAGTTTATTTATGCTATATCAAGGGGGAACTAAACTACGCTATTGTTTGTCTACCTAGAACAAGCTTTAAAGGGTATTTTAAGCTCAAATTCTGTTTTATAAATAAAAACCTATATTTTTCTTTACATTGCCTAAATTTACAAAACAAATTGAACAACTTTCATAAGAACTATTTTTTATACGATATCAAATAAAAAAAATATTAAATCAATTGGATCTCAAAAAAATCTTAATAATTATTTTTAACAATTATTCAACTTAATTATCAATATTAATGTAAATAATTAGTAATTATTAAATTAAAGAGTCACAACAATTAAAATAAGTGTTTATAAAGATCTTAAAACTTAATTATACACATATATTATTTTCTACTTAATAGATGTATTTAAAATTCTTGAGCTTAAAAAAAATTATTTCTTGTGTCAATTCAGTAGATAGTTATATTCGAGGGTGATCCGCGATTGGAAGTAGGTGTACACCTCTTTGGAAGTATTTTGGAAGTACTTGGAAATATTTGAAAGTACCTGGAAATATTTGGAAGTACTTGGAAATATTTGGAAGTGCTTGAAAATATTTGGAATTACTTGGAAATATTTTGAAGTACTTGAGAATATTTGGAAGTACTTGGAAATATTTGGAAGTACAAGTGGAAGTAGGTGTACAGCAGATTAGGTCACGGTTCACCCCTCGGTTATATTGAACATATTACCATAATAAAATTGGAGCATTTTTTTGTTGAAGAAATATATATGGTATATATAGATATATTCAATTTTTAATAAAAAGCATTACCTAAAAAAATATCGAAAACAAAAAGAAATACCATTAAACTGAAACCCATTAAATATTGGGGGAATAAAATGAATGGTGGACTGTATATTAGTATTTTTTTAGAAGATTTAAATTTTTTTAAAGAAATGCTCTATATTCATTTGTTTATTCCCAAGCTTATTTATTGTTCGATTACATCATACCTTTTATTTTCACTTTAATTATTAAATATTCAAATATCCATTAAAAATTTGCAACATGTCCCAAATAGTGAACTGTGCTAGCATTTACTCTCTTGTTTAGTTCTACCTCGTCATTTCCTATCAGTATTTATTTTATAGCTATCTATTATTTCTCTTTCAGTCTCAGAAGTTATTAGACACATCATAAAAGTCTTCATAAAATTTTACTTTTTAGTATCCTTAACGTTTACTCTCTTTTGTATAACTTTTCTCTTAGTCTGACATAAAAATCTTCTTCCTAAATTACCTGCACTTGGTCCCACCTCAAAACCCTGCGAATGAATTGAAAGCTTTCTTTCAAACCTTGGTATTAAAGGAATATCAACCACATTTTATAATTAGTAATGATGGAGTTCTTAAGGGTTCATTCAATTCCCATATCTTCTTTTTAATTATTATAATTGAATCTAAGAAATTTCATAATTTTTTTTTTTTTTTTACTGCGTTCGGACTCTTGGGATCACGCAAAGCTTGATGTGTCTGCCTGGTTGGACCTTCCACGCCTCTATCTTTTTCCGGAACGTGTTATCGAGTTCCATGGTCAGGCTATGTAATTTTCCTGGCCGGATGAGTGTGTTGGTGTTAAAGGTGACCAGGTATGTATGGATTTTTGGCGTTATTCTTCCATTGTTTCTTCCTTGATTTTGTGATGGTCCGGGTCCCCCAGAATCTGAATGCCCGGTTGCCACTCGAGGGTGGGTGGGTTGGTTACCACCTGGGGTAATCTTGTTTTGCCTCTCACTATTCATGGTTGCTTGTTACGAAATTTTGTCCTGCGCATGCGCGAGGTTTTGTAGAACCAGAGATTGTCAGTTTCTGGAGCCGAGGGGCCGGTTTTTTTTATTATTTTCAAATAAATTCACTTTGCTTCTTGCTGGGATCGAACTGATGAAGTCTAGGTTGATGTTCTCCTAATCGGATTAGAAAAGTTGGTGATCTAACCGATTACGCTACCGACCCCTCCCCTAAATTTTAATAAACAATAAAATATTATTCGTCGAAATTATTGATTTATTTGATTTAATTAACTTTAACATCTTCATAGGTCCTATTACCATCAATCTTATAACATCTTGTTCATTCTTAGTTCAGTGTAGTTAAATATTTTTCTCCACAAAACTTTTTCAAAGTATAAATAATATAATACTCTTATAAATATATAAATAAAAGTACCTGCCTGAACAAACGTTGCTCAGTAATTTTTGCTTTAATTAAATGCGATATATTAATATTATTTTAAATTTTAAATTCAGGTAAAAGGGTTGATTTTTATTTGCAGACAGAATTAAATAAAATTGAAACAATTTTTTTTTCCGAACGTTTTGACTCACTCCAGCCATCATCAAGGCTGTTTACAAAGATTTGATCTTAATTCAAATTCAAAATAATATACACGGAGGTTATTTCGTTGACTCTTTTAAATCTTGACGAAGAAGGGACGATTCTCCGAATCGTCGAGTTTTTTTAAGAGGTTGAAAATCCCATTCCAATAAATTATGTTATTCGGAATTTATAGTTTTCATTATCCTTGGAATACCTTTTCATCTATTCAGAATTGAGTTCTACCACTCCGTCTTAGTAATGTTGTGTATTTTTTAATGTCATAGGGCAGGTTATACTTATATGTAGTATTAAAATCTGTTTTAATTATAATTGTACTGTAACAATTTTTCTTTAGTATTCCAGTTAAAACTATAATTTAATATATATCTATATTTAGGTTCAATAACCGGGAAAATCGCTAATACTACCCAGTATGGTCTCGAACATGTTGGATTAAAGAAGGCCTTAACTCCCTAACCTGTGATTTTTTAACCGATTCTATAGAAATGTATACAGAGGTCGGCGCTCGAAGTGTTACCAATTAAAAATGCAGTAATTTTGTCATTTTTTTTTTAATTTAAAAACTTCAGTATATCGTAAAAACATTTCAAATTTTAAGAAAAATATGTTATTGTTCGATGCAGCCATCTTTAGCGCGGATAATAGCATCGAGTCTGTCCGAGAAGACTTCACACGCTGCACGAATGTGGTCTGATGGTATTTTGCGAAGAGGAATCTCTGAGGCGTTGACCGTCTGATATTTTTTAGTTTTTTAGATACTTTGGGCTCAAGAATGGACCATATGGAAAAATCCATTGGGTTTAAGTCCGGGGAATATGGTGACCATTGTTGTGTAGAAATGAAGCTGGGAACTTTTTCTTGTAAAAAACGTTGGGTTACACGGATTTTATGGGATGGTGCAGAGTCTTGTTGAAACGTAGAATGGTTTATACTGAATTGTATACGCGTCCAAGGTAACAAAGCATCGTTTAAAATCTCTTCATGGTAGATGGTAACACTTCAAGCGCCGACCCCTGTATATACAATAATTGCTCATTTATATAATCATCATCATCATCATCAGCCTGTCGATAGCGACAATCCACTGCTGAATATAGGCCTCTTCCATCAAATGGAAGGGGGTTGGCATTAAGTCACCACGCTTGCCAGACGGATTCGTGACTAGGAATCAGATTATAGCCTGTCAAATATCAATGCAGGGACTCGGACTCGAACCCGGGACTCCTGCTTAGAAGGCTAGTGTCTTTAAGCTCTCGGCTAATCCGATTCCTTCATTTATATAATAAGAAAGATAAAATATGAATTAAATAAATTCTATTTAATTATATTCATTAATACTAATTGACTTATGATGGATTTAGCTACTTTTTGCCATAAATAGTGATTGTCGATTCATTTAATAAAATGATAATTTGGTGATGCATAAGATAAATTAGAGATTTTTAAATTATCAGAGATTATATTTTTACATTTTCAATTTTCTAACCACTCCGTGTGTAAAAGGACCATCACAGGGTATTATTCTAAATTACATTGCTAATGACCACCGGATCGCTGAACATATCCAGTCAATTAGCAAATTAATTATATTAAATCCTTTACAAAGTACTATAGTATATATATATGTATAATTTTTAAATATATTACAAAAGCTTCGATGATCCAATGGTTGAATGAGTTCGCTTGTATAACATTTGCGAAAACAAATAGTTTATACATTTATTAAGGGAATAATTATATTCAAGTGTCATAATTAATTCATTTAGTCACTTCCAGAAGGATTAGAAAATCATTTTATCCATTTCACGCTCTCTCTATATATGATAACAAGTAGGTATGTCGAAAAGTTGAGATAATCATTTGAATAAATGATTAAACAATTAACATAATATATACAGGGTGGGGCATAAAGATCTACCACATTTTGGAGAGGCATAAAAAGTCAAAAAATTTAACTAGAAAAAAAAACTGAATATGAACATAAAATAAGTTTTTTTTTAAATGTGTTTTAAACATTATATCAGACAAAACATTTGCTATAACCTATTAGTGGGTTTTAAAATTAAAAAAACCAATTAATAAATAAAAGATATTGAAAAAATGTAAACAAACTGTTTGATTGAGATTTTCATCTATCCATAATTACTTTAATTAAGAAAAGATCCATTAAGATTACATTTGTCGAGGTCCAGACCTAGCCAGATCGCTTTCTCATCCTCAAAACTTGTTAATAGATTTTGTTTCATCAAAATCGGTAGAGCAGTTTTCAAAATAGATCTAAGATACAAACAAATATATATAAATATATATACAAAACAATTTTTGCTCGTTTAATAAGAGTAGATACATTAGGTTGATTTTAATTTGAAAAATAAAGTTAAATATGATTGCTCTAAAGTCTAAACTACTAAAATGAATTGAATAAAAGATTTCACTGTCGATGTGTAACAGAATTGTTTTTATTTTAGGTTAAAAATAAAATAAAATGAGAGAGTCTTCTGTTTTTTAAATAAAATAATTTTTAATTATTTCTAGAGACTATAGTTTCGAAGGCATTGCCTTCATCATCAGTCTATCACAAATATTTCAAATTAGTTACAAATTAAGATTTATACATAGAAAATTTTGAAAAATATATAATGTCTTTTTCTTCATGTTTCCTCTTGGGAGATTGGAATATAACTATAGTCTCTAGAAATATACTAGAATATAACTATAGTCTCTAGAAATAATTAAAAATTATTTTATTTACAAAACAGAAGACTCTCTCATTTTATTTTATTTTTAACCTAAAATACTAAAATGAAATTTAAATTAGTGGGTTTGAAATATATTTAAAATATAATTAAATGTAAAAAGAGAAATACTAATTTTCATTCATTTTAACAGATGAATTTCTAGCATTCCCAGATGAACAATATAAAGGAAAACAACCTGGAGGAAAGGACGAGAGAAAGCATGTTGATCTTTGCAGATGAAAATGTCCCTCTTTTGGGAAATTGAAGGTCTATTTACAAAACAGACTGACAGCGAAACAGAAATTACATTCGAGTGAATGTTTCATTTTAACGTGATACAGACACAGTAATGGCCACGTCTTTGTCATCGGTGGGTCATTACCTACCCTTGCTTATATAACGAACCTGCCCAGTTTTCACTTTAAGAAATTAAACACGCTTCTAATTAGTCATGAATTTATTTTATGTAACATATACTCAGCAAATAGAATACTACGACATTCATTTGAAATATTCTCAAGTCCATGAATAAGTAAATAAATAAGTACCTAAAGATAAAAGTAAATAAATATTATATACAATATTCATTTACTGAGAAGTAAGATTTCTAGGTCACTTGTTTCACATTAAAATTAAAAAAATATAAAGGTTTAAATTTTTTCAATATATATATTTTGAGCTCTAAGTTCATCTTCAGGAAAGTACAGAATTATAACTGATGATGATAAATAAGTACCTATTCAGAATAAATTCTGCGAAAATTGTTTAGAATAAGTTCATTTAGAAAATCTTCAATGTTATTGAAACTTAATAAGAATTGGAGGAAAAAGTGAATTTTTTTTCCAAGATTCTGTAAACTCTATGCAAATTTTTGGTTATTCGGCTATGTTTTGTCAGTAAACGCTTCGAGGTAGTATGCTGAAACTTGACACCAATTTGTAATTTATTGATTTAAACTTGTATTTTGAATTTCAGATGATTAGATACAAAGGTTTAAGAGCTAGCTGCCTATTTAACGATTCGATTTTTTTAATATATTCAATCAGGAAAAACATTTTAGCTCCAAACCTTCAATATTGGAGTTATCGTAGGTATTGAGATTCGAACAGATACAGACTGACAGATAAACCATGCTTGGAAATAACTTCTCTTCTTGTTAGCATTTTTAAGCAATAAATATTGAAAATTTTTGTTTGAATGCTGTCTCCAGATGAGCTTTACTAAAACTCAGTAGAAGTTATATAGGGTGGTGCAGAGCACTTTGTTATTTAGAAATTCAATTTAAAAAAAGTAACACAGTTATATATTTAATTCTTTGAAGAAACAACGTTTAAATTTTATGTTTACACAGTTTTAAAGATGATATCAGGCAGGTGGCGTCCATTATTCTCAACACCTTGAGGGGCGATTTGCATTGGCCAGCACGGTCGCCTTTTTTAGCCCCTTGTGACTAATTTTTATGAGGCTATCTAAAATCACTTGTCTACAACGATCGTGCTAGGACCCTTGCTCACCTGAAGAACAACATTCGTCAAGCTGTCGCCAACATACTCGTCGATATTCAGGAAAGAGTTGAACCGAGTTCGATTTACGCAGTGTATTGCGAATAATGGACTCCATCTGCCAGATTAAATTATCATCTTTAAAACTGAGTAAACATAAAATTTAAACGTTGTACTTGATGCTGTACAAAGATTAAACATATATCTGAGTTACTTTTTTTTTAATTGAATTTCTAAATAAGCAAAATGCTCTGCCCCACCCTATATTTTAAAAATACTGCTAACTGATTGTAAAATAAAAACTGTAAAAAGTAACGAAGGAATGATCCAAATAAAAAAAAGATATAAATGAAAATAATTTAGGCATTAAAATAAATCTTTGAAACGATTTATACACATGATATTCGACCATTTAACACGTGCTTATAAAAATATTCATTTTTTTGTTAGTAATGAATGAACAATAGCATATGAAATCATTGATGCATATGGATATTTGAAATCGGATTACCTGTTTTTGGGCTACAAAGAAATTAATAAAAATAAATTTAATTAAATTTTTTTATGAATACAGATATTCGATATTTATTTAATTAATTTTCTTTTACTCAATGCGTTATGGAAATAATACAAGTTTGTGAAGACCCTCAAATAAATATTAGAACACTTTTATAAAAATGAGAATATTTGCAAAAAGCGAAAACTCGGATCGTTCTACGACTTAGTAATGTAGAGGTTTGATCTAGACCCACGGCAGTGTGTCAGCCAAGTTCGGAACAACGGGCGATGCACCGGCCATGTGTATATTTACACAGACCATTTCGAGCTATTTTCGACCCCCCCCCCCAATAACTCAAAAACTATTAGACCTACACACTTGAAATTTTGCATGTCTAATAAGGCCCACTGGAACACCTAATATCCCAAATTTTATGAATGAACCGATTATAGTTATTGAGTTATTAAGGTCTGAAAAGTGCCATTTTTAATACTGACTGACTGACAAACGTATAAAAAACCTGAGTACTTCGTCATAATGTTAGAGTTTGGACTACAATTAAAGGAAAAAATGGAAAAAGTGAAACTTTCCCTTATTCAGGGCCTAAAATGAAGGGGTGAAATTTATTAAAGGCTTAATAAACATATAGTCGACATACAATCAATCTAGAATTTTGAAATTTGCTATACTGATAGAGCTTGATACATTAATAAAGGGTGAAATCGAAAAACCGAAGCTTTCCCTTCTTTATGACATCAAATGAACAGGTGAAATTTAACTGCTATGTATTAAATACATTTACATGGATTAAATAAATAAAAGGATAAAACTTTTCAAAAATTCAAATTCGCCACAAACGTTGATCTTTGATATTGAATTTATAACTTGGTAAGTTTTATATCCAACTAAATTGTTTGTAGTATAAAATAGAACAACTAGCAAATCTAAATTTTAAGCTTGTATTAAATATGATCACGTAAGTTATTGACTTTTCAGAGTTATTAATTCAATAGCAAATAACGTAACAAATTTCCTTTTAAATCAATTGAAGAACGTTGTACATAGTACATTCCTATTGCTAGAATTTAAGGAACTGCTATGGAACTTGGTACCCGTTTAGATCTTAATTCTTTTGTTAGCAAAGCCGACAACCTCGAATGTCGTTTGTACCGAACTTGGCCCCTTTTTTCACATTTATGTTTTTGGCCAGATTTACATTTACCTAATATGGTCGAGATTATACGCAATACACATTTCTTTATTACATACGTTTAACATTGCATGTATACCTAATACTACCTGCTTAATAAAACCTATTTATAATATTAATAGCTTAAATATGCTTAAAAGATGCAAATGATAAATTATTTGTCTTTTCTTTTCAAAACACATGAAATTCACCTTCCTGATAAACTTTGTTGAAAATATCTAATTTAGAAAGCCCTTGATACACATATACCATATATATGGAATATGGAAATTTAATAATAAATAAAATGAGTCTCTTTCTTTTAGAAAAAAGAATAAAGATTTTTTTCTTTGTAATGTAAGATAAAGCCTTTTGATTATATCATTACATTTTTCATTAAAGCTTCCCTACCAATTTACACTTATGATATAAATTTATTATTATTATTATTAATCTCACTTATTAGCTGAAAATGGATATCCTTATATAGAAATTTAAATGTACTTTGAAATTAAAAAGTGAGAACAATTTAATGAAAAATAAACTGGTCTCATTTTAAATATAAGATAGCTATATCTAATTCTCAAATCTTCTTAGACCATGGCTGTCCATCCCTTGGCCCCATGCGGCCCAGCACTGCAATGAGTGTGGCCCAACATAAAATAATAAACTTCCTTAAAACACTGAAATTTATATGTAGAGATATATTTATTCCCTTTTTCGAAATATGAATGTACATTTGTACAATAAGTGAAGCTTTTTTCAAGAATAAAATTCACTAACAGAAAAATTATAAGCTCAACTATATAAGATAAAAAAAATAATAAAGTTTCGAATATTTAAAAATTCTTCTTCTTCTCATATTTTCATTTTCTAAGATATTTATTATTTCAGTAATTTATTGTATATGCTACGACACTAACCAAGTCGATAGTTGTTATCATTCTAGTACAACGAGACAAGGAATTGGGGTTTTCTAGAACAATCACAATTAATTGATAAATTTCTCTCCTGAACTAAAACTTGTCAGGACTTGTCTTTGAGATCTTTGCACGTTCTTACATGTCAATAGATAATGGATAGTCAGGGATTATTATATCCATGACCTTTTTAAAAAACAAATTATCATTCTTCATATCCTTCTTTGATCCCATTCGATTTAAACCAGGGGTGTCCAACCCGTGGATCAATATAAAGTCATAAAATTCCTTAAAACATTGAGATTTATATGTAGATACTGGAAAACACACAAAAATTTGGATTAATAATTTTTTTTCCTCGAAATTAAGAAATCTGAAAATCTACTGTGAAGTTTTCGAAAAATAAATGTGCTAATTTTAAATTTTGAATCTGGAACTAGATTTCAAGATTTCTGAAAAACAACCATCATTTTGGTTTATTTTCGGCTCCATTTTCAATTAGAAATAAATTTTCTAATTGCAAACTTTCTGATTGAATGTTCTAGAATAACAATCAGATACCAATCTGAAAGATAAATTGAATATTGTCTCTTTATTAAAATTTTATATTAATTATCTAGCCAGAAAAAAATATAAAATAATACTAATGCATAATATCACTTTTTGTAAGTATGTAGGTATGTATTTACATATATGACAGGCTATTTTCAAGTTTAAAATTTACGAAAAGTAAATTAGAAGCTCACTATGAGCTAAAAAAATAATAAAGTTATTATTTCTTCATTATTAACCATCTTTTTTGAATAACAAATATCAATAGAATTATAATATTTCATCCACGGTCCGAGCCAATTTTTTTCTTCAAATGTGGCCCTTGTAAGCCAAAAGGTTGGACACCCCTGTCATAGACAATGATTTGTAGTTTTTTTAGTAGGTACTTTAAGAATCTAGATCAGGGGTGGGCAACTTTTAAAAAACTAGAGGAATCCTTTAAACATTTCGCCACTGCAGAAATGTTTTCGTTCTTTTCCTCTTTTATCAAATAAAATCAATAATTCCCGTAAGACTTAGTGGTGAGAAACATACGATATGCAAACACCTAATACTGCTTGGCGGTCAAAGCGGATTGAAATGGAAGAAAATCAGTTATTAAAATATTCAACAGTTAATTTATTCCAATAGATTAGACTGTTTCTATCTTTTGCCAATCCTCATCATCATAGAGTATAAAGTTCCTAAGACCTAATCTTATAAATAACTTCAACTTCATCTCAACCTATGACTTTTTGTAAGGTTATAAAGACCAGTTTTTTCTTCTAGAATGCAAACGTGAAGAGACTTCTATCTTACATTCTTATCAATAACTACAAGCGATAAGTATAGTGAACATAACTTATATAACCTTGGGAATGAAAACCCTCAAAGTGTTAATGTTATCAATAATATTACCATAATTTTTAAAATTTTATTTTATTTTTCGCTTACGCATCGGGAATTTCGAAACAAACTAGAAGAGAGGAGAGTTTTTAATTAGTTGAATTAAATAAAATTACAATGGTAGACCGATTATTTACAACATAGTATACCTAGTCTTTTGAAATATAACGAAAGTTTCAAGGTTCCACGGTATGTCTGCTGAAAAAAGAAACACTATCGACAATATGGTACATAAGCGAACCCTACCATACAGCTTTCTAAGGCTCGGTTGTATGTCGCAAAGTAAATGCTTTTTACCACTAACCAAAGGTAGATGGTAAATGGAGGGGCTGGGATGGCCAATCAGATGACAGAGCACTGTAAGTTTCTGTCATCTGATTGGCCATCCCAGCCCTCCATTTACCATATACCCTTGGTTAGTGGTAAAAAGCATTTACTTTGCGACATACAACCGGCCCTAAGATTCTCACCCGTATCAGCCGACTAGGATTATTTGACTTGTATTATCGGTTTTCAAATAAAAACTTTTGTAATTGTCTTTAGACAAATTTAGAAATCACACACACACATTTTTTTGTAAAATTCATCTATGCATCTACGCAGAATTTTGTGTTATTTTTCAAATTTTTCTTTTTTTCATCAGATATACCGTGGACCTTTAAACTTACGCTGTATTTCAAAATACTAGGTATATAGTATGTCTGCTGAAAAAAAGAAACCCTATCGATATGACATAAGGGAACCCTACCATACATCTTTACAAAATTCTCACCCTTATAAGACGACTTGGATCAAATTACATGTACTATCGGTTTTCAAATAAAATCTTTTGTAATTGTCTTTCGACAAATTTAGAAATCACAGACACACTCACTTTTTTGTAAAATTCATCGATAAACGCAGAATTTTCAGGTATTTTTCAAATTTATCCTTAGATTTTTTGTAAAACAGTGTTAAAATACTCTTAACGTTTTGAAATTTTTGAGATGCACAGCATCCACAGCATTCATGGACTGCGCGCCACTGTTGCACATAATATATATCTAATCATATATCTATTATCAGTCGTGAAAAATAAATGTTATCAAATTAATCTTCAAGTTCCGTAGTTTTCACCTTTACCAAGAGTAAGGTAGAAAATAAATCCCCAAAATTTTTATCTAGATATTTTTATTAAAAAATAACAAAAAGTACTACTCTGATTCTATGAATGTTTCGACTGAGTAATATGTTTTCAGTTTTCTTAGAGTCTTTTCAAATACATTTTGAATTCATCTTAATAAATTCAGTCGACTCTCGATTATTCGAATCTCGATAATTCAAATTTTTCGATAATTCGAACTCTTCAGCTGTTAACTTCTGTAAATCGAAAAAAATGCTGTGTATTTTGATACGCTCGATAACGCGAAACCTTTTTTTTTCGTAACAAGAGCGGGAGAGAACGTTCTATAATTCGAACTAGGCCACTTCACCTCTTTATAATTCGAATGTTTCTATCAAAAAACTATTCTTAATTTTTTTAATTAGGTATGTTATTATCTATTGCAATGTTAATACATATGTAATTTTTTTTTTTGTCGTTTTCATTATTTTTACTTGAGGCTATATATAAAATTTATGTAAGCTCATACATATTTTCAAAAATATAATAAAAACTCTTAATAATTCGAATTTTTTTCTTCCCTCTTGATAATTCAAACTTTTGATAATTCGAGGTCTCGAAAATTCGAATTTTTTTTGCAGTCCCTTGAATTTCGAATTATCGAGAGTCGACTGTATATATGATCACAATTCATAATGTGAACTGTGTGATAGTTAGTAATTCGATCATGAACTTAGATTTTTCTCTTTGAATATTGATCAAACTTGTTTTAAAAGCCATAATTTATTTAAAAATTATTCGATTTTCAACATACAAAATTGAATTCATCATCATCATTGAGTATACAGTCTTAAGACTGGTTTGATGCAACAATCCAACTCCACTCGACTCCCCCGCCAGCTGTTTGACCTCTCTAAATGTCTGCCATTCCATATCCCCATTTATTTGGTTGAAATATTCTAATCTGGGTCTTCCCCTTCCCCTTTTCTTTCCCACCTCCCCCTCCAAGATATCCCTAAGCAGTCCCCCATGTCTCAGTGTGTGCCCCATCATCTGACCTCTTCTCTTCTTCAGACACTTCCACAAGGTTCTTCTTTCTCCGATTCTTCCAAGAACTTCTTCATTTGTAATTTTATCCATCCATTTGATATTCATCATTCTTCTATAGCACCACATTTCGAAAGCCTCTAATCTCTTTCTCTCCTCTTCTCTAATTGTCCAGGTTTCACACCCGTACATGGCTATGCTCCATACATATGTCTTCAATAGCAACTTCCTGTTTTCTAAGCTGATTGAGGAGGAGCATAGTAGTTTTTGTTTTGAATTAAACCCCATTTTTGCTTGGGCAATTCTTGATTTAATTTCGTTTTCGCTCCTCCCATCCCATGTAATTTTACTTCCTAGGTAGCGGAATTCCTTAACTCCTTCTAGGTTTTCTTGGTTAATTTTGATGCATTCCTGTCTCGTTTGTTCTTTTTTTGTACATACTAGGACCTTGGTTTTATTCTTGTTTATTTTCATTTTGATTTCTTCTATTAGGATTTGGTTAATTCCATTCAAGTGCGTCCTCTAATTCTTTTTTATTGCTTCCTAGAAGGGCAATGTCATCGGCAAATCTTAACATAGCGATCTTTTGACCTTGGATTTCGATACCTGTATCAATTTTGTCTTTGAATTCTTTAATCGCTTCTTCTATGTATAAGTTGAAAATCATGGGTGACAGCACACATCCTTGTCTTACACCTTTTTTTATTTTGGCTTCTCTTTGCTCATCTCCAATATTTATTATTGCCGTCTGGTTTTGGTATAGATTGTAGATTAGTCTTCTCTCCCTGAATTTTATTCCCGCCTGTTTTAAGATTTTAAACATAATTTCCTAATTGACGTTATCGAATGCTTTTTCTAGGTCTATGAATCCGATGTAGAAAATTGAATTGTAATTACTTAATTAATTTTCGATTTTTTTAAGTCATATTTGAAGATGCTAAATTCTCTTTTTTGCGAGAAGTCAATAAAAGAAGCTTCTCTCCACTACGTACATATGCGAATGTTCAGTTGCCTATCTCTCAGGCGATCTAATCAACTACATAGCAATATAAAGGATTGTTATTAATCTACTAAAATCAAAATATTTAAAACAAATTAAGTATACATTTTTTTCATAAAATGAATTCTTTTAAAGAGGATGTAACATATTTACTAATTTTTACCACTTGTATAATTAAAAGTGTAAATATTTCAACAAAATCTATTGCCCCTTTATTAAATAAATCATAAAAACTCATTATGAAATCTAATTTATATTAGCAGTGAAGAGAGAGAGAGAGTAGGGAGTAAATCTATGAGCATACATGTTATTAAAATATTCAAAATTTCATTGGCAACCGGGCGCTTAAACGACTCGGCTCTGACTACCTCCCTCCATTCTAGCTCACTAAAATTCAGCCAAAAGCCCTTTATTCTCTTTTTGCTCTTTGCATGCTTTTATGAGTTATTAAATACAAGGGCTCAATTTTAACATTGCCCCCACTCCGACCCTCTTTCTCGCCTTTTCTCTCTGCTATTCTCCTCATCTACCTTTCCTTGTCATTTACCTGTTTTCTATAATTAAAAAAAAATATCAAACACTTTTCCAAACTGTGCATGATGGAATCATCATATATAAATGTATTTTTTTTTGTTAGTCATAAAACAATTTTATTTCCGTCTGGAATCTCTTCGAAATAAATGTACCATTTTCCATTAAATATAAAAGGTAATAAAACAGAGTATATTATATATTTATATAGTATAGACAAAAATAGTCCGATGGGAATGTTTTTAAAATTTCACATCATTTCAGTGGCCAATAATAAAAATGTTTTCGGGCTTATAAATAGCTGATTCATGTGTATTTCCACCTGCTGAATTCAAAAATAAGCATAAAAATTACCGATTAGCTCTTGATTTAGAAATATTATCGGCCAAAACGACAAAAAAAGGCCATTTTGACCCATTAGATATTAAACAGGAATATTTGAAATCAAAATATTTTATTGACGTAATAGAAAAGATGGTTCCTCTTTGATTTTCAAATTATCAATTGTTTTTAGCTCAATAAGAACTCGATTTATTACTAAAAAACAAAAACTACGTGATTAATTAAAGATAATAAACATAGATAAAAACATATGGTCTTAGTTCTAATTGGGCTAAAAACAAGTGGTAATTTGAAAATCAAAGAGGAAGCTGTTTTCTATTACCACAATAAAATATTTTGATTTTAAATATTGCAGTTTTATATATAATGAGACTCGAAAATAGGTCAAAATGGCCTTTTTCGAAGTTTTGACCGATATTAGGAGGGTAAAAAATGAAGGGCCTAGATTTTCATTTTTTTAATCTCTCCACTAGTTTGGGTGGTTAGTTTTTGCATTTCTAACTTTATGGGGGTCCATAGAATATATGCATATGAAATTTGGTCGAAAGGGCTAGAATTTTCATTTTTGACTCTCTCCTCCCTTTTTGGGTGGTTATTTTCAAATTTTTTTTTTAAACAAAAATTTCAAAAATTACATCCTCTACAATTTTGCTTCTTTGCCATAGAGTAAACAGTTTAGGAGTTATATTAATCAATGAGGTGATTTTACGGTATTTTTAGACATTTTCAGGGGTCGATTACCCCTAAAAACCACTCGATTTGGCGAGTAAGAATTTGACTTTCGAGGTGTGTGCTGATCACTCTACAATATGGGATATGTTATTTGGATTCTTAAATCATTTTCCAAAATGGCCAATAGCTCTTAGACTATTATATCTAGCTGACGGACGAGGCAAGCGAGTTCTAGTCTCTAGAAATCATAGGGATAAACAAATTGGCGCATGCGTTTGTTCGCTTAGTATCTAACTTAAACGCGAAATGATGATGAATGTTAGAAAATAGGGTATTTCGCGCAATACCAAAAAATGTCGATATTTCACATCAACTTTATAGATTTTATTATGATTTGGATTCTCAAAGAAGCCTTTATAATCAAATAAACAATCAATATCTTTTTATTTTAATATATTACCAGCTGCGAAGCCCGCCTTTGGAGAGCATCTTGCTGTCCAGGAGGCTTCTTGATTTTTTGACCCTGAACATTCGTGGGTTTTAAGATAAAAATATGTGTGAGCCTCATCCACATAACCTCATAGCCGTAGATGTTAATGAAATAATTTAAATTTCCTAATTTTAATAAAAAAATTTGTCATGAAAAATTAGTGTGTTTTAAAAAATTATCTCCCTCTATTGAGTAATTTCCCCTTTTTTTTATTTTTTTATTTATTTAATGTCACCGGGTACAAAGCCCATTTAAACAGCACATAAGTAAAGTGTTAGTAGGGTTAGTGGGGGAGTCGAGCTTACAGCCGGTAGAAATTTTTATTCGCCAGCTAGGATCGAACCCCGGCCTCCCACTTCAACATCGTCATAATCGATCGATGCCGAAGCGAAGCCAGTGCGTTAGCCAACTGAGCCAACCCGGCCACAATTTCCCTTTATTGTAACAAAAAAATCAAACAGATACATCGCTAAAGAAGTTTCACTTCAATAAATTAAATTTTATAATTTTAATAAATTTGACATAAAATATTTATGGATTTTAAATGAGTGACTGGCGCCGGACAGCATATGCATTTTTTAATTGAAGATTATAATTATAAATAAACAGCTGTTGGATTAAACGATAATATATGTTGTCAGGATGTTCTAGTATAAATAATAGGATTTATCAAATTTTCAAGAGTTGTTCAAATCACAAGACGCTGTTTTTGTATGGCTGTGTCTGTCTGTGCGTAAACTCCTATTATTAAGTTGGCTCTGGCTTTTGCCTTGGCAAACTTTTGACCGAACAACGTAAAGCAAATTGATTCGCTACGTTGGAGATTTATAGTTACGAGGAAGGTCAGACCCACCTTTTTTTACCCGCCCGTCTTCGAGTCCCTTCGAAATAGTCTGCAAAGCCCTCGACTTTTTTGACTAGGTTTATTTCAGTTCGATTTTTTTTTATCTGTATTTGAAACGACACGGAGGGCAGTTCTACTCCACTTGATCTACGACCTGATTTTTTTCCTTATCATTTTATATTAATTTTATCTCCCGCGGCTGAATAAGTAAATTCACTGTTGTGCAAGAACACTAAATCGAATTAAATTGCATACCATAGATGCAAATGTAAGGAACTTGTAAACAAGTAACGAACCAGTAACCATAGTAGGTATTAAAACAGAGAAGTCTCTTCTACCCTTAACATACTGAGCATTTTAATGATGCTTGAAATTTTTAGAACAAACTTTAGTAGGTATTTTATTTTGTCTTTTAAAACGAAAAAATACCTATAAATAATACAAAATTAATACTATTAAATACGTTTCAATGAAAAAAATATAACAATGTTTATGGAGAAGCAGAAAAAAACTATATGGAGAAGAAGAAAAATAAGCTGAGGTGTTTTGATCTGGCCATCCACTTGACTTTACCATAAAACCTGGCCCCTAAAATTATTTATAATTATGTAGGGGGGGGGGGTTAGTTTTTGCGTATCTATAATTCTAGTGTCCCACTGATTATGTATACAAAATTTAGTTGAGTTTGCTCAAACGGCCTAGATTTTTAATTTTTAACCCCCCCCCCTTTAATTTTGGGTCGATATGCACCAAAATCTAATCAGCTCTTAAGGCTCAGGAGGCATGATTCGGTGGTGAGACGTCTGGCTGATGAACTAATTAAAAAGGGAATGCGGGTCGAGCTCGAATATTTATATCAGAGCTCGGCCGGGAACAGGAAGCCAGACATCGTGGCGAAGGACGGGTCGGGGACGGTGTGGGTTCTGGATGTTCAGATAGTGTCAGCGCTCCTCGGACTGGGGTTGCCCACAGAAACAAAATCAATTATTATAAGGGCAACTCCAGTCTGGTGAGCAACATTGCGGCAAGGTTTGGGGTGGGCTCGGGTTCTGTGAGAGTTGAAGCCATCACACTCTCGTGGAAGGGAGTGTGGTGGCATAAAGCGGTGCCTCCCTTGTCGCCCTGGGAATTTCTCAGAGAACTTTATACGATATGACCTTCAGGGCGATGAGGGGGTTCATTAATGAATTTTTACAGTTTCAACAGGAGAACTTATAGGGAAATCGCCATGCGATAGAAATTGTATATAAAAAAAGAAAAAAAAAGAATTTTTTTTGTAAATATATTATGTTAATATTCCTATAATTATGTAAATAATCCTGTAATTAAATTCACCCGATTATGTAAATATTTCTTGTTAGTGGAGGCCCCCACCTGCGTGGCCCAATAAACGAAAAATCAATGGACCAAAACTACGTGCGAAATTTGGTTTCGATATTCACACTAGTTTTTGAGCTAGCTCGTCCACAAAAATTTAGTAACGCACAGACAAACGGACAGACAACCAGACTAACTAACAGACATTTTGTCAAAACAATTATTATCTGGAAAAATATAATTTTTTCAATGTTCACTTATTAGAGCTTTTTTGCAGAGCGAAATGCCATCGTTTAGCTCAATTTTTTAAATCAAAATAGTTTCAGCCGTTTTTGAGATATTTCTAAAAAAAAGAAGGAAAAAAACACTTTTTTCATGCACGACTACAATACTTGACCATACCCTGTATGGTAAAGTAAAAAAGCCGATTAGTTCCAC
Source organism: Forficula auricularia (assembly GCA_024734495.1). Lineage (NCBI taxonomy): Eukaryota > Metazoa > Arthropoda > Insecta > Dermaptera > Forficulidae > Forficula > Forficula auricularia. The sequence continues at coordinate 246,391 of JALMQS010000087.1, read as the reverse complement.
TGTGGCCGTCGATGATTCCGTCAAAAGATTACAGCATGGTTGGAAAAATTGTGAGGTTTTTCGGAATGATATTTAAGTTATTTACCAGGGTGCGGTAAAAGTTTTCTTTAATTGGGATTGGTGTAAAATAAATTTTTAATGTGTATTGTGATGGTGGACATATCTAAGATATGTTTCGGTTTTTTACACGAGAAAACCTTCTTCAGCATCTACGATAACAATTCATAAACTGGATTAGTTTGGCCAAATCAAGCAAGCTAGCCATAAAGACAGCCAGCAGTGACGTCACCCGGACAGGCCTTCAAATTGGAAACAGATCTCCCATCATAAAAATAGGTAGAGGGAAAAAGCCTCGTGTGCAGTGGGTTTTACACCATCTAAAATTGTCCACTAGGGCAAAAAAAGGCCATTATTATTATTATTATGTTTATTTGCATCTAACAGAGGACAGGAATGATTTCTTTTCATAAAATGATTTTAATTAGAATTGTGAATAACTGTTACGAGAAGCGAGTATATGAAATTCGAATACTATTTAGGCTATATTTCAAGTAATTTCAATTGTTTTTTTTTGCCTTTTCGGCCCTTCTAGCCATAAGCCAATTTACGATACTATATATTTTTTAAATTTTGTCTCTAACCCGGGGGTCAGATTTTAGCCGAATGCCTCGAGTCGGATTTTGAAATGAAGAATATATTTTAACTATGTAAATTCAAATAGATTTTTAAAATAAAGATAATAATAGAAAATAATAATTATTCGTTTATTTATTCTCTCAAATTGATTTTTTTATTATTTAAAAATTGAAAAGATTTTCCAAAACAAATAGACTATTGAAATTCATTTTTGCTTTAATAACAAACCATTTTATGATTTTAATAAAAAATTACTTATTTGGCGAATATGAAATAGTTATTTTTTAATTCATACAAAAGGGTAATAACCGCATCTTTCGTCAAACATTTATTTATTTATGTTTTAAAAAGCTATTTTATTTTTATTTTTATTCATATACCAAAATGGCATCGGACAGAGCCGAGTGGAGACGGATGGTTGTCAAGCCAGTCTTAGGACTGTTTACTCAATGATGATGATATAAAATCTATAATAAACGTCACTAACTGGGGACTCTTACTGGTGATGGCCAAATCTGGTACTCTCTGATAGTCCAAATAACTCTAACATCTGACTTCAACAGACCATAAACGAAAAATAAAAATACTTTAGTCCAAAATCCTGAATAAAAATAAAAAAATAAAAAACAAACTAAAAATTATATATAGTAATAATATATATAGAGGGGTCAGTACCGCAATCGGTTAAATCACCAACTTTTCTAATACGATTAGGAGAACATCAACCTAGACTTCATCAGTTCGATCACAGCAAGAATCAAAGTTAATTTATTTGAAAATAATAAAAAACCGGCCTCTCGGCTTCAGAAACTGACAATCTCTGGTTCTACAAAATCTCGCGCATGCGCAGGACAAAAATTTCATAACAAGAACCATGAATCGTGAGAGGCAAAAACAAGATTACCCCAGGTGGTAACCAATCCACCCACCCTCGAGTGGCAACCGGGCATTCAGATTCTGGGAGACCCGGACCATCACGAAGTCAAGGATGAAACAATGGAAGAATAACGCCAAAAATACATACATACCTGGGCACCTTTAACATCAACACACTCATCCGATCAGGAAAAATTACATAGCCTGACCATGGAACTGGATAACACATTCCGGAAAAAGATAGAAGGTCCAACCACACAGGCACATAAAGCTTTACGTGATCCCAAGGGTCCAAACGCAGCAAATAATAATATATATATATATATATATATATATATATATATATATATATATATAAATTTTCTCTCCTCTTAATGGCCTCGGAATGAATTCCATTGTAGCCAGTCTACCATGAGTCTAAAATTTTCACAGCCAAATATAAATTAGGCATAACAATTACAAAACTGTGTACAATCATATATACAATAATCACCAAACAAACAATAAATAAATAAATAATTATAAACAATTAAATAGTGTCACAGATAATGTAAATAATAAATAAATAATACAATAAAATAATAAATAAATAATATAATATATTTAAAAATAATATTACAGAAATAAATTGGTATATCTAAGACCTCCAAAAAAATTGTTAAAAGTCTACTTAAAAAATTTAAGCTTAAGAGATATATCTCCTGAATGTTATTTTTTAAGAGGGCTGGAGGGCATAGTTTCGAGGGTGTGCTGAAGGCACGCAGGAAAAGCTCATTTAATATATTTATATAACATAATTTAATGATATTTCTTATTAAATCTCTATGATATAATTTAGAGCTTATACATTTTAAATTTCCCGAAAGGCGGATTGATGAGAACATGAATTCTAAATTTCTAAGTTTATGACAAGTTTTAACAAGAAACCACATGAAAATTATCTTGAGCTATATTTTATATCAAGTAAACACGTTCCAAGTGATAAAGATGAATAAAGCCTAAAATAAATAGAATCTTTTGTTTTTTAGTATCATTATTATGTTTATATATCAAGTTTTGTTGCAAATAAGAGTAGGAATATCTATTGCATTATTCATAGATTCTTATCCATACTTCGAGAATGTAAAGTATAATAATAAATAATAATAATAATAAAGAAAACTAGGAGAAACGGGGTTAATTAGCTTGTGCTGAACCCAAGAAGACTTTACACTGGGATATGGCTATATTGACTTATAAGACGATTAACTATAACCTTCCTGATAATCTCCTAATCGACTTCAACAGTAAAACAGCTATAATTATTGACATTATTTTTCCTATTACTTACAATAAAAAAAAAAAAAACAGAGACTGAGAACAGGTCTAAGTATCCGGATCTCGCATGTTAAGCCAAAAATATCTGGAAGCTGGAAAGGCTTACCATCTATACCCACTGGTAATATCCACAGAAGTAGTCTCATCAAACATTACAAGAAATATTGAAAAACTTGGTTTGTCGTACAAATTCTTGAAGAACGCATAAAAAAGTGATAAACATGTCTCATAGTACCTATGTAAAAGTTTCTCATTTGGAGATTATCCTGAAGATCATGTGGGTTAGAGTGAATTCCTTGCATCAGTTTTTCTCATTAAGGCTTACTTACTTTTAATTTCTTCTGAATATGTAATTTAAAATACATTACTGTTGAAGGAGACAATAAAAGAGTGTGTCTTCTGCTGGAATTATAAATTTTATTTATTTATAACGAGACTATAGTTTCGAGGGCTTTGCCCTCTTCATCAGTCTATTACAATGTATTCACAGGAATTTATTTATGAATGAAAGTTTAAAATTTATAATTCCAGCAGAAGACACACTCTTTTATTGTCTCCTTCAATATATAAAAATTCTGCTACTCTCGGCAAAAACTTTCAATTTACATTACTGTTGTTTAATGGGCTTAAGCACATAGGCTTCTTAGCGACTCAAATATCAGTATGTATAATCTAATAATAGTGTGTGTATTTGTAAAACTTTTTCACATACAGTTTTTGTTATTATATATATAAGTAGCATACATGGCCAGATTATGCCTATACTGGTAATGCCAGAGAAGATATACCTAAAGTCGAATTTCCTTTATCTCCTCTTTAGGTCTTCCAATTCAATTCCAATGCGATACATATGCAGACGAATTGGACATTGGGAAAGATGTTAAAATGCCTATATGTTTCTTAACTTTAGTAATCTTTCGAAAACGGATGCGTTGATTCTTTTCATTTTTGGTAACTGGAAATTGCAGATACGCCAACTGGCTGCGAAAGCTTGAACTAGCTCATTGGGGTCTTCTAACAACTGATTGATCAGTGTTTAAATGACATATAAACAAAAACCAATGTTTATTTATTCTTTAATTATGCATATGACATTTGTGGCAGCGACCCGATTGCGTTAGTTTCAATTTCTGCCACATGCCGGCAACACCGTACTTACCATTTACCAATAGTAGTTTTAAATTTAAATATGTAAATTTACTTACTCAAATCTTTTTAGGATTTAAAGTTCATATTTTTAAATCTCATTGAGTCACTTTTAAAAAACAAATTGGAACGTATTTTGTATCTAAATAAACTATTTATGCAGATAATATTTTTTAAAGCACGCATAGTTTTCCTGATTAATTTATTGATTGCTAAGCAAATATAATGTATCAATACATAGTAACAACAGCTTGAAAACTATCACCTAATCAAAAGGGCCTGAGATTAAAATATGTTTTTCAATGATTTTGAATGGGCGGGGATACAAGGAGCCAATTGAAATAAATTACAGGGTTCTAATACTTAATTGTATATCGCAAAATGAGCACTGATCAACATTCATTGTACATTGTACCTATTATAACTTGAAATCGTAAAACACTAGTATTAGTAGAAGTGGAAATAAATACAATTAATTATACCTTTCTCTATAACTAATAGGACAATTCAGATTATTTATATCACATGTTGAACATCCATTATACGAAGTTCAAAGTAGAAATAGTTGCCTTTGAAGAGAAGAATCAGAAATAGAAAACCTCTAAGTTAACTAAATTTAGAAATAAATAAAAGAGTAATTAAAAAGTTATCAATGTACTATATAATTCTCAAAAAGTAATAGTTATAAATTGACTAAATGATCTCGAATCATTGAAGTAAAATAGGTATAATATAATGCATTATATTTTTAGAATTTAACAATAAGAACTTGATCAAAATGTGCATTTATCTAAAAACAAGTAATTAATTTCAGTAGAAAGTTTACAATACAAAAAGAAAATCAATTTAATTTAATGAAATTCAATTAAGTAATTTTCAACTGGGAATATAAACTATATATATGAGTACAATAAAGGGTAATAACAATAATCAGTAGAGATTGTGGTGTTGGTGCAAGGTGAAACATCTTTAATAAAGATAAGAGTAAATAGATATTTTATTTAATATGGATTTACTATGAGTTAAGGATACTGGGTCACTTATTTCACATTAAAATTAAAAAATTAAAAGATATAAATTTTTTTTTCTTTTTCAATATATATATTTCGGGCTATCAACCCATCTTCAGGAAATACAGAAGGTAACTAAATAAAATTTATTGAATGACAGGCTATACATACAGCATACATATAGCCTGTCATTCAATAAATTTTATTTAGTTACCTTCTGTATTTCCTGAAGATGGGTTGATAGCCCGAAATATATATATTGAAAAAGAAAAAAAATTTTATATCTTTTAATTTTTTAATTTTAATGTTAAATAAGTGACCTAATATCCTTAACTCATAGTAAATCCATATTAAATAAAATATCTATTTACTCTTATCTTTATGGTAATAACAATATCAAAGAACCAGAAAGTTATTAAATTTCATTCGACCAACCGTATTCTCTTGATTATACCGGCATTTTAAATTCAAAATAACAAATGACTTTTGAATAAATGCTCCATGTGTGTATACGTATATATCGCTGTATTTCGAATTTCAATTGTTTATATAAAATTAATTGATTAACTTTTATTTGCTTAGTTAGAAATGCGCTATAGTCAATAAAATACAACGGATAGGCAGTTAAATATTTTCAGTTTGTTAGGAGTATTTCTTTAATTAAATATTTTTAAAGTGAATCAGCCTTTTGAATTTTTCATTTTTTTTTTTTTTTTTTTTTTAATGCAATCGAATGCAAGAAGGGGTGCACCAGTAAAGATGTAGCCCCTATGGATCTCGAAAGACCCTTGCATTACCGAAGAGAAGGGAAAGTTGATTAAGAGAGAGGATGTAGACGCAGGTGTCTATGCACCCTGGTTTTGAAGGTTTGAAGATCATAGGTGCTGGGAAAGATAGAGGCTGGGAGAGAGTTCCAGTTCCTTGAAGTCATGGGGATATATGTATTCGCGAATGAAGTGGTCCGGCACTTTTCCAATTTGACAGCGAAAGAGTGTTGGGAGTCGGCAAAACGTGTGCTGCGTGCAAAGCATGCTTTGGGGGAATTATTGATTTTATCTCGTCAGAGCACCTGCCGTGATAGTATCTATAGAAAAGGGAAAGGGCAGAGACATCTCTTCGATGAGCTAGCGAGTCGAGGGGAGTCGGTGAGGGTAGAATCGTCAATTAGCCTGACGGCTCGTTTCTGAATTGCATCAAGGGTAGCAAGAGAATATTTTGAGGCTCCTCTCCATAGATGAGAGCCGTATTCGAGACAGGGGCGGATTTGGGCCTTGTAGATGGTGAGAAGTTGTGGGGGTTTGTAAAATCGCTTGGACCTGAATAAGAAGCCAATCTTCCTTGCTGCAGATTTCACCACAGAGGAGATGTGTTCATTCCAAGACAGGTCAGATGCGACAGAGACGCCCAACATGGATAGGCTGTCAGCACATTTTCAGGGTATTCGAATCGAAGTGAATATCAGGGAAATCTCTATTTTCGCGCCTAGAAATTAGACAACATTGAGTCTTATTTGAATTAAAGTTAACATGTCTCATCACACAGGGCTCTGGAGTTGGTAAAAAAGACATGACTCCGACTCATGCAAAATTAAATAGCAAGAATTTTCATACAAATAAATTACCATTTGTCACTTTTACAAGCTAAAACAGTAAAAATTTTCTGAAAAGCATTTGGCATCAGATAAATTTGGAAAACGAAATAAACACTTATTCATTTACCTGAGACCTCATTTCTTATACCTGAGCGTTTTCATACCAAGAAAAAGCATTTTGTCAATTCTGAATGTTAAACTTGAAAAAATTTCATGTTGAAAACAAAAAGAGAAAAATCGCGGAGTCAGAGTTGGAGTCGACACATTTTTCCGACTCCGACTCATTCAGTCAAAAATTACTCCCAACTCTGATTCCACAGCCCTGCCTAGAATATAGCAGAAATTATTTTCTTAGAGAAATTTTAAATTAAGGATAGTTACCCCTTTAGGGGATGCAGGGTTGATCAGAAAACTTGTCTCAGACTATATTTAGACTTAGTGATTTGGAAATGCTCTAGAAACTACATAGTAGAAATCATTTATTTAATGAAATATTAAATTAAGGGTAGTCACCCCTTTAGGGGATGTCGGGTTGATCAGAAAACTTATTTCAGGCCATATTTACACCTATAGTGATTTTGAATTTTCTAGAATCTAGTAGAAATCATTTTTTTAGTAAAATAATAAATTAAGGGTAGTCGCCTCCTTTATGGGAAGAAGCGTTGATCATAAAACTTGTTTCAGGCTATATTTGCACTTAGGGACTTGGAATTGCTTTAGACTATTACAAATCATTTTTTTAGAGAAATTTAAAATTAAGGATAGTCTCTTCCTTAGGGGATGAAGCGTTGATCAGAAAAAATAATTCATGCCATATTTATAGTTAATGAATTAAAATTGTTCTAGAATCGTCATGAAACCATTCATTAATGAGAAATATTTACTAAGGGTAGCTACCTCTTTTAGCTGTTGAAGAGATGTTACCGAAAATCGGCCGGATACTATTGTCTATTAACTATTAGAATTTTTCCTCAGGGGTCACCCATCCAAGAATTAGCCATGAATCATGTCGCATAACTTGTCTGATCGTTTAATATTTTCTACATGCATTCGCTTATTAGGAGAATAAAGAAAAAAATTAATTTTTTATTTTTAATTCTATAATACATATTAGAAAACATGAAAATATAAATTAATATTTTGCATTGATTTCTAATTGCGTTGTGATTCTCGGTTCACATCGGTTCGGTTGAACTCTTAACCGATGTGAATCGAGAAATGAAAAATCCATTTTGCGTATTCATTCAAGCAATCAGTGGATCTGGACATAGAAATTTGTATGTTGAAAAATCTTTAAACCCCTCTATCTTGAAAACCATTAATCGGAGAGATTTTATTGAAAGAAACTTTTTTGTAGCGACTTAAGTTTGCTACAAATTTTCCATTTAGGTTTATTCGATTAAGTTAATATTTTAACCAATAAAAGATATTAAATGTGAATTATAATCTAAAATTTACTTTTTATAAACATGATTTTGAACATTTTCAAGCTACAACTATTTTATTACATTATTATATATTATTTTATTTTCAAATTTCAACACAGAACAAATAGAAAACTTTTTCTATATACTAGGTCCGACTAGCAAAACAGGACTCTATTAGGGCGAGTTGTATGTCGGTTTGTAAAGTATTTGTTAAAGTTGACAAAGGTAAACCTTAGAATTCGCCTTGTGTCCGGCCGGATGGGTAATCAGATGACACGCACATTTCATCTGATTAGCCATCCCGCTGGGCACCAATGTGAATTCTCAGGTTTACCCTTTGTCAACTTTAACAAATACTTTACAAACCGACATAAAACTGGCCCTTAGTGTCATGTTTGTCTGATTATTTATCAGTCTCTCAGAAAATATAATATAGGCATGAATAATAATTCAGAAAATTAATATAATTAATTCGGAAAAGAATTTTTTTTAAATAGTTAGGATGGATAAAATGATAGGAGTTATAAAATATAAAAGAATTAATTCACTGTTCACAGTTTAGGCCTTTATGTATAAACTAATTGGGAGAAAAAACTAATTGAGGCAATTTATATAATAAATAAATAAAATACATTACAATTTCATTGAATAATTTTCGAGGTTATTTCAAGATCTATATTGATTGAATTGATCAATTTAAGTCTATATTGAGATAGGCTTAACTCTAAACAAAGAGGTAGGCTTTAGGCAATCCGTTTAATTCCTTCCTTACTCTGCTATTAAGATTCCATTGAATTGAAATTTTTCAGCCATTTTCCTTTTGTTCGACGTTCAGAAGCTACTTAAATTTCCGGAATGGAAATAAAATGAGTTTATTTAAAGATAATAGATAGCAGAGAAGAATAATGGAATGCATTTAAAAAAAGTTTTGAATAAAAAACAAAAAAAAAACTTTGCTTATAACTTGAAATCTTAAATTATTAACAAAAAATTCGAGTAATTAAAGAATTTCATTTCTTTGTGGCTGTATAATAGAAATACTCTCGGGGGTAAAGACATTATTAGTGAAACAAAGACAGAGAATAAGAGAGAGGGTAATGTAAGTTTCACCTCAAGCTAATCTATCATGATTATTCGCGAGAGAAGGGAGTTAGAGGTCTTTGTCTATATCTCTATGAGGTGGTGCTTTAATCTGACATTAATCAGTCTAGAATTAATTGCATTCTAAGTTGTCAAGTGCGTGGGAGAGAGAGAGGAGTATATATGCATAGGGGAAGTGAGTGAGATGGAGATAGCGAAAGAGAGAATATATATTAGCTAATCTATTTCTATTTGAAAGCATATTAAATAGGAGGTGTAAATTAAATGTTCTCCTCACAAGGGCCTAGGCGATGATTTAAATTTATCGGCACTTGATTTTCGTTTTTATTAATCGAAATAATACTCTTCTTTGGAACAAGGAAATGTATTTCGTGTCGTTCGACAATAAAATCTACATGTTGATAAGATGCATGTCAAAAGATTCGGTAAGAAAACCGAAAAAAGAAACCGCGAGTGAATCTTTTCTTCTTATCTACCTTGGAGATTTTTCTAATATAACAGAGTTGGCCACAACGTGGCTCCCGAGCCGCATTCAATCTCGTGCGGCTCTTGAATAATTCTACTGATTTTAAAAATAATAATTTAATTAAAAATTGAATAATGACGACCGTCCTGATGATGTATCTTGGCACTGTTTAGTGAGATGGCTATCGGTAAGCAATATTCTTTGCAGATTTTTTCAATTACTTAATCCAATTAAATAGTTTATGTAAGAAAAAGAAAGTTTTTCCCTGAACTTGATGGCCCCAATGGTTGTACATTTGGCTTTTTTTTACCAATGTGGTTCAGCATTTACAAACGCTAAACATACCATTACAAGGAAGAGAAAAACTTATTTCTGATTTAGCGGAAAGTGTATTTAGCTTTCATATCAAATTAAGATTCTTTCGAAGCTTAGAAATTCGCTCACTTCAAATGATTGAAGAAAATTATTGAAAGCTACCCTGATGTTCAGGTGAAAACAGAAGAGTATTTGTGCAAAATAGCTGGTCTTTCTGAAGAAATAAATGACAGATTTAATGATTTGAGAACACTCAAACCTTCATTTTATCAAATATAAAAATGTGTCTTTTTTTTAATAAACCATTAGTTAATCTCCAAACAATGTGGCTCGCTTTGAAATAATTTTATAAATTTGAAGCTCTCAAAGTTAAGGTTAGTGGCCACCTCTGTAATATAACATTGATTTATTTTACTTCTAAATACCTCCAGTGTTAGCAAGATAATTAGTCAAAACTAGGGCGTCTCTGTCGCATCGGACCTGTCTTGGAATGAACACATCTCCTCTGTGGCGAAATCTGCAGCAAGGAAGATTGGCTTCTTATTCAAGTCCAAGCGATTTTACAAACCCCCACAACTTCTCACCATCTACAAGGCCCAAATCCGCCCCTGTCTCGAATACGGCTCTCATCTGTGGAGAGGAGCCTCAAAATATTCTCTTGCTACCCTTGATGCAATTCAGAAACGAGCCGTCAGGCTAATTGACGATTCTACCCTCACCGACTCCCTCGACTCGCTGGCTCATCGAAGAGATGTCTCCGCCCTTTCCCTTTTCTATAGATACTATCGCGGCAGGTGCTCTGATGAGATAAAATCAATAATTCCCCCCAAAGCATGCTTTGCACGCAGCACACGTTTTGCCAACTCCCAACACTCTTTCGCGGTCAAATTGGAAAAGTGCCGGACCACTTCATTCGCGAATACATATATCCCCATGACTTCAAGGAACTGGAACTCTCTCCCAGCCTCTATCTTTCCCAGCACCTATGATCTTCAAACCTTCAAAATCAGGGTGCATAGACACCTACGTCTACACCCTCTCACTTAATCAACTTTCCCTTCTCTTCGGTAATGCAAGGGTCTTTCGAGATCCATAGGGGCTACATCTTTACTGGTGCACCCCTTCTTGCATTCGATTGCATTAAAAAAAAAAAAAAAAAAAAAACTAGAGGGCTCTAACTCTCAGGATTTTATTCCACAAAAAATATGGTCTAATATTACAACCAATTCACCTGTAAAATAAAGAAATTTATCTCTAGTTGAGCCTAGAACTGACATAAAATTCACAAAAGTGCCCCATAAAAGAATTTTGTTAGTTGTCGCATGCAACTTTTTTATTTTCATAGGTTATCTTATTTAATTAATAAAATTGTTTTCAAATCCTACTCTAGCACAACAACGTTCTTTGAGCGTAGGAATGATTCGGATATTTTTATGTTTTCTTTAATTTTTTACTTTACCATACAGGGTATGGTCAAGTATTGTAATCGTGCATGAAAAAAGTGGTTTTTTCCTTCTTTTTATTCAAAATATTTCAAAAAACGGCTGAAATTATTTTGATTAAAAAAATCGAGCTAAACCATGACATTTTGGTCTAGAAAAAAGCTTTAATAAGGGAACATCGAAAAAATTATATTTTTCGATATAATAATTGTTTTGTCAAAATGTCTGTTAGTCTGGTTGCCTGGTTGTCCGTTACCAAATTTTTTTGGACGATCTAGCTTAAAAACTAGTGTGAATATCGAAATCAAATTTCACACGTAGTTTTGGTCCATTGAGATTAAGAGCTGATTAGATTTTGGTGCATATCGATCTAAAATTAATGGGGGTGGAAGGGGGTTAAAAATTAAAAATCTAGGCCGTTTGAGCAAACTCAACCAAATTTCGTACATATAATCAGTGGACCCCCAGAAGTCTAAAAATGAAAAAACTACCCCCCCTACATGATTATAAATAATTTTAGGGGCCAGGTTGTATGATAAAGTCAAGTGGATGGCCACATCAGAACAAGGTCGGATCCAGGAATTTTTTATGGGGGGGGGGAGAATGTATATAAGGTGCCCGATGTATATAAGATCTACTTTATATCTCGAAAGTGTGTCGCCCCCCCCCACACACACGCACATAGAACTTTATTTTCAATTTTAAAATTTTTAAAAAAAATAAATGTTTTTTTTTACAAAATTTTTTTGCCGGGCACGGGCCTCTATGGGGGGGGGGGGGGCGGTCGCCCCCTCCGCCCCCCCTGGATCCGCCCTTGCATCAGAACATATCAACTTATTTTAGATTGACATGCTGCTTTGATGGGCGCCCTCTTCCTTAGGCTGAATTACTTCAATATTCTTATTCTTATTTGAAACGATTTTTAATTTTTGAAGTTTTTTGAAAACATGAATATTTGAAGAACATATTTCGAAAAAAAAGAAGGAAAAAAAACACTTTTTTCATGCACGATTACAATACTTGATCATACCCAGTATGGTAAAGTAAAAAAAATATATTTTGGTAATCTATTCAAGGACTCTTATTTAAATATTGATGTTGCAGCGAGAATTAATCAAGCCAGCAATTTTTGCATCCCGTGTTAGACTAACACAAGAAACTTTTACAAATCATGTTGCAAATCAACACAAAAGTAGATATCAGTATTATTTAAAACAGATTGGGTAGAGATGGCAACATAGGTCTATATAGAATTATTTTCAATTAAAATGTATACTAATAAAGATAAGAGTAAATAGATATTTTATTTAATATGGATTTACTATGAGTTAGAGGATACTGGGTCACTTATTTCACATTAAAATTAAAAAATTAAAAGATATAAAAAATTTTTTTATATCTTTTAATTTTTTAATTTTAATGTGAAACAAGTGATATTGTTCTAACTCATAGTAAATCCATATTAAATAAATATCTATTTATCTTATCTTTATTAAGATGTTTCACCTTGCACCAACACCACAATCTCTACTGATTATGTATACTAATAATTATGATTCGAAAATACAGCCGCTTTTCAATCCAAAATATATTGTTTTCAATCTCAGTCCCAGGAGAGTGGACAACTTTTTTAACATTCATTTTTAATTGCAAAAACCTTTTTCCACTAGACTGCAATGATATTCACTTTCAGAAAAAATTATCCTAAAAATAATAAATAAATAAATCAATTTAAGAGCTTTCACAATTGATTATTATTATATTATAATCAGATTATTAAAAAAAAAAAAACTTTCTGTAGGATTCTCTTGAGATACGCTATTTTGTATTATTACCCACACATTCTCACACAATAAATTTCTAAAAAATATTTTTTCTATCTCATGGGAGTTCAAAAGAGAGAGAAATATCTGCATTTTTTTCTCTAATTCATTATATCCTTCTCACACTCTGTTTATTTCACTTAGGAAGTAAAAATTATATGAAAATAAACATTAAAAATTAAAATTAACATATTCTTAAGTAGGTAAAAGCCTAATGAGAAAACAGAAGCAATAAAAATAATATTTGCAACAGTAATTTAAGTCTAAATAATCTTTTTTGTTAAAATGTTTAATGTTTTACTTATTAAATGTACTGGTCCTGTTTTTTTTTAAGGGTTTTTGTAGTTTTCAACAGTTGGGACTAGCTTTCATATGAAATAGAATCACTTACCAAATTCAAAAGACCATATTGTTCTTTTTGTGGATATATTTATGGTTTATATTTATCTTTCGAAACATGTTTTTATGGTTAAATTTAAATAAAATATTTTATTATGTAGTAAAAGTTTTTTTAAGATTTTTTATAACACATATTAGGTCTTTATTAGGTCGTGTTACGTGTAGGTATACAGTAGTTACACTGTTAAAAAAATTGTACATTTACTAAATGTTTATAATACAAATAGATAGGAAATTTACAAGATTGCGTATTGGTAATGGGAAATTGCAGATATGCCATCTGGTGGCGAAAGCTTGAAGAGGTTCAAATGGGTTTCTGACAGCTGAATGATCAGCGTTTAAATGACATACCATATAAAATATAATCAAAAACAAAACATATTTATTAAATAAATATAAGTATCTTTGATTATGAACATGATATTTGTGACAGCGACCCGATTGCATTAGTTTCAATTTCTATCACATGGCGCCAACACCGAATTTACCATTTACTAAAGGTAAAAAAATACTTTTATTGATAAAATCACATTAACTCATAGCAAAAATAGAAAAATAAATTTTAACACTTTTTTCTTGTATTAATTAGATATGTATTACTAAAAAATATGTTGTAAGATTACAATACTGGTATGTAATATTAGTAAAACGTTTTGAGGCCGGACTTTCCATTTTTTATAGTAAAATTGTTGGTATAATAAATTTTTAAAAGTGTACTTACATCCAGATTTGGAGATTTTTTTTACTATTTTACTGGTGATTTAAAGTAGGTATAATAAAATAAAAGCAATGCGAAACATTTAACAGTCTTCATTATACACGACACTAATATTTTTTGTCCTTTTTTTCCACGGGGTAAAATATACCTTAATTTTTGTCTTTGATAGAATTATAGGGAAATAAAAATAAATGGGGCCATTGTTTAGGCTACGTGTGTGCACCTGGCTAGCCGTTTTAAATTTACGTTTTTTTCCAATTATGATTTGTAAGTTATAAGAATGGAAGGGATTTTTCCATTTCTCTGTCGCTAATCGATTCTTGAAATGTTAAAGACACACAGACAGACACGTTCGCCCGCTTCTATACGAGCCATTCACACTCTCTATAGATTTCCCAATCCCTCGATTTCGACAAGGATTCTTTATAATCTAAGAAGGAAAAAGAGAAAGAGACAAAAGAAAGAAAAGTGTTAAGACCGAGCAAAGGAAGAATTCATCTTTTACTGGTATTCTAGTTTTATTAAAAAAAAAAATCTTTTTCGATTACATTCAAACTTATTATTTCTAGATTTATTTATTTTTACTTAAAACCACTTCAACTAAAAATTTAAAATTATTATTATTATTATTATTGAAAAGTTTTTATTTTTGATGAAAGTAGCTGAGTAGCATAGTTGTTGATTTGTCCTCTGCTTGATGCAAATAAACATACACACATAGATACTATATTATTTTTTTTAATTCTAACTGGCTTACAGACCGAGTAAGAAGAAAACAATTTTCAATATCCACGTGATACTGGCCCCATGAAAAATAATATTTATAATTAAATAAATTGACACGTTCTGATGTGACCATCCACTTGACTTTACCATACACTTCTGGTTGAATTTAGTACAAGGCCCTAGATTTTCATTTTTGCCCCCCCCCATTTTGAGCGATTAGTTTTTTCATTTTTAATCTTCTGATAGCTCACTGATTATGTATACAAAATTTGGTTGAGTTTGGCAAATGGCCAAGATTTTCATTTTTTGACCTACAGCCCCCCCCATTTTGAGCGGTTAGTTTTTGCATATTTATAGCCTTCTGGTGCCCCACTGATTATGTATACAAAATTTGGCTGAGCTTGGTAATATGGCCAAGATTTTCATTTTTGACCCTACAGCTCCCACCCCCCACCCATTTTCGGAGCCGTTAGTTTTTGCATATTTTAGACTTCTGGGGGTCCACTGATTATGTATACAAAATTTTGTTGAGTTTGATAAATGGCCAAGATTTTCATTTTTTGACTCCACCTCCACCCCCCATTTTGGGCGGTTAGTTTTTGCATTTTTAGACTTCTGGGACCCACTGATTATGTATACAAAATTTGGTTGAGTTTGATAAATGGCCAAGATTTTCATTTTTTGAACCTCCACCTCCACCCCTATTTTGGGCGGTTAGTTTTGCATGTTTAGACTTCTAGGGGACCCACTGATTATGTATACAAAATTTGGTTGAGTTTGATAAATGGCCAAGATTTTCATTTTTTGACCCTACACCTCCACCCCCCCCCCATTTTGGGCCGTTAGTTTTTGCATATTTAGACTTCTGGGGGTCCACTGATTATGTATACAAAATTTGGTTGAGTTTGCTCAAACGGCCTAGATTTTTAATTTTTAACCCCCTTCCACCCCCTTTAATTTTGGGTCGATATGCATTAAAATCTAATCAGCTCTTAATCTCAATGGACCAAAACTACGTGTGAAATTTGGTTTCCATATTCACACTAGTTGTTTAGCTAGCTCGTCCACAACAATTTGGTAACGCACAGACTAACAGACACCTAGACAACTAACCAACAGACATTTTGACAAAACAATTATTATCTCAAAAAATATAATTTTTTCGATGTTCACTTATTAGGGCTTTTTTGTAGTGCGAAATGCCATGGTTTCGCTCAATTTTTTTAATCGAAATAGTTTCAGCCGTTTTTGAGATATTTCCAAAAAAACGAAGGAAAAAACCACTTTTTTCATGCAAGATTACAATACTTGACCATACCCCGGTAAGATGTAGTTATCATTTTAACGATTTCTTGAAGCCCCTAAATATCGGCAACTAGAGATACAGGAACCTAGGCCCTTCCTCTCTCGAACAACAGCCTAGAATCTTTGACCTTGAGAATCAGGATTAATCCCATGGAGTCCAGCCATTCTTTGAAACCCAGGATTGGCAGTCCACAATCTCTCCTCTTCCGCAAGGCTCAAGGCTGGTTTTCATTCAATATGGAGGCATTAGGACAGTGGCGGGAGGTGAAAATTATTTTCTCATTAATTAGATAGAAAATAGAAAAATGTTGGTGCCGATTTATAAAGTATCGCAATATATTGCTCGATAGAAGAGAATTCTCTTCGATACCTTCAAAATGTGGTTATAGAGGAGAATGTTTTAAATTCAATTAAATGGGTAGAAAGGAGATGGATTATTAATGAGTAAGCTCTTCTAAGGCTTGGGAGAAAGCTAATTCTGTAGAATAGTTTGGGGAAGAGAAAGGTTCAGATGCTAGGAGGATTACTGCTGGGTGATATTTTGAGGAAGGAGAGACAGGGGAAGACCTTAATTAGAATATTTTATTCTAATATAATGGATAATAGTGTCTTTAAAAATATTAAAGAATTGTTTTGGTATTTTTTTTTTTTTTTTTTTTTTTAATGCAATCGAATGCAAGAAGGGGTGCACCAGTAAAGATGTAGCCCCTATGGATCTCGAAAGACCCTTGCATTACCGAAGAGAAGGGAAAGCTGATTAAGAGAGAGGGTGTAGACGCAGGTGTCTATGCACCCTGGTTTTGAAGGTTTGAAGATCATAGGTGCTGGGAAAGATAGAGGCTGGGAGAGAGTTCCAGTTCCTTGAAGTCATGGGGATATATGTATTCGTGAATGAAGTGGTCCGGCACTTTTCCAATTTGACAGCGAAAGAGTGTTGGGAGTCGGCAAAACGTGTGCTGCGTGCAAAGCATGCTTTGGGGGGAATTATTGATTTTATCTCGTCAGAGCACCTGCCGTGATAGTATCTATAGAAAAGGGAAAGGGCAGAGACATCTCTTCGATGAGCTAGCGAGTCGAGGGAGTCGGTGAGGGTAGAATCGTCAATTAGCCTGACGGCTCGTTTCTGGATTGCATCAAGGGTAGCAAGAGAATATTTTGAGGCTCCTCTCCACAGATGAGAGCCGTATTCGAGACAAGGGCGGATTTGGGCCTTGTAGATGGTGAGAAGTTGTGGGGGTTTGTAAAATCGCTTGGACCTGAATAAGAAGCCAATCTTCCTTGCTGCAGATTTCGCCACAGAGGAGATGTGTTCATTCCAAGACAGGTCAGATGCGACAGAGACGCCCAACATGGATAGGCTGTCACACATTTTCAGGGTATTCGAATCGAAGTGAATATCAGGGAAATCTCTATTTTCGCGCCTAGAAATTAGACAACATTGAGTCTTATTTGAATTAAAGTTAACTAAATTTTGAGAGCCCCATTTATTCAGTTTGTCTAGGTCGAGAGTAATTGAGGAGGCAATATTGATTCTATTATTCGGGAGAGAGGGTTTGCCGTGTAGAGTGCTATCGTCGGCGTAACAATGAGTGGGGTTTGCCGTTTGATCAATAAGGTCGTTTATATAAATAAGGAAGAGTGTGGAGGAGATTACAGAGCCTTGGGGAACACCAGAGTTTGTGGAGAACGATTCAGATGATGTTCCATCCACCACAACTTTTATACTTCGGTTTGTCAGAAAGCTTTCTATCCATTTGCGAAGTGTTGGTGTGAATCCAAAGGCTGGTAGTTTGGCAAGAAGATTTTTGTGCCAAACCTGGTCAAAAGCTTTGGAGATATCAAGAGCTACAGCGAGGGTTTCTTTTCCGGCCTCTAGAGTATTGTTCAAGGTGTGGGTGACATAGGTTAAGATGTCGCCTGTGGAACGATTTTGTCTGAATCCATATTGTCTATCGTGAATTAATTTATTGTTTTCTAAGTGATGAAGGACGTGTTGGTTTATGACTAATTCCATTAATTTGGAAAGAACAGAGGTTATCGAGATAGGCCTGTAATTAGAGATTTGTGATGTGTCTCCTTTTTTAGGAATAGGTGTGACTCTGGCTATTTTCCAGCTTTTGGGGAATATGGTATTGGTATTCCTTTGCCCTAATCAGCGGCATCGCTTCTATTCTGGGCAACTAAGTCCAGAAACCACTTAAGGTTTTCTTCACTACCAATCGCTAAGCCACGCTTAGCAAAATATATGTTTTTAAGCGCCCGATCGCTTGGCGACCAACAAAACATATACACCCTTGCCCACCACAGCGGGAAGAAAGCCGCCCTTTCTTTTCTGAATAATTCAGAGAAGGCCACTCTAGCTACTTGAGCTACGCGTGCATAGAGCGTGCAGCTAAAAGTCCAAACAGCGCATTCAATTTGCGCCGGGAATCCAGTAACGGCGAGCCAGGCTCCCATAACCTACTCTATCCCAAACACTATCCTTGATCTTTCCCAGCTAAACTAGACTACACAAACTTTTAAACCTTCCCTTGTTGTTTAGTAAATATATATAAACGTTAATTGTTTACTTTTTGTCTCATACTCCTTTGAAGAGAACTACCCTTGCTTTCCCTCCATTTTCTTTACAGGATATCTTATATGTGTAACATTAGTTAACTAGATAATCAAACCAGTCATATCGAAACACATCTTTTTAATTCATAAAGTTAAAACACAGCCGCCTTGAGAATAAACGCCCCTCAAAATCAAAAAGGCGCAATAACTTTCAACAATAAGGTCATATTTATTTTTATTGTATATAAAACATTATTAAAAAAAACAAAGAAGATAGATTATTAGTTTGTTGTTTACTATCTTATGCAATATTGATTGCTTTATTTGAATATTATTCAACATTTTGGAAAATTGTCCTAGGCATCATTGATAATTTGCACAGAACTGACCCGAGTAGTTTAGTTATATTTTTTGCCACGAGACTGCGTAGTGCCAAGAGGATCATATGAAGGCGAACATTAGCGATATATTCAGAATGAGAATTTGATAATGATTATAATTAATGGAGAAGTAAAACTAAACTATCATATTAAAACAATAAAATATAAATTATTGTTATTTTTCGTGCTCACCTTGATTAGGGAAATAGAATCTTTTTCATTTTCAACAGCATTGGTAGAATTTTATCATCGACATCAGAGATTCATGTTTATGATAAATTTACATTATGATTTATGAATTAGAAACCTGATTCAGAATATATACATGCATGCATGGCTTTCTCCCTCTAGGCTCTTAATCTAATTTCAAGAGTTTTGATCATCGTATTAAAATTTCAAATAGGTACAATTTTGAAAATTAAAAAAAAAAATTTGACCGCCTTTTTAAATTTAATTAGCAAATAAATTAATTTTATAACTCGTAAGACAAAAACAAAAAATTATCGAATTTCTTAAGTTCTCCAAAGAGTAGGTAAACCTACATTTCGATTGAAATCAAGTGAGGAGAGTGAATTAATTAATCATGCTGCAAAAAATAAATAATGCCCTTATTTCGGATAAGATGAGTCGCAGAGCTTAGGGATTTGAAATTTTAGCTATCTAGAGAGTAGAAGAAGTACTTCGAGATTTTGTCTAAAATCGAAGAACAGGAAGTACATTTTTACTTTGGTATTTTGCAATTTCTTCTTTTTTCTGGTTTTCTCAAAACGGCTTGGTAGAAACCCAAATTGAAGTAATTTGAATGAAGAAAATTGGTATGTAAATATAATCCACCAATAGCTTATTGTTCTTATAAGAACATCCACCCTAGAACGAATTATCTTATATGTTGCTTAACTTTAAAAATCGACAGGAATGGGTCGTATCAACACGTCATGATTGTTGATAATCATTAGACTTTTAATAGTGACGTTATGGGGGGTCAGATAGGCTAGGCGGTAGCATGACAGCGAGCTAACCAGGGGACCCGGGCTCGAATCCGACTCGAGGCATCCAGCTAAAATCTGACCCCGGGGGTAGAGACAAATTTTAAAAAAATATAACCAGTATCGTAATTAGGCTTATGGCTAGAAAGGCCGAAAAGCAACAAAAAAAAAAAAAAAAAAAATAGTGACGTTATAACTAAAAGCCACTCCAAAAGCCACTTGAAACAACTTGTGCCCCTTAAACATATGCAAGCAAATAGAACGCAAAGACTGGTTTTGGGTATACCCTTCAGGCTTCTCCTTTCTCATATAAGAATATTATTTTCCTCTCTTTTTAACTATGAGACTCTTCTATTGTAATATTAACTTGGAAGTTTCTGTTCAACTCTTTCCAGAATATCGACGGGCACGTTGGTGACAGCTTGACGTATGTTGTTCTTCAGGTGAGCCAGGGTCCTAGGACGATCATTTTAGATAAAAAATAGTCGCAGGGGCTAAATCAGGCGACCGTCCTAGCCAGTGCAGATCGCCCCTCAAGGAGATGACCCAGTGTATTGAGATTAATGGATGCCATCTGCAATTGTCATCTTTAAAACTGTGTAAAAATAAAATTTATACGTTGTACTTGATCGTGTTCAAAGAATTAAATATATATCTGTGTTACTTTTTTCTTAATTGAATTTCTAAATAAGCAAAGTGCTCTGCCCCACCCTATAATTGATTTCTCATTCAGCCTCAGAGAGTAAGATTGATAATTATATTCCGTTTCATATTTCTTATGAAATATATATTTTTTTGCTTCGTAATCCTACACAAATGTTAGTCTCTTTGATTATTTGTCAAAAAGGGTGATAAGTAAAAAGTAACCGACGAAACTTTCCTCATTAAGAGAATGACAATGGGCGATCACAGAGCTCTCGTTCTCATTTTTATTAAGTATTAAAAACTCTCTTTCTTATTTCAATAAAGACTTAAATCTTATAATTCCATTATCCATTTCTCCAATCCCTTGTAACTCATTTTCTCCTTCCCTTCTCAAATTCATTTTTATTTTTCCTCTTCTGTAGAAACAGAGATATAATCTTATCTGAGTATTTATTGACATTTCTGTCTATCTCTTCTGTCCGTTCCTATTATTAAGTACCGGTGTATCGTCATATTGAATTGGCGGAGGAGGTGAGGAGGATGAGATCTTCCTGATCCTTATCGAAAAGTGGATTCTATAAAAGAGAGAGACATAGAAAAAAAACGTATATAGAAAGAAAGGGATGACGGTAGAGGTTTAATCTCCATATTTATTGGTCCCTCGTGTCAAATGTCAAGTCGAAAAAGATCCACACATTTGCCAAAACCCGTTTTTTTTTTCAATTTTATTTTCAAATGTAAGCCATAGATCAATGGGTAATTAAAAAGGAGTAGATTGAATATATTTCGTAAGAACACGGCCTAGTGATTTTAATTAATTTGATTTAAATTGTGCCTGAGGGTAACAGATTCTCTGTATGAGTATAGCTGGACATCTGCTATATGTAGGAGACGAGTCCAGAGGAGTTATTGGTTTATTGGAGCTGAAATTAAAGGGACTGTAAATTGAGGAGGTTTTTTCTGTATAAACTAACTTTGAAATCAAATAAACATGATATCATATAAAGGAGAAACGAGAGAGAGAGAGAAAGAGTAACAAATATTTAATAATTCGCAACGTGTATGTGAATGTATATCAAATTGATCGGATTCGATCCGCGTTCTGACAAGGTACATTAAAGAAGAACATTTCTTAATGAAACTTTTTTGACGGAATATACATTTCTTTCGATTTACAGCAATGTTAGTCTAAAACATAGGTGTCAAACTCGTGGTCTGCATCGTCAATTTGCGGCCCCACTGTCACATGTTACAAATCAAGTTCAAGTAGCACTGCATCTTATCAGAAATACGCTGAAAGGATTGTCGAATCTCAGAAGTGAATTTGAAGCAAGATTTGAAGATTTCAAATGCTTGGATAGCAAATTAACATTATTTTCATCTATTTTTTCAATAGATATAGAATTAGTACCTAATGATATGCAAATGGAAGTAATAGAGATTCAGTGCGATTCGGATTTAAAAGAAAAATTCAAGGAAGTTGGCGTGCCCGAAATTTACGGATATTTACCGGTAAAATTTGAAAATACTAGAAACTTAGCATATGAGATTATCTCCATGTTTGGAAGTACATTCAGGTGCGAGCTGTTATTTACGCTTATGAATGGCAATATGTCTCCACTCAGATCACGAATTAACCACAATCATCTCGGGTAGGTGTTAAAAATTATAAAGGCAAATAGTATTTCTCCAGAAATAGAAAAACTTGTGACACAGAAAAGATGATTTGATAAGTATGATTGTTGTTTTATAATTTTGACTAGTACTAGAATTGCTACCAGCTGTAAATTATGTAAAAAAACCAAACGATGTAGCTGAAAAAGAACCCATGGCCGAGTTGCCCCTGGACTCAGTTACCCCGCCCGGCGAAGCCTGCGCACCTTGTCGATTTTTTTTTTTTTTTTGCTTATTCATATTTAGAAAAGTGAAACGTGGAGGAAAATGATATTTTTTCTCTTTATCTAAATCAGTTTATATGGATTTTGATACCGATGTTAACCCAAAAAAGGAAAGTCGTACAATCATCATTCTGGTGACAAAATGTTTGTATTTTCCAAATGAAGAAATTTTTAAGATTTTTGAGCTTCAGAATCTCTGTTTGAAAAATATAGAAATTTAGAAAAAAAAAAAACCTATCATATGAGAACCAAAAAAAGAACACTTCAATTTTTAAAATTTTATTTTATTTTTTGCCCATTTTTTTATCCACAGCATCAATGGACCGCACGCCACTAATGAGAACCTATCTAACATCTCTAGCTAATCAGGTGGAATTTGTATTACTAAAGTTCACCTTTTATGGCAAGTTTTTTAACTTTCTATCCAAAGCAGCTGACAAAAATTGCCGAATCATAGAATGAATGACATGAACCTAGTCTTGTTTTCACTCTTTTCTCCATTTCTTAATTAAATCAATTTTAAAAATAGGCATGAAAAATATTTATTTATTTAAATCAGGGCTATCCAACCTGCGGCCCAACACAGCAATTAATGTGGCCCGACATAAAATTATAAATTTTCATAATACATTGAGATTTTTATGTTACTGGAAAAGATAGATATCTGATACAAGTTGAACAGATATATTTTTTTTTCTAAAATAAGAAGAAATTAGAGAATCTCCCCAAAAGGTTTCGAAGAGTAAAAGGCAGATTTTCAATTTTGAATGTGAAAAAATATATCAAGATTTTCGAAAAAATAATCCCAATTTTGGCATATTTTGAATCATTTTTGAAGTGATAACTTCTTTTTGGGAGGGTAAAACCGCTTCGTTACGTAACGCGTTACGGCGCCAGTCTGTCTGGCTTCCCTTCTCTCACTCATACGGCTCTTTAAAAAAATGACTTGCCGGATGTCAGATTAGAACCTGAGACCTCTTGCATCAGAGGCCAGACACTTTACCACTAGACCATAGAACTATTTTAAAAATCTTTGCTTTTTACTTTTACTAAAATGAATATTTTTGAATTAGACTTTATTATAAGTGTGGAAATAATTGAATATATTATATATAGCTATGTATTTTATAAATAGAATTTATTGAATATATTGCGGCGCGGCAAATTTGAAATATGTATAATTGAATTAAACTGAAAGAAAGACAACAATTAATTTTAAATCCAGAAGCATTAAATATATTAATAATTATTCAATTGTCTTTTCTCTGGGCAATTATCCTTGCAATAGTCTTCCTAAAAAAATACATGGTTGGTGAAAGTTATCACTTCTGTCGCGCGTCCCGAGACGCACACATTTTTATTATTTTGAACTGCAAACTTTCTGACATTAAACTGAAAGAAATATTTAATAAAATCTCTTTATTACCAAAATTCCATAAAAATTATCTACCCAGAAACAAATATTCCTCCTGGCTTCACAATAATTATTCCCATTTTAGAAATATGAATTTTATATACCTACCAAAGCTATTTTCGAGAATAAAATTCACTAAAATCAAAATTATAAGCTCAACTATCAGGTAGACAAAAAATAACCAAGTTTAGAATAATTAAAAATTATTTTTCATCTCATATTTCTATTTTTTAAATATTTATCATTTAAGTAATTAAACATAATTAATCTAGAAAATGACTAAAAAGTGTCTTCTTCTTTTATAGCAGCTAAGGCAAGGATTCCAAATACAAGTTCAGACCTGTTTTAGTAGTAGTTAATTTCTATTAGTCTAGAAATGGCCTTTTGATCATTATACTTGGACTAATTGGATACTCTTATTATATATCGAGAGAACATTCAATTAATTAAAGAATTTGGAAATGTTAAGAAATAATTAAACTCGATATATTTCTAAAAGACTTCCATTTGCTAATAGAAGTAGATAAATTATTGAAAAACAAAATCCTGAAGGAAAAGAACTCAAAGATCACAATGCTATGATATTTTTAACCGACTTCAAAACAGGAGGAGGTTCTTAATTCGACTGATTTTTTATTTTTGTGTCTATGTTACCTGATATCTTCGCCAATTGTGAACCGATTTTGATGATTTTTTTGCATTGGGTTCAGTCTAGTTTCTCGATTGGTAAAAATCATAAATTTTCATGGTATTGGATCTTTTTTGTTATGTTTGTTCAGGCATAACTTCTTTGTTTATTAGCCGATTTTAATGATTCTTTCTGCTTTAGGATCAGTATAGCTCCAAGATAGTCAAGACACCTATTTATTGGTATATTTTATGTATGTTCAGCGAGAACTTTTGCCACGTGGACCGATTTCGATGATTCTTTTTTATTGGAAAGGGATACCTTAGGGGTGGTCCTATATTAATTTGGTCAAGTTATGATGTTATGACCAATGACGAAATAACGTAAATCTCCAATTCTTATGAGGAAATAATCGAAATGATACTAATAAATAAAATCTTTAATAAAAAAAATCTTAAAACATTCATTTAAAACCCGCAAACGTTTCGAGAGAATTTCTATATTTATGAATTCCATTTTATTATCATTTTCATAAAGAGAAGGACCAATCGATTTGATTGGGGAATAATGGAATTTAAATAATTATCGGAAAAGAGGTTTTTTATCTAATTAGATTTTTCCTCTTATTAAAAACAAGGACTCAAGATGAATAAGGACACTCGATGGTGGAGAAGCAATCTCCGAAATCGAAGCTAAAATACAAGGTATACATTAATTAATGTAAAATAATTGGTTTAATAAAATTTATAAAAAAAAAAAAAAAACTAAAAAGAGAAGAATTGATTGGGGAATAATGGAATTGAAATAATTATCGGAAAAGAGGTTTTTTATCTAATTAGATTTTTCCTCTTATTAAAAACAAGGACTAAAGATGAATAAGGACACTCGATGGTGGAGAAGTAATCTCCGGAATCGAAGCAAAAATACAATGTATACATTAATTAATGTAAAATAATTGGTTTAATAAAATTTATAAAAAAAAAAGAAAAATAAAAATAATTTTTATAAAAAAATAAAACCGACTTCAAAAAATTAAATGCAACAAATAAAATATTAAGAACTCAAAAATCAAATAAAATGCACTAAAAGGTATAAAATAATTATCTAATTTAGTTACAATTACAACGACGAAATATTAACATGAAATATACTTTTTGAAGTCGGTGCTAAACAAACTATATAAACGAACATACCCGTGAAACGTACTAAGAAAGATCCGTCGAGTTCGATTCATAAAATGTATATGTTTGGCACCGACTTCAAAAAGTCATTTCATGTAAATATTTCGTCGTTCAGTTGTAACTAAATTAGATAATTATTTTATACCTTTTAGTGCATTTTATTTGATTTTTGAGTTCTTATTCTTTTATTTGTTGCATTTAATTTTTTTGAAGTCTGTTTTATTTATTTTTTATAAAAATTTGCAGTTTTTTCTCTTGGTGGATATCATTATTCTACATTATTAACTATATTTATTGATTAACAAATATCAATGGAATTTGTAAATTTCATATGTGGTCCGAGTCATTTGTTTTTTCTTCAAATGCGGAACCCTGATTTAAATAAATAATAATCTTTATTTGAAAGAAAAAAAACAAACAACTTATTTTAGAATAAAAAGGATTTATAGTAGGCACAGTAATCTTGGCCTCCAAAATAAATATCCCTCTGTTCGCGTTACTCTTGTTCATAATATGTACGTAAATAAATACAAAAATAAAAGTGTATAATAAAAATGTTTTCAAACAAATGTTAAATACTTATATACAATTGGAATCCACCTGGAGACAACGAATACTCATGCTCTGTATTGATTCGTTCAAATTCAATCAATACTTGATAACTGATCCCCGATGATAATAGGGGGTATTTAATAGAAATTTAATTAATTTTCTATTTATATCAAAAATCCTTCGAAATCATTTACTTAATTAGTTTTCAAAGTTTTAAAAAGAATCATCAAGTTTTCTTTTCAACTATTTGAAATGCAGCCAGTCTGTCATCAAAATCAAGACTTCAAGTCCGACATTAAACCGATAATGTATTTCACATTTGATCAATATTACACGATGAGAATCTCCATCAATTCTTTTTCATATAAGAGTAAAATCTAATCAACAAATAATTAATAATGCAAGCAGGGTGCCTCGAGAAGACTAAATACAAAAGGAATGAAAAAAAACTTTGAAAGATTGATACATGCCGTATTTAGGCATGTGTGCCCGTTGGGCACTTGTCCGTGGGCTCCATGAACATAGGGCCCCAATGCTAATCAGTGTATATCAAATGACTTGCCATTAATAAAATTTATATTTATTTGACATTTAAATTAATTCTATATAATACAGGATGGGGCATAAAGATCTACCACATTTTTAAGACGTATAAAAAATGAAGAAACTTAACTAGAAAAAAACTGAATATATTTTGGTAAAGAATATAAAATATTTTTTTTTAAATGTGTTTTAAACATTATACCAGACGAAAGGGGGGGGGGGCAAAATTGAAAATTCTAGCCCTTTCGAACAATCTATGTATACAAAATTTGGTTTGTTTTTGCATTTCTAGCCTTCTGGAGGTCGACAGAATATGTAAGTATACAAAATTTGGTTGAGTTTGGTCAAAATGGCTAGCATTTTCATTTTTGACACTCCTTTCCCATTTTGGGTGGTTAGTTTTCGGATTTCTAGCCTTTTTGGGGCCCACGGAATATGTATACAAAATTTGGTTGAGTTTGGTCGAAAGGGCTAGAATTTTCATTTTTGACCCCCCCCCCTCCCCTCGCCCCTCTTTTTTCGTCTGATATAATGCTTAAAACACATTTAAAAAAAAATTTATGTTCTATACAAAAATTTATTCAGTTTTTTCTAGTTAAATTTTTTCATTTTTTTATACCTCTTCAAAGTGTGGTAGATCTTTATGCCTCAGCCTGTTTTTTTTTTTTTTTTTTTTTTTTTTAATGCAATCGAATGCAAGAAGGGGTGCACCAGTAAAGATGTAGCCCCTATGGATCTCGAAAGACCCTTGAATTACCGAAGAGAAGGGAAAGTTGATTATGTGAGAGGGTGTAGACGTAGGTGTCTATGCACCCTGGTTTTGAAGGTTTGAAGATCATAGGTGCTGGGAAAGATAGAGGCTGGGAGAGAGTTCCAGTTCCTTGAAGTCATGGGGATATATGTATTCGCGAATGAAGTGGTCCGGCACTTTTCCAATTTGACCGCATAAGAGTGTTGGGAGTCGGCAAAACGTGTGCTGCGTGCAAAGCATGCTTTGGGGGAATTATTGATTTTATCTCATCAGAGCACCTGCCGTGATAGTATCTATAGAAAAGGGAAAGGGCAGAGACATCTCTTCGATGAGCCAGCGATGTATAAAGATTAGCTACGTACTATTTGGTTTTCGTTTCTTGGGTTGAAATCAACAAACGATAAGCTTTTAAACAACTTTTTGTTTCTGTTTATTTAATATTTACAAATATTACCTAATTATTTTCTATTAGTTACGTGTTTTAATCATCATCAAAATCAATTTTGTTTCATAAATGTAAAGAGTAAGTATATTAAAATTCACAAAATTTATAATATTTTAAATTAAAATATAAAAACATAGACCTATTTAAAAATGTATATATACATCAGTGGCGTGCGGTCGATGGATGTTGTGGATGAGTCGCATCCATAAAATTTCAAACATTTAGAGTATTTTCATAAATATTTATATAAGGTCGACTTCAAAATTTCAAGAGGATCTTTAAATTTTCAAATTATTATCCATGATTTCAAATATTTCTATAAAAAACATTTTTTTGCTTTGAAAAGTATATTTTGGTTCTTGAAATGAAATAAAATTGTTTCATAATTTCAAGGGGCAATTAAAATATATGATTTTTTTGAAAAGAATGCCGATAGAAGGTTTGAAGTCCCTGCCTGGTATATTATTTTCCAGTTCAAGCATGTCAAATAGAAGTTCAGGCGAGTTGGAGTCGAATAAAAATTGTTTTTTTATATTAAAATAGTAATAATACAAAAAAGGAATAAATAAAGATGATTCGGGAATCTTTGGACTAATCCATTTCTAAGAGCTCTCAATATATGAGATCGAAAATAACTAAGAGCGCTATAGACAAGTCATATAGCTTGCTTATATTATACAAAGAATTGGGGATTTTTCATATAATGAAAATCACATGAAACTGAAAAATAAATGCGTTCAATCGTTTTTACTCTATTTTATAATAAATAATACAATTTATGAATTATAATATATAGATTCTATAAATAATATGAATTAAGAAATTTTTGGAATTATCTCATCGTGTATATATGCGCATTTGAATAAAAATCATTTTATAAAAATGAAATTGTTAAATGTATTGAAATAATACAACCAATTTAATCAAAACACGTAATATTCAATTACACAGTTCTAAATTCAATCAACGTTTTTCCACTTACTAAAACGGTATAAAATATTATAGCAAAATCCACCTGCTTCAAATGTTGAAATACACGCAGATAAAATATATTTTTAAATAAATTCTCTCCGCTATTTATTTTTAAAATTCTAATTTAGACAAATTATATTAATTACTTTATTTATATTAATAAATTTAAATATTGTAAATGTAATTGCAACATAACATAACTAAATTTTTGGTTGTTTTTAATGTTGATAGATATTTTCTCTAAATCAAAAGTTTTTTATATGGAAACTAATTCCTGAAATCCCTTATTATATAAACTGCTTTGTAAAATTATCGCATTATTACTATTTTTTTTTTTTATAAAAATAAATTTTTTGTATCGAATTTCATATTATTTTAACCAAAACAAATAAATAATTATATTTATACAAATTAAAAACAAAATCTCTTAAATTTAATGAAATGAATCAAGTAGGTAATTAAAAAAAATGTTTGAGCCTTATCCACATAAGGAACTTTGATTTTGAAACCCACTAATAGCTTATAATGACAAATAAAATTTATTAAAATTAAGAAATTTAAATTATTATTTTAAAACCCAGTAATAGAGAAATACAATAAATTACAACTAAGAAAATTATTTTAAAAATCAAGGTTTTTCTCTTATTTCCCCTCTATTAGGTTATTTCCCCTTTACTGTAACAAAAAATTCAAACAGGTACGTTGCTAAAGAAGTTTCATTACAAAAATTTAAAAATTATGATAATTAATAGGACTATTTAGAAGAAAGAAGAAAATAATTTAAAAAATAAAATTTACTTAATTTTATACATAGTTTAAATAAAACTATCTAGTTTAATCAATCAAATAACTTCTAAACTGTTTAGTTTACATCAAACACCCTAAGATGCTAAGTTGTAGATGTAATTTTTGACATTTTCGTTTAAAAAGTTTTTGAAAATAACCACCTAAATGGTAGGAGAGACAAAAATGAAAATTCTAGGCCTTTGGACCAAACTCAACTATAATCTATGAGGCTCTGGAGAGCTAGAGAAATCGTTTCGGAAATAATTCCGTTAAATTTTTAATGTTAAATCACAAATTATATTTTTTTTCATAATATCTCGTTTTCTATTAGTGATAGATCAAAATAGTTAAATTTAAATATGTAGAGTGTTAAATTCTCTATAAAAATGTTTCTCTGCATTTTTTTGATAGGAGCAACCGTTTCGGAAATAATTCATTTTGAATTAATTTTTACTATAAAAGATTTAGTTTGTTTTTGTTTACGTATCCTTCTTGGAAATATTGATAAATACCTTTCTTCTTTAGGTCACTAGGCTAATTGATGATTTATTGCCTTTAATTTATGCAGGATTTAAATTTAAAAGCCTAATGGAATTATTATGACGGCAATAAAACTATAAAAATACACACACACACTCACGCATAAAAAAAACAACAAAAACATTTCATAGTAAACCGACTCATTGATAAAAAGAAAAGAAATTGGTTATGAATGGAAAAAAACGATTTTTTTATAAATTTAATAATTCGGAAAGTATTAGAGATATCGAAACGCGGTTTTCTTAGGTGTGTTTCTTACAATTAGAGGATAATTAGTTTCAAGTCTCGGTACGTTCTCTGAAAATTTTGAAATATAAATTAAATAAATTACTTATTCAAAATTATTATTATTATTATTTTTTTTAATAGTACCTATATCTTGGGAATAAGAAACAAAATTTTTTTAAATATACCTATATTAAAAATTTATTTAGTGCGATTTTTCGTCTCCAATCAGAAATTTATATTTTATAACAGAAATAAATTATTTATTTATTTTTTAATTAAAGAGTTGTCTGGAAAATAGACTCTCTGTATAAGGAGCAAGATTAAAACACCTTAAAATCTCAATAAATCATTCAAAATTTTTATATTTTTTCTGCATTTTTGAATCAAATATTTAGAAACTACATATTTTCGGGTGAGTTATTGTGGGTATTGTAATTCTAACATACAGTCAAAAAAAATAACATTTTTTCATATTTCAGATATTTTTAAACACAAAATGAGAAAAAATAATTTTGAATAAATTTGGCAGCCTGATAAGCCGTATTCTATATGAAAGTTATAAATGATAAAATTAAATATTATTAATCAAGTATGTTGGCAGATATTTGGACAGGAAAGTAGTAAATCAATGATAATTTTTTAATTTACTATTTACCTGTCCAAATACCTGCCAACAAACTTGATTAATTAAATAATACGGATGCTATAGACTAAAATTAGTTTTTCTATGCTTCTGCTAAGGAAGAAAATAAGTTTTAAACACTGCTGTGGAGAGAGGAAGAGAGCATTTTATTTGTTTTCTTCATTGACTTCTTGAAACCCTGAAGAAAGAGGGAAAAATCCTCCGAAACGTCGGTTTGAAAGGAAAGGAGGAAGGATTCCAATAAATTAGACCTTATTTGGATATGTGTTAATTTTTTCTTTCCTCACTACCCCTGGGCTGCCTTCCATTACTTTCAATTAATATTTAATTAAATATTATTATCAATTTATTTTTTTAGCCCAACCCATGAGACCATTTCATATACATACACATTTTCCAAAAACTGTCATGACGCATCGACTAAGAAAATGTTGCAGTATCATCAACGATAAACTATATTATTGCTTCACAGGGAGGCGGTATTTACATGCTAATAATCGCTAATAATTGTTTAATAGCAAGGCCATAAAATTGTTAATGACCTAGCAAGTGATTAGAAGATTAGGACTCTCGATCGATGAATGGTAGGAACAGCAAGAGCAATCTCTGCTTGTGCATGATAGATGGATGAGCTATTAATGGCAACCAATACACATATATACTAATTTAATCTTAATCAATGTAAACATCTGCTTATATAAAGAAAAATTGGAGTAGTTTAAAATTATTAAGAATAATATTATCTCGACCTCTAATAGAAACGTTTTTCATATCCGCTAAAAATGTAATCTCTCTCATGGGTATCTTTAAGTTGCATTTATTAATTTATTAAATTTTTATTTAAATATAAATATCTGTAATATGAAGCAGGTGATGTGAATTAAATTGTAAACACCTTATTAATATTAAAACAGCATTTGGATTTCTTAGTATACCTACTTTCCCAAATATATTACTTTAAGGGCGGATTTTTCCACTTACGATTTAACTTAATTGTACATAAATTTATTACTCAGCCGTAGAATCGAAATAGATTTTTCATCTTTAACGTTCAGTATTAAATGTGCATAATTTTGACAGTTATCAGATTTAGCTGGAAGTCAATGATATCCGCCACTTTGACCGGTGGTATATAAAACGAACCTAAATGTAGTGGCTAGTGGACTATCAAAAACAGAATGTGATTAAAGACAATATGAGTTTAGATAATGTATAAAATCCTTTAAAATGCTTTTAACTACAAATGAAGGAACAATTTAAAAAATGTAAGTCTCGATACGACTTTCCCAAATTTTGCAGATGGTCGTTAAAGGAGATTATGGCACCCAACTCTAGTTATAGTTGTACTAATTTAAATATAATAAACTAATCAAAATTTATTTTTTGAGCTATTAAATTTCTCAATTTAATTATATAATAAAATTTAAACTATACTGGACTCCCGTATAAACGCGAAAAATTGCTACTAGTACTCATATACTGCGATAAACAGTCTCGTATAACGCGTAAGTTAGTAGCTGTAAGCAATAAAATATGTACCTACAATTGTACATGTATATGGTTCCGAACCTGACGAAACATTTTAATTAAAGCATCACAGAAGACAAGCGTGCTTGAAGTTACATATCTGACAATGTATGTGCCAAATAAGGTATAACGCGATTTCCTATAACGTATCCCCCGCGTTGTACGGGAGTCCACGGTAATTTAATAATAATATTAGTGCAGTGGACTTTAAAAAAAGAATTAATAAAGTGAAATTGAAAAATTTATTTTATCATAAGAAAACATTAAAATATTTATAAAATGATTTAAAAAAAATAAAGATCTGAGGAGACAAGTAATCTTCTATAGAATATGTGTATTATTGGCATATTTTCATCCTTTTTAGTTTCAGTCGTGTTGCTTGCCATTCCATTCGAATTGATTGGACAAATCTAAAGGGTGGGGGGGGGAGCTGCTGCCTATATTCGCTAGAAACATAAGACTATCTATATTTATACTATTTAAGAGAATATAGGCTATAAGGCATGTGATTATAGGCAGAATCAGGGTATTATAAAAAAACAATATGTTATAAAATGAATTGAAATCAAAAATCCTCCCCCGCCTCATTCGTACCAACTTCAAATTGGTATACCTATTCACTTTTAATTCTCCGAGTATATAATGGTTTTGTAATTTAGGTATCCTTCAAAACCCGCAACTACAAGTATACCTACTAGTCTCTAATTCAGCCCTTGAATATTTCTTAAGTTCTTTCATCCTCAGCTTCCTTCTAAGATTCGTCTTCCATTTTTTGTTCAATTCCAGGGGAACAACTCTGTCTAAATGTTAAAATAAAAACCCCGTTATTATTTTCAAATCTGCTCTTGCATAAATAAGAACGATATTTTTTATTCGAGATCGGAGCTATTCTTTTTTAAAAAAAATGTTACATTTAAAATATGTAAACTACATTCTAATAATTTAGCATTTAACTATTAAATAATACCAATATACTTCTAATATTCTCCAGTTGTCTAGTTTATAAAATTATATCTATATTTATTATAAATATTTTTAACTATATGTTATTTAACTAGCTGCGACTCCCACCTTCAGCGGGCCTCTTGCTAGACCCCGTCTCCCTTCCTTTAATCCCCCTTGATTCGACCTACCCGATAAATGGTCTCTACACTTCGACGAGGCTAGCCTCCTCTAATCCCCTTGGGCCAATTTGGAGCAAGGTACAGGCAAAACCTTAATGTTATATATCTATATGTTGCAGTAAAACCCCGTTTTTAGTAATAACTGGTTCTTACTAGTTAAAACGCGTTTCACTGAATACCTTTATAGCAACTAGAGTTTACTGATGTTGGGTGAGTTTGGTTCAAAAGTCTAGAATCTTCATTTTTGACCTTCCGCCTCATTTTGGGTGTTTATTTTCAAAAAATCTCAAACGAAAATGTCAAAAATAGAAGCAAAGTTGTAGAGAATGTAATTTTTGACATTTTCGTTTAAAAGATTTTGAAAATAAACACCCAAAATGAGGCGGATAGTCAAAAATGAAGATTTTAGACCTTTGAACCAAACTCATTCAATTTCAGTAAATTCTAGTTTCCACAAAGGTATTCAATGGATGCGTTTTAACTACATAGTAAGAAAGCATTCTTACTAAAAAACGGGGTTTTACTGCAACATAGGTATATATCTAGACAAAGTCATAAAGATTTTGAAAATTCGCTGTTGTTCTTTCTAAACAGCTCGAAAAATAAGCTAGAGACATTATATTTCATTTTTGTCAGAGTATCTGAGTTAGGTGATATTCAGTTACCAGAATCATTTATCAGACGAGAAAAGCAATAACTCTGTTAAATGGACCTCATTTATTATTATAATTATAATTTCGAAAGCTAAAAATATAAAATAAATATTTATTTTATATAATTAATCAGTCAGCACACCAGTGTACACTGAATGTTTATATATTATATTAAATTAAATCTAGATAAACCGAATGTAGTCAGTTATGGACCGATTATATTCGTTCTATTTATTTATGTGTGAGGTATAGTACATTATCAAACGGACCTATTAAACTATCCAGCACGTATCTAGAATTTTTTTGTTGGTGGGGAGGAGGGGGATTTTTTTAATAAAAGTAATATATAAATATTGTAACCTAAGTCATATTTTTAAGTAAATACGTAAATTCATAACGGTTTTTTGGTTAAGGAAAAAGTTGTATCCTGGTTAATTGGTCACAGTTCACTGCATTTGCCAATACTCGGGTTTACTGACGTGGATCATCTTGGATTAAAGAATGGATTAAAGGAGAATCACTCAGGCCAAAGTGACCTTCTTTGTAACGACAAAACTATCTACTTGCCGGTGTTTCCCCGATC
The DNA here is from genome assembly GCA_024734495.1 of Forficula auricularia. Lineage (NCBI taxonomy): Eukaryota > Metazoa > Arthropoda > Insecta > Dermaptera > Forficulidae > Forficula > Forficula auricularia. Next base: position 211,058 of record JALMQS010000087.1, on the reverse strand, counting down.
ACATTCTCTCCGTTAGTATACGGTACAAAAGTTTCGAGCCGGAAATAAAGGACTTCTCTTAAATAGAAAAATATGTTGGGAGAGTTTTAGTTTTTTTCCAATAAACTTTTTTTGGCCCATAAATACAACAACATTTTTTCAAATCCTTAAAATACAAGACGAAAATTTATTTCTAATGAAAATGGAGTCGAAAATAGACCAAAATTATGAATATTTTTTAGGAAATTTTTTGAAATTTTGTTTCAGATTTAAAATTTATAATTAGCACTTTTATTTTTCGAAAACTACACAGTAGATTTTCAGATTTCTTATTTTAGAGAAAAAAATTATCAGGCCAAATTGTTGTGTCTTTCCAGTATCTTGTTTTAAAGAATTTTATGACTTTATATTGGGCCACGGGTTGGACAGCCCTGGTTTAAATCGAATGGGATTAAAGAAGGATATGAGGAAACGATAATTTATTTTTTAAAAGGGTCACGGATATAATAATCCCTGACTATCCATTATCTATTGACAGGTAAGAACGTGCAAAGACCTCAAAGATAGGTCGTGACAAGTTTTAGTCCAGGAGAGAAATTATCAATTAATTGTGATTGTTCTAGAAAACCCCAATTCCTTGTCTCGTTGTACTAGAATGATAACGACTATAGACTTGGTTAGTGTCGTAGCATATACAATAAATTACTGAAATTATAAATATTTTAGAAAATGAAAATAATGGTATAAGAAGAAGAAGAATTTTTAATTATTCGAAACTTTATTATTTTTTTTTATCTTTTATAGTTGAACTTATAATTTTGCTTTTAGTGAATTTTATTCTTGAAAAAAGCCTTCACGTAATGTACAAATGTACATTTATATTTCGAAAAAGGGAATAAATATATCTCTACAAATAAATCTCAATGCTTTAAGGAAGTTTATGATTTTATCTTGGGCCACACTCATTGCATTACGGGTTGGACAGCCCTGATATAATCAAATAAGAAACATTGCATTATTTTATTACCGACCATCTCTTAAAGAGAACCTCTTGTAATCAAACTAATTACAGCATTGGAAATGGGTTTTCGAAAAATACCTTAATATTCTGAATTAATTGAACTTTATATAATTGAGAACTGAAGCTTCAACGAATAGATATGAAATACATATATTTAAGGTGGGTTTTATTGTGGCTCATAATCTTATCTTATTATATTAAACAAGCAATTCTTGTATATAAAGAATCGGTTTCTCGAAAACAGCTCTAACGATTTGGATGAAATTCACGGGTTAGGGGGTTTTTGTGTTGAAAATTCGATCTGTCACGGTCTCATCTTCGGCTACGTTGTTTTTGATGGTTTTTTTGTTAATTGAGATAATTATTCACAGGAGGTTGTTTGAATAAAAATTTATAGGTAATTACATTTTTTTTTCAATTATCTTTTAATAAAATTTTTTTTTTTTTTTTTTTTTTTTTTTTTTTAATTTTAAATTCCACTAATAGATCATTACAAATATTATTATATATTAGAAGTTACCAATTTTATTTCTTGATGGGAATGGGGTGAAGGAGAAATATGGAATTGGAATAATTATCGGAAAAGAGGTTTTTTCTTTAATTAGTTTTTTCCTCTTATTAAAAACAAGTACTAAAAAGATGATCAAGGACACTCGATGGTGGAGAAGTAATCTCCGGAGTCGAAGCTAAAATACAATGTATACATTAATTCATGTAAAATAATTGGTTTATTTCTTGATGATGGCCATAGCGGGTGTAAACGTTGGTAAAAATATAAATTAAATTTTATTTTATTTTGGCTGCGATTAAAAATCGACCTTTTTAACTGAATTTAAAATTAAAAATAATATTAATATATCGCTTTTAACCGATCAAAAAAATTACCGACCATTGCTCAGTGTTCCAGGTTTATTGTTATTTCACAACAGACAAAAAATTGATCACAATTAAAACATCTTTATGTTACAGCTACGAGAAGAGTTGAAGTGTATTCAATAGGAATATTCATTTCTCTACAATCAACATCATTGTATTTTTTTTTACAAAAATATAATTTACTTAATTCCAATCCAAAACACGAGTCAAATATCCATAAAATGTTAACATTGCCCAGGTATATAGACACTGGCTTTGAAATAAAGAGTGGAAAATATTCATGTTTTGAGTTTTTTTTCTCCTCTTCTGTTTTTAATTTCATTAGAAAAGTCCTTCGTTACAAAACAGGGAGAAAAATATCTCGTAAAAATATTTTAACATTTTTTTAACTTGGTATCTCGCTTAATTGTGATATATGCCATTTCTTTCTTTAGGCAAAAGTTAATAAGAAAAAATTAGAAGAGAATTAAATTACTCTAATTTATTTAGAAGGTAAACATGTCAAGGATAATTAAAATTTAAAAACAACAACAACAATTTCTTCAATCTTCATTTTTTTCTTTTAAATAAGTTCAAGTAAGTTGTAATTTACCAATAGTAGGTATATCGTCACTAAAATATTATTTGAAGGAGACAATAAAAGAGTGTGTTTTCTGGTGGAATTATAAATTTTTAATTTATTATAACGATTTATTTATAATTCCTGCAGAAGACACAATCTTTTATTGTCTCCTTCAAATTATAATAATTCTGCTACTCTCGGCAAAAAGAGACTTTCAATTTAAAAGATTATTTTTGAATGTTTCGTTAACCGTATCCATATTTATAACGAGCTTTTCGTGCGTGCCTTTTGGTTCAATCCATCTGGGAAAGTCAATATTTTCTTTCAGTTAAAAGTTAAACTTAAACCGGGAAGTTTCAAGTTTCTATCACAATTATAACCTGTCCCCCCAGCGATGTAAGTTTCTCATCTAAATAAAATGGAGTTTTTGCCATTGAAAGTTCAATTTTTTATTCCGGCCAAAGTAATCGTTCAGAAAATTTGAAACTCTAGACTTTAACCTTATAATACTAGCTATCCATCAGAATTTTTACAGATTTTTAGCTATTATAATTTACAACTAGATAAAATACTACTATTATCTTAATGTTACTAAGTTATAGACTCCAAAATGATAATAGCTAAAAATCTGTAATAATTATGATGGATAGCTAAGATTATAAGGATAAAGTCTACAGAGCTTCAAATTTTTTGAACCATTACTTTGGCCGGAATAAAAAATTAATTGATAGAGATTTTCTTTAGGAGACGGACTGGTATAAATATTCAATTGGATGTTGATGAAAGCAGTCCACGGTGGTTGTAAAAAAATAAGACTATAGAGGTTTTATTATTTTACATTTATTTGTTAAACCGACGTTTCGGAGATTTATTCTCTCCTTCTTCAGGGTAACTTCATTGACTTTTTGTTACCCTGAAGAAGAATGAAATCTCGAAACGTCGGTTTGCAAATAAATGTAAAATAATAAAACCTCTATAATCTTATTTTTTTACAACCACGTGGATCTTTCATCAACATCCAATTGCATAAAAAATTAATTTTTCAATGGCAAAAACCCCATGTTATTTAGATGAGAAACTTACATCGCTGGGGGTACAGGTTATAATTGAGGTAGGAGACTTGAAGCTTGGGGGATATTGTTTTTTATTTATTTCGAATCATATGAGCCCTTGTCAGCGTAAAAATTCGAAAATACACAAAATAAGGACCACCCTAATGGACACCCACCCTACTTGTGACTTATTTAATTTAAAAAATAACTAATATAATAATGGATATAGTTTAAAAATAACATTTTTTTTTTAATCTCTAATTTTATCAAAATAAATAATCACAATGTATAATGGGTTTGTCGCTTATTAAAATACAAAATAATTGCAAAGAAAATCTTGATATACTCTATGGTTAATTAATTTCAAGAGTTCGAGTGGCTGGTGTTGTTGTATTTTAATATTGCCGTGTTATGGTACACATTTTGTTAAATTAATAGCAGACGATTGCAATGTCATTCGAAATCATCTCTCACTCTTCTGATTCTCCTTATTCGCATCACACCCTCCTTTTGGTGCTTGTTAGTGCCCCGGACAGACAGACAGACAAAGCGAGAAACGTGTCCCGCTCGAGTGAGACGTCAAGTACAAGACACGAGGACACTATAGAATGACTAGTGAGAGCTGAGAGGGGACAGGGGACGGGATATGCTCCTCTTGAATCCTCTTCTTCTCCACCTGAGGCAGTCACTTTCAAAGGAATATGGACACCCGGGATAGATATATAAGCCAACGCCTTCAACAACGAGGACGTGTTCAGAATAGACGTCTGCATTGCGCTATTTATGATTTTAACTGCTGTTGTGCAGTATGGCTGTTGTATTCGGTCCTTTTGCTTTGCTTCTCTTTTATATACGTACGAGTGAAAATCATAAATACAATAGAATCATATTTTTTAACTAAATATTGCAATTCTTGACCAAAAGGATTGTAAGAAACAGTTTATATAATGTATATTCCAAAAACAATTTATGGACATATTAAATAAAACAAACAATAAAAACAAATATCTAATAAATTAAATTTAAAAGACGAACATAAAAATGTTAAATATTCCCAGAATATATAAGAATATCTTAAAGCAATTTGAATCAGGCAGATGGTGTCCATTATTCTCAATACACTCCGTTAATCGAACTCGGAAGTTTCGGTTCAACTTTTTCCAGAATATCGACGGGTATGTTGGCGACAGCTTGACGAATGTTGTTCTTCAGTTGAGCCAGGGTCCTAGGACCATCGTTGTAGACAAGTGATTATAGAATATAGTCGTAGGGGGCTAAATAAGGTGACCGCGCTGGCCAGTTCAGATCTCCCCTCAAAGAGATAACGCAGTGTATTGAGAATAATGAGCACCATCTGCCTAATATCATCTTGAAAACTGTGTAAACATAAATTTAAACGTTTTACTTGATGCTGTTCAAAGAATTAAATATATATCTGCGTTACTTTTTTCTTAATTGAATTTTTAAATAAGCAAAGTGCTCTGCCCCATCCTATTCTCTTTAGAAAATGTTTTTTTTTCTATTTTATTTGAGATTTTGTTAAATAAGTGAGATAAAAATAAACTAAAAGTAATATTTTAATTAATATTTCTTGAAATCCCTTTAGTAAAGAATTAATCGTATAATTAATTAAATAAAGAGTTCATCCTATTAAATAAATTTCGTTTCTCTATATACCTAATCCTTTTTATTTTAGCGAGAGTTTCCATTTATTTTTATTTATTAACTTCAACTTCACCCTTCTAGACTTAGTCTGTCATATTTTTTTATTGAGTTCGATTCAGGAGAGGATGTTATTTGAAACTGAGGGAGGAATCTTTCCGGCCTTCCGCTCAGTGTTCAGGCCCCCGGACATTCGGACCGGAAACAAGCCGCTTTCCTTCCCCGTCTACTCACTTCCGTATTAGAATTTAACAATTTACTTATTTTTTTATTATTTATTGTGGTAAGCATTTTGATACAACGCGACAATTTATTTTAACAATGAGATAATCGATTTGTTAACTGTTTTTTGTTCTTATTCAAGCCAATAAATTCTCGCCATTTTAACACTCGATTTGTTAAGTAAAAAAAAAAAAGCCGGGACAATTCTCACCCTTATGTCCTTAAAAAGAATGAAATAAGATGAGTGTCTGTCTGGGTTGTCGTTTGTATTAAGCAAACGAGGCAGACATCGTAAAAATGTCTTCTCTATATCTTATGCAAGGCAGAAGGGTTGCGTTCTTTTTCGCTTAGTTAGTACGGCTATTAGTTCAACTCGAGCTCATCATCAACGAGAAACAACGAACCTACAAGTCTTATTTTCTTTCATTCGTTTTCTCTTATTTTTTTTTATTTTTTAGTCGCATTGCAGTAACTGAACAAACAGTAAGGATGTAAGGAAAAGAGTTCAAACCGTTTTTGTTTTTTGTTTTTTAGTCAACGTTTTAATTAACGTATATTCAAAACTTTTAATCAAATATTGACTTAGCTAGTAGTTTTTTTTGTTATATGAATTAATAATTAAAATAAATTCAAACATTTAATCAAAAAGTTAATACTTAATAAAATTAATAAAAAAAAGTTTTAATTTATTTTACGAATTTATGATATATATTTATACATTAATACCTACATAAATATAGGAGTGGTCCAGAAAGAAATTCATTTTTGAAAATAGAAAGAAAACAAAGCTATTATATTTAAAAGGGTTTAATCTTATACAATATAAACGAGAAAGAATTTTATTTATAGGACAGAGTCTATGATTTTAATAGAAATATTATTAAATTGCGATATCAGAGGGGATTCATCCCCCAGGAGTCGAACCTGAGAACTAACATGCTTTCCGGGCAGTTAGCTCACGTGAGCTCAGGTGAGAAGAACTGCCCTGAAAGCATGTTAGTTCTCAGGTTCGACTCCTGGAGGGATGAATCCCCTCTGATATCGCAATTTAATAATATTTCTATTAAAATCATAGACTCTGTCCTATAAATTAAATTCTTTCTCGTTTATAATTGATTTGTTAATCTGAACTCGAGCTCATTTTTGAAAAATATTCCAACTCTTTTCAAAAATAAGAATGCTCAAATCTTTACTTTTATACAATATAAAGTTTATTAAATGTAATTTCGGTTTTTGAAAGTTAAATCATCAAGATGACGACCTTGGCTGTTGTGACAGTCTTCCAAAAGGGCAGGAAAATTTTGAAAAACTTTGAAGAGTTTCTTTTGAAATGGCTTCCATTTCTTGCTGAATATTCAGCTTCAATTGTCGCAATGTTGTCGGATTATTAGCGTATATTTGCTTTTAAGGTGTCCCTATAAAAAGAAGTCTGCTGGACTTAAATCGGGACTCCTCGGAGGCCAGGTTATGTCACCCACCCCTCCGTGAAATCAGTTTCTGAGGAAGCATATCCCTTATCACTGATATGCTCTCATTCAAAGTTGTAAGAATCGCAAGGTTACAATTAAAACACATGGTTTCAGTAGGATGGAGCCACTTGTCACACTTCGAATGAGATAAGGGATATATTTCCTCAAAAACTTATTTCACGGAGGGGTGACATAACCTGGCCTCCGAGGAGTCCCGATTTAAGTCCAGCAGACTTTTTTATGGGGACACCTTAAAAGCAAATATACGCCAATAATCCGACAAGATTGGGACAATTGAAGCTGAATATTCAGCAAGAAATGGAAGCCATTTCAAAAAAACTCTTACTAAAGTTTTTCAAAATTTTCATGCCCGTTTGGAAGAGTGTTGCAACAGCCAAGGACGTCATCTTGATAATTTGATTTTCAAAAACTAAAATTACATTTAATAAACTTTATATTGTATAAGATTAAACGCTTTTAAATATAATAGTTTTGTTTTCTTTTTATTTTCTAAAAATGAATTTCTTTCTGGACCATCCTATATTTTTTCACAAGGTGACATTAAAATTAAAAGAAATTATTCACTTGTGAAACGTGAATTAATCATTGACAAAGTATTAAAGAAATCGCCTTTGATGTGATATGAACTAGAAACTGAGGTGTCATTTATTAAAGAGTTGATTGCTAGTCAGCTTTTCTTTCAGATTACATATTAATCACCCTATATAAAGTTGAAACTAGCAATCATCATTGAATTTATCTAGGTAATTTAATAGCTAGTGGAGTTTAGTTTTCCTATTAAATAAAGTATTCTCTAACGCTATTATTTGAGTAAGAACTGGTTCAATTTTACAGCTATTTTCTAATTAGTAGCTAATTCTCCAATCAATTCCCTAAAGAGCCACCCACGTTTATTTAAATAAGCATCAATTAATCGAGATAGATTTAGATTTTATGTTTTATCTCCAAGCTGGTTTGATTAAAAACCAATTAACACGTTGTTTCTACTTAATTAAAACTGTTTTCTTATAAATACATAAAAACATCATTATAATGAGGAAGAAGTAGGCGATACATGTTTGTTATAGTGACTTTCCTATATATCATTGTTCAGAAGAGGAAAAGTCACGGGAAAAGCCGTAGATGTCTGAACATCTCTTTCTCAATATCGCCTACCGGTTATCCGCCAGTGCCACATTTTTTCTATTAAATTATTTCTTCCGCGTAATGGTATCGCCTACCTATCTCCCTCATATGAAATGTACCAAAATATATCTTAGATTTTTATAATTTAAGTGGATACTGATGAGTCAGTCGAAAAAAGAAGAAGATAATTTATACTATCTTTTTATTCATAAACCGACGTTTCGGAGACTATTGCCTCCTCAGGTTTTTGAAAAGTAAGTGAAGGAAATCCAATGCGACATTCCCTTGTGTCTCCTCTTTCAGTGTCAGTAACAATAATATATCGTATTTCTTCCTCAGCAGAATTATAATGTATAGTGATAATTCTGTTGACAACGAAATACGATATATTATTGTTACTGACACTAAAAGAGGATACAGAGAGGATTGGATTTCCTTCACGGACAATTCAAACACCTGAAGAAGGAGGGAATAGCCTCCAAAACGTCGGTTTATGAATAAAACGATAGTATAAATTATCTTCTTCTTTTTTGGACTGCCTCATCCACTCAATTCACTTATCAGGCCGTCTCCAAAAATTACTTCAATTTTTTAATTTAATTTGCCAATCTGTCTTTATTCATGTGGCGATGCACCATATATTTTATGGAGAATTAAGAAATATTAATAGGGAACTTGACAGAAACACTAAAAAAAAGCTATAATCTATGGCTAGTAGTGATATAAACCGAATGTTTTCTACATTTGATTCAATCGCAAATCTAATGTAGGGAATTTGGTGATCCATCCGAATGTCTAGCGGGCTATACGAGAAATGACGTTGGATTGTAGCTAAGTGGATCACATCTTTTTCTCTCTTGGTCCAGACTTAATACTCCGCAGACTCCAATAGCGTAATCCGCAGTAGTCTCGCGAGATAAAAATATCTTTTTCAAATCAGCGCGGTCAAAATAATTCTGACGTATCAATTATTCTTTGATATATTAATGAGAAAAATTATGAAATTTAGTAGTGATATCTTTGGGCACATTCAATATCAGATTCTTAAACAACTACTTTCACGACTCATTGTTCTGATAAATGATTGAAGAATAGATCAAGCTTAGCATGGTGTCTCTTTTTTCCGTAGTATACCTCTTTTCTGTCTTAGTCGGATGTCATAGAGTTCCATTGATGGATAAGAGACCGCCAGATTTTTACATAACTAGAAAGAACAATTTGCCCATGATGTAAAAACTAACTGTAAAGCTGTAAAAGTTATAATTGAAAATATTTTGTTTTACCGAGACTATCAGAGTTGTTGAATCATAAAAAGAAATCAATGATATTTATATATTTTATAGGTTTACCCTTCATCATCCGTCTTTTTAATTAAAAACAAGAGATACAATATTTTTAAATAAAAAGTTTTCTGATGAAGATCAAACCTTCCAATGTATAGTTTCAAACATTAAACATACTAGACATATTTATATTTGATATGTACCTATATCAGTAATGAAGCTGTTGAAGCTTTTATTTTTGTGATTGATTTGATTGAGTTGAAATATGTTAAAATCAAACATAATTAATTATAATAACTTATTGAACACGAATAAATAATACAATAAAACTACGACTTTTCGATTTACTTATTCTGCTATCGTTCTCAAGTATGAGTACTAGGGTGGTTCTTATTTTGGGTATTTCTAATTTTTACGCTGACAGAGGCTCATATGGTTCGAAATAAATGAAAAAAAAAATATCCCTCAAGTTTCAAGTCTATCTCAATTTTAACCTGTGCCATATCAATTTTTTATTCAGACCAAAGTAATTGGTCAAAAAATTTGAAACTCTGTAGACTTTATCTTTATAATATTAGCTATCGATCAGAATTATTACAAATTTTTAGCTATTAAAATTTTGGAGTTACAGCTAGATAAAATACTCCTATATCTTAGTGTTAGTAAGTTATAGACTCCAAAATTATAATAGCTAAAAATCTTTAAAAACTCTGAACGATTGCTACTATTATCAGAATAAAGTCTTTAAATTTTTTGAACCATTACTTTGGTCGGAATAAAAAATTGATCGTTCAATGCCAAAAAACCCCATGTTATTTAGATAGGAAACTTACATCGCTGTGCTGCACAGGTTAAAATTGAAATAGAGACTTGAAACTTGGGGGATATTTTTTTTATTTATTTCGAACCATATGAATCTCTGTTAGCGTAAAAATTCGAAAATAACCAAAATAAAGAGCACCCCAGTGCTTATATATGAGAACGATCGCAGTCGATCGAAAGGTCCCAGTTTTTTTGCATCAACAAGAAGACAATCTCAATGATTTCTCTTTATATGAGTAAAAGTTCTTGAGATTACAAGACATTTTATGATCTCTATTGTATAAAATCATAATTTTAAACTTTAGTTAATATATAATACTATCCTTTTGTTTAATCTAATCTTTCTTTTATATTTTAAACACGTATATTTCGTTCTATGGCACAGATATGTTAGGTACTACCTACATTGTTCCAAACTTTTAAGGGATAAAGTGATTTTATCAAACATTTTTATAGAATAAATTAAAATGAAATGAATCTTTTTCTTGTTTCATAATAAATGTTTAAACATGAAACATGTCAACAACGGATGATATTTCCAAGATAGTGCTAGTTGCAACATTTTGCTCTAATTAAAAGTGAAAGGATTATATTATGATAAAAAGTGAAGAGTTGTACAAAGAATCATTTGATAAACAATTTCATTATAAATTAGTTTAACTGTGCCAACCCATTTAGAACTAAATAATAATTCTTTTTCCCAGCTGTGGTAATCAATAGCAGAGAAGAGAGTTTCCTGCGTTTTGCCGCATTTGAAATCGCTCGGATTCCAACAGAATGGAACGCGCAATGACAGACAAGACAGAAACAGAAATGCTGGATTACCATGGATAATCTATATTTGGTGAATATTAAATAATATATATATATATATATATATATATATTTGGTCATTGTAAAATATCGAAATACTAGACACTAGAGGTACATACCTGTCTGTCACGTGCTAGTTATTAAGGGCTTATATTCTATAGGCATTAGGATTAGTATTAGAGTAAGACATAATTCCTGATATTACATAATCGTATTAAATTGAGAAAATTATTTTGATACAAATATAAATGAAGATTATAAAATTAATTAAAATTTAGTTGGTTCATGTCCGTTTTAATAATAAATAAAAAAATCACGGGTTTGGACAATTTTTTTATTAATGTTAAATATCAATTTTCGTAGGACGTTTCGTCTTTTTTCAGGATTTTTTCAAGTTCTGAAAATAAAGGACAAAAGAATAATTATTTCACACAAATCAAATGATTGCATAATATTTCAAATTACAATAATGGATACATAATTAGCTATATGCCACCCACCTCAATTACTTAAAACATTAATCGATATTTAACATTAATAAAAAAAAAATTGTCCAAAAACTCGTGAATCTTTTATTTATTAATTAAAATATAGTAGGTATATAAAAAAATAAAACGGTGTAAACAGTAAATATTGAAATTATTGGATAAAAATACTTGGTAGGTTTCACATTAAGATATAAAAAAATAAAACGAATTTATTTTTAGAGAATCTTTAATCTCGATATATATATTATCTTAAAAATAAATTTTACCATTGAGTTGTATTCAAATTTGAAATCCTCTTTTCTCAAAAGGCCATTCAAAATTAATCCAAAGTAGACTTCCTACCTTTTCTCCCTCCACTAATTTTAAATATTTACTCTTTTGTTATCTTAAAAAATAAATTTTACCATTGACTTGTATTCAATTTCGACTTATTCAGGTCAGTTACTTTCTGTATCTCCTGAAGATGGGTTAGTCACCCGAAATATATATATCGAGATTAAAGATTCTCTAAAAATAAATTCGTTTTATTTTTTTATATCTTAATGTGAAACCTACCAAGTATTTTTATCCAATAATTTTAAAAAATGTTTCACCAAGTACCAACACCAAATTCCTTAAAAACTAGTAAATATTGAAATTGATTTTATTGTTTTCTCTTGAAAACTCGCTTAATTTATCCATGTATCCCTAAAGGCCATAAACACAATACGTTATTGTCTCTTTTTGGTCAATCAATATGAATGCTTATAGTCTTGTTTTTCATCTTGTTTAAATATTTAAGGAGTTCAAAAAATTGGTTGTAATTCAAATCGATAAGTTAAGTAGAATTTATTAACATTTTTAAATGCATTTTAGTTAGTTTTGATATTTCTTCTTCTACAGCCAGGCACGGCGGAACGATCTTAGGCCAGGGAGGTTAAAACTTGGAAAGTGATGTAGGCTTACTGGGAGGCTGGGGAGTATGGATACGTAGGGAAATTCCCAGGGGGGTCAGCTGACCCCCTTTCCCTTCGGTTCCGACGTCCCTGTCTACAGCTCTCTAAATGACTCGTATCCAGCCACTTTGTGATAACTCCAAGTCAAAATTTCAAATTACCATTTAAGTATGTGCATGTATTTAGCTCAACCAAAATATAGGGTGTCCGAGACGAAATACCCTAATTTTAAACACTTATACTAAACAAAATAAACAACCAAGACAATTTTGTTAGGTGGTAGGTACATGGTATAGCTTAGCTGTTGAAATTTATGCTATATAATTAGCGGAAATTTAATTAAAATTAATTAGTTAAATGATTAATTTAAATTTCTCTCGAAATCAACTGTCCACGATGTTCTACAGAAGCGCCTAAAGGTTTATGCTTTACGGCTGACATTACTCCCCTGGATTTCTTCCTGTGGAGGTATGTTAATCACAAGGTTTTTTCTATCAAACTAACAGCTCTGGAACAGCTTCGTGAGAGGATTAGAGCTGCTATTACAGACAATTACGTCATATAGAGTATGCTACAGACTACCTGGAGAGATTCGAGTATCACATCAGTTCCTCCGTGGCACTGGTGGGGCACATGTAGAAATAATGATTTGCACAAACAAAACTTCATACCAATGTGTATTCATTGTTAAATCAATCTTCTTAATGCATCGAATACATGTAGTATTACAGACAGTTCAAATTAGGGCGTTTCGTCTCGGTCACCCTGTATATCAAATCTAATTTTAATAGAAGGTTTTTTAGAAAAAATTAAAATAAAACCAGATTACAACCAAGTCAGTTCCTTCACAAATTTGAACACCGTTTTTAAGTTATGGTTCCGCGACTGACCCACATCTGTCCATTTCGGTAATTGCTGTGGGCTTTTGTCTCTTGAATTTGGTATGTATTAGCAAAATGAGTCTTTGGGAGAAAATATTGTTGCTTGAAAAAAATGAGGAGATTGTAATGCAAAAGTTATTGCAGTCGCACAGTCTGACGTATCATACATTTATAGAGAAATAAATATTATAAGGAAAAGATAAATGATAAGCTACTGTAAATCAAGTGGTTAATAGATTTTGAAAAATGAACTTAGAATAAAATAGGGCTAGGGACAATTGAAACAATCGATGCTATTTTAATCATGTTGTTGCATGCATCGCAATATATTAATTTGATAATAAATTATAACTGCAACACAATTTCACAAAATTGTTAACTTTAGGTACTACGTGATATGACCGAAATACTCTATATACAAATTAATGTTAAATACTAATTAGTAATGTAATTAAACATCTAAAATTTCATAAATATAATTCACTTAGTTGTTACTTTTTTCATATTTTCAGTTTTTATGGAAAAAATAACCCCTTTTCCAAAATAATAGTCTTTTTTTGAAGTAAAACTTCTTTAGCGACGTATCTATTTGATTTTTTTGTTACAATAAAGGGGGAAATGACTCAATAGAGGGAAATAATTTTTTTAAAACCCACTAATATTTAATGACAAATAAATTTTTATCTCTTTTTACTTTTCTCTAATTCAAATGCATATTAAATCTGCCTTCCTTCTGAATTCTCAACCTGTCACAAAAATATTAATATATCTACCTATCTTATTAAATAAAATGTTAATTGAGATGTGGAAACTTTTCTGCTAATAAATTGAATTAATAAACTTATACAGTGGAATGTTTTTTAGATTAAACGTCATATGTTTTAATAAGAATTTTAATACTATTTTCCTTTTAGTAGGTATAGTCAGCATTTTATTCACGATAATGAAGCTGTCATCAATTGAAAATTCAAATAAGCCAGAAAGATTTCTGGAATTCAAAATTCAACTTATTAATTTTAGGTTAAAAATAAAATGAGAGAGTCTTCTGTTTTTTAAATAAAATAATTTTTAATTATTTCTAGAGACTATAGTTTCGAAGGCATTGCCTTCATCATCAGTCTATCACAAATATTTCAAATTAGTTACAAATTAAGATTTATACATTTTTCAATAGACTGATAGACTGATGATGAAGGCAATGCCTTCGAAACTATAGTCTCTAGAAATAATTAAAAATTATTTTATTTAAAAAACAGAAGACTCTCTCATTTTATTTTTAACCTAAAATAAAAACAATTCTGTTACCATCGACAGTGAAATCTTTTATTCAACTAATAATCAACTTATTAACTTTTGAAAAGTTGTAAGTAACTTAAATTTTCTCTGAAAATGACTTTTATGCCCATTCCCCCTAGCTTCATGACCCCCATTTTCATGAAAAGTAACCCCCCCCACCTTATATAATATATTTTATTAACTTTTAAAGAATTAGAAGAGGTTTTTATTGCCTTTTGTTGAAGTTATTAACTTGACCGTTTTTATTTTTACCATATAATGCTAATTTTCAACCCCCTCCCCCACTGTGGTCAAGGGTGCTGATGAAGTTCAAAAACCTTTTTAATATTGAAACCATCAGATAACAAAACTATCAACTCCTTATGTAAATTCTTAAGTAATAAATGGCCCTACTGACCCCTGAGTAGTATTTCTTTACAACTGATTCTTAAGTCTCTATCTGTTTTCAAAATTAAAAACATTAGAACTGCAGAATTGGTATTAAAAATATTCAAAAATTTACCTTCACCCTGAGAGATAAATTACTAGATCAGTTTAATTTACAAAAATAAAACACTTGTTTTGTACCCAGAACAAACTAACTTCATTTTTTTATCTAAACTACAGTAGAGTCCCAAAAACTCGGCCTAATGTGGACCGAAGGATGACCGAGTTTGTGAAAATGGCGGGTTATCGAGAATGGGGTTAAAAAAGAATAAATACGAGTGTTTCCTCAGAAAATACAGTACTGTACTATGTATTGTTTGCTTGAGAATACAACAGAGAAAAAACTGCCCAAATACCCTTAAACAAAGGAAAAGTACGTACTTTATGAAGGCATAGAATCTTTACTACACGAAAAATGTTGGGTTATCGAGTTCCGAGTTTTCGGGACTCTACTGTATTACATAAAGCTGGTGAGTTTGTTGGTTTGAACGCGATAATCTTATGAAATAGAATACGATTCCGATTTTAAAAATTCTTGTATTAGATAGCCCGTTTATTCTTAAGGTTTTAGGCTATATAATCTATACTATTATATAAAGCTGGTGAGTTTATTTCCCGTATGGAAATAAATAGATTTTCGAAATATGTTTTTTATATATTTTTTGAAAATATATTAAAAATATAAATTTTATGTGTTAAATTTATATAAAATTTATACTAGAGCGACATAAAAATAATTTTATTTTAAGAATATATAAAAAACATAAACGTTATATAAATTTAACACAAAAATTTTATATTTTTAATATATTTTCAAAAATATATAAAAAACATATTTCGAAAATCTATTTATTTCTATACGGGTTGTTAGTTTGAACGCGCTAATCTCAGGAAATACTAATCCGATTTGAAAAATTATGTTTGCATTAGATAGCCTGTTTAATCATTAAGGTTGTAAGCTATATAACTTCATGGTTCAGGGGTCAGGTTGGTCGAGTGGATAACCCACATGCCTTCTAATCATTCAAGCCCAACTCGCTGCAATCCGTCTTTAATCTGATCTCTACATAATTAAAAAAAATTAATTAATATATAGTTTCGTAAAATGGCTAGAAAGATAAAAAAAAAAATAATGCTACGAATTTGAGGTACTCCTTTTCGGTCCCTTCAAGTCTCCTCCTTCTTTGGTAACCAAGAGGGGAGGAGGTACAGAGGACGTATCGATATTAATCATAAGTGTTCAGATAACATACAACAGTTAAAAGTATTCAAAAGAAGTTGTCACTTCTTTTTATGTTGGCTTTCAAAGTTTAGGTTTGTTGTACGCGTCCAGGCGCAAATTACAATTGCTTTGATAATTTTTGTAGCTAAATAGTAAAAAATATTTAGATACTTCAACTTTTACTGAACAAAAAACATCACTGCCTTTAAATGGCACCGAACCGATATCAAATAATGTAGATGTCTTACCTTTAAAAGAAGGACCCGGATGTAATCTCTCCATGCCTGAGGTGGTAGTGGATGAGGATATCGCGGTGGAGGACGTAGATGAGGTTGACATTGTCGATGAGGAGGTAGCTGTGGTGGAGGCTGTCAGGCATTTTCCGGCATGCCGATAGTAAATTTCCCGTTGCTGAAGACAAGATTCGCGTCGCATCTCGCATCTGCCAGGGTAAGTGCGATTGTCACTTGCGCAGATCTCCCCGATGGCACCTTCGGCGCCGTCCACTTCGTCGGGGAGTTCGTCATCCCATGATGGACAATGCGTGGGACAAATACACCGGGTAGTTGTCCCCCAGGGCTCGCAACGACCCCCATGGCGGCAGTACACCCCCAGGCAAATATCTGCCGAAAGAATATCCGGTTGCCTATTGTGGTCTTATCACAATTACACACCAATAGTTGGTTCTGTACAATTTCTTTGAACATATTTGATTATTTATTTAAGTCGATTAACCAGTGGAAATCATCCCTTTCAAAATTAAACAATAAAATAAAATAATATATTAAAATTATTTATTTAAATTCTAAAGATAGATTCGCAAGTATTTGAATCTTCATAAAATTAAATTAACTGCAAATTTTAATCTCTTTATTAGTAATGAAGCTTCAACAGCTTTTATTTTTGTGATTAATTTGATTAAAATTTGAATTTTTATTTAAATCAGATTATATTTTCGTTTGAATATCTCGAAAAAATTAGTTTTAAACCCTCTCTAAAATTCAAAATCGATACAAAGGGGGGACCCTTATCAACTTGTTTGAAAATTCCAAGGGGGAAAAAATATTAATTTTCATAAAACTAAACCCAATTTAAATAGTAGATTTTATAAAGCGTTTGAAATCTATATTTTCTTTTGAATATATCGAAAAAAATTAGTTTTTTAACCCTCTCTAAAATTCGACATTGATACAAAGGGGGCACCCTTATCAACTTTTTGAAAATTTTCAAGGGGATAAAAATATTAATTTTCAAAAAACTAAACCCATTTTAAATAGTAGATTTTATAGA
The DNA here is from genome assembly GCA_024734495.1 of Forficula auricularia. NCBI lineage: Eukaryota > Metazoa > Arthropoda > Insecta > Dermaptera > Forficulidae > Forficula > Forficula auricularia. The sequence goes on along the minus strand of JALMQS010000087.1, from coordinate 193,613 downwards.
GTTTGAAATCTATATTTTCGTTTGAATATCTCGGAAAAAATTAGATTTTTAAGCCTCTCTAAAATTCGAGATTGATATAAAAGGGGGACTTTTATCAATTTGTTTAAAAATTTCAAGGGTGAAAAATATATAATTATTTATTTAATACGAACTAATAATACAATTTAAAACTACATAGTAGAACAAATAATTATAGGTAACTACTTACGTGTGATTTAAATGAAAATTCAAATTTTAGTCTCTTTAATTTGAGTCTTAAAAAACATATTAACTGTTTGGCTCTTGATTTTCGACATACAGTTGACAAGTTTCTATTAGGAGCCGTCCATAAATTACGTCACACAAATTTCAAGATTTTTAGACCTCCCTCCCCTGTATCATATTCTGTCACATTTTCATTGAATCCCCTCTGTATTGTGACGTCACACTATCCCTTTTATACCCTATAATAATTTAATAATTGTAGAAGTTTTTTGTCTAGATTTATTTTACCAATATTTTCAGGTTGGAATAATAATAACCTGAAATCTAAAAAATATATTTTGTGCCATCACAATTTTTAAAATCCCCGGGTCTCCTGTCACTGTCTGATACTCCCTTCCCCTTTAGGTACTATGTGATCAAATTTATGGAGGGGCCTTTAGATAATACATTTTTTTTACATTAGAATCGCTTTCATTGATTTTATCTACCATATTTGCAGTCTAAAGAAGAAAAAACGTGTCAGTTAAATTTTTGTTAATTTACCTCAAGTCCAAATTCTTGCGAATCCATTTGAGGATTTAAAAAGTATTGACACAAATCACATCCTATTATTTATTTATTTTTTTTGGTGAAAATGATTTTTTTACATAAAATTAAAATATATAATCTATTTTAAAATCTATAATGAGATCATCCCTTGTTAACATAAATTATCATAAATTAATTAAAAATGCGCAATTTTTATTTATTATTTACATTTTTCCTATCTTGATTTTACTCAAATATAAAAAAATTGTCTAGAAATTGAATTCAATTTGTATTCATTAAAAAATATCAAACCCTTAATAAAAGGTCACACCATCCGCTTAATTTACGGTAGCAATGCAATGTTACACGGTACGCCCGGGAGGCAGATTTCACCGGGCGGTCCTGCTATTCACTTATTTTGCTCATTGTGTATCAAAATGTCTGAAAGGTGGAGAAAAATTATTTTCAACCATGATTTTTTTTCCTGTCTGCGTGTCTTTCCAATATACTCGATAAGTGAAGAATAAATAGTATAATAATTTGTCTAAAACATTAGTAACTATACTTTAAATAGAAAAATGACATTCGATCTAAATAGCATTCCTGGCGGGATCATCCGTGGCCTAGTTGGTAAAGGCGCTCTTAGGCTAAAGGAGAGAGACACGGGTTCGAATCCCGATGGCTGACCATTTCATTTTTCCGTTTGAAAAAATAATAAAATAATTTTCTAAATATGTATAATTAACATAAGAAATTATTGATTACATTATTTAACTTTCCCGGCTCAAATTGCTTTAATAAATACTCGTAGAAATTTTGTTCTGGTATGCAAATGTGTGTATTTACGATGCGGGGAACTGATTAAATTACGGGCTAGCTTCAGAACTTCCTGTTCAAAATGCAGAAAATTTTTATAGACGTACTAAAATGGCTATAATCCAGAGAAACGACTTCTAAAAGAGAATATGTAGGATATTGCGAAGCCCAAGGTAGTTCTGTTCCTTAAGCATAAATAAACAAAAATTGTTTATTTATGCTTGAGGAATAACAACTACCTTTGGGCTTCACAATATCCTCACATATTCTCTTTTAGAAGTCGTTTCTCTGAAGAAAAAATATTAATTTGATGGTTAATTAAATTAAATTTTAAATGTTTATTAGGAAAATCGTACCGAGTCTTTAAAATATGTTCTTTTTTTTCTCTAATTTTAAAATTAATTATAAATAAATCATCATCTAAAATATTTATTTATCTACTTATTATTTTTTACTTATTAAGGATTTGGTGGCCAGGTGGATAATTTGAACGATTTTTTCGGGTTAGACCACTCATGGTGAGATTAGAAGTTTGTTTAAAATTCCCTATTTTATCCACAAATTTTAGAGTTCTAATTACGAAATCTTTTTCAAGTGTAAATAGAAATACTTATCGGGTTACGTATAAAGAGAAATATCAATAAGGTTGTCCTCAACTTGATGCAAATAAAAGCATATACAAATATCCAATTTAATTTCGTATACCTATGTATATATACAAGTTATTGCCCTGCGGGTTGAGCGTAGAATAGACCCGCAGTACTCCCTGCTTGTCGTAAGAGGCGACTAATAGGAAAGGGTGAACGCGTCTCTTCAGCCTTGATCGGCTACCCGTCTAGGGGGAAAAATCATAAACAATTTAGGAGTGTAGCCCCTTTAGGTGCTTGAGGGCCAAACTTGACCTTCCTGCGGCAGCTTCTGCATTCTGGCTGATTCCAGACCTCTGGACCCCGTCAGTTCGAAATAGAAGTGGGTATCGGAACTGGCTAGCCTTTAATTCCATAGATAGAGCCAAGGCAGAGGTGTTTGGTATTGAGGGGCTGCACGGCGCCTCGCTTTTAAACTCTCTAAAATTGTCCGCCAGGGCAAAAAGCCCATCAATTTAATCGAGACTATAAGGTTTGACTTTCATCATCAGTTTTTTTTGCTTTGTCGTACTAGTAAGCGGGTCTTTCAACAATAGAATTACTTATAGCTTTAAGATGTACCTTAGGTACACATTGTAATTGCAGTCCTAGTGATCCCTTCATATTAGTAATGAAGCTGTTGAATCTTTTATTTTAATCCCCTCATATATTATTCATTTTATGATATTTATATAAACTATTTTCTCCACTATTTTTATTTATTCACATTTGGCCTGTTTGGAATTTCAAGTTCTATCCATCATATTTGCAGATATTTTGAATTTGTCAATTTATATTTACATTATTTAATTAAATAAGGTTTTTTATTGAATTTCAGAATGAAAACAGTAAAGTCCCATTCAAATAAAATTATCGATTGATATTGATATTAAACTCGAATGGTCCATTAAAAAGGGTTTGAATTTATTATGTACTTTAAGTGAAAAAAAAATTCCTCTTTGCGGTAAAATTTAATTAGATTATTATTTTATACAACTGGGTCGAAATTTAGTTGAAATTTATTTCTTATTAAAACAAGTCCGAGATAATTTCAGATTAAATAGGGGCTGATAAGGATAGCTTTGAATAGAAAGGAGCCAATGAGGTGGCTTGAGTTATAATTAATATTCATAATATTTTCATAATTCATATTACATCCTATTTGGCTCAAATTAGATGGATTTTAACTTTCATATCAGATGCAATTTGTATAATTGAGGAAAAGAAGGAATGGCCTAATCAAGTGGTAAATTATTCTACCATTTTTAACTACGATATTATTATATTAATTTTCAATTGAAATAATGTCACTTATTAAAATCAAATAAACTGATATTACTATAAAGGGAAAATTTAATAATAAATCATGTCATAATTCATTTATTTTTTATAATTCTTATTTTCTACATATATCTCATTTTCTGCCAAACATATACTTTACTAATAACCCTATATAAAGTGCCTTAAATGAAATGAAGGGAGTGACAATGTTGTAGATAGAACTCAGGACCGGAAATTAGGTTTTGGTAAACACATTCCATTTTTCTGGATGCTTGCATATACTGCAAAATGATCAAAAAAAGTATAACAAGTAAAAAAATAAAATAAAAATATTAAAATTTTTTAATTGGTTCAAGATTTTTTAAATTTACTTTTTTTATTTTTAGTCGAGGCAAATTAGACCGAAAAAATATGTACCAGCTGGAAATAATTGTAATCGACGCGTCGCGACGTTAGGAATCCCAAATAAGAGTTATATGACTTTGTGATGGTTTCTAGTTGTGGTGCTAAATTTTTGAGTGCCTAAAAATCACAAAAATTTTGGACTTTTTTTATTTTAGATTTTTGCTTATAACTCAACAACCATGCCTCCTAGAGAAAATTTCACTTTTACCAAAATGAAAGACCATAAATTCTCGCGTCGAATAACGTACTTAAAAGTTAAAATCTGCTCAGCCGTTTAGTCACAATCTATCGTCAAAGATAGGCAATTTTTATCAACTTGGCGGAAAAGTGAATTATGCTCGTTAGGTGGTCACAATAAACAACTCTTCTAATTTTTTCGGTGCTGACCCCCCATAATATTTATACATATTGGCAATTGGCTAAAAAATTAGATTGTCAAGATTAATATTAATTGGACAACGTTAACCGTATCAGTGGCGTGCGGTCAATGGATCCTGTGCATCCCTGAAATTTCAAAATGTCCAGAGTATTTTCATACCGTGTAACAAAAAATCTAATGCTAAATTTGAAAATTCTGCGTTTATCGATGAATTTTATATACAAAAAAGTGTGTGTGTGTGTGTTTGTGATTTATATATTTGTCTAAAGACAATTACAAAAGTCTTTCATTTGGAAACTAATAGTACAATTCATATGATCCTAGTCGGCTGATACTGGTGAGGTATGGTAGGGTTTCGCTTATGTATAATAATATGGATAGAGTTTCTTTTTTCGGATTACAAACCGTGAACCTTGAAACTTATGCTTTATTTCAAAAGACTATAGATATACTGTATACTATGTTATAAATAATGCATGTCTCGTGGTAATTTTATTTAATTCAACTAATTCAAAACTCTCCTCTCTTTAGTTCATTTCAAAATTCCCCAAGCGAAAAATAAAATAAAATTTAAAAAATTGAAGGGTTATATTTTGGACAGCATCTTTTGATTGGAATGTCACCGCACGCTACTGATAGATATACAGACATTAATTTCTTTTTATAAATTTTATAACTATGGTAATTTTTAATTTCATATTTAAGTATTGAAATTAAGTAAAAGTTTTACAATCAGATCCGGTCCCAGTCGTGTTAAATATACCATATACAACTTGCTCTAGTCTAAGAAGAGATTTCTCTCAGGCCCATTAGTTACAAACTTTAGAATATATAAAACTTATAATGTTATAATACATATATAGTAAGAAGATATGTCACAATTTTGCAATTAATTCCAATTAATTTGATAAACTTGACATTAATTAAGAATACCATGTTAGTCATTTGGTTACCTCACTGAATCAAAGTTGTGAAAATGAAATTCTATCAAAAAATATATAATTATGTTATTGTATTTAACGTAGAAACTAGAGTATAGTTCATATAAATAATGAATGTGATATTACTCTAGATTCTACGCTGTTTATTTTCCAGGTAATAATATGAATACCTATTCCGAGTGACTGTACTGTAGAGTGGAACTAAAATGACCTTTTTTTTTTAATTATTTTTTTATTTAATATTTGTAACTAATAGTAGCCAAAATTTGCATTTTAGATTCATAAAGAAAGGTCAAAAATTTGGTTGTCATATTTCAATATCTTAAGGTGCCGCAAAGAGGGAAAGTGGTGTAGGTTTTAGGTGAAACATGATATTAATTAATAAAGTAAAGAGAGTGTAGTTTCACAGTGAATGAAATAAAACTTAAAGAGGTTTATACAAACTCAATATATTTCGAATTTTTAGTCCATCATCAGAAGTTTACAGATTAAAAACTCCGAAATATATTGAGTTTTGTATAAACCTCTTTGAGTTTTATTTCATTCACTGTGAAACTACACTCCCTTTACTTTAGTAATTAATGTTTTTGATATTTTGTTCTGCATGTATTTGTACAAAATGTAGTTCTAAGACAAGAAAACGCTATTACAAAATAGGAACTTATTGGAAAATTATTCGAAATAATATAGTAAAAAATTGCAGTTTTATCAAATTGTACCGTTCTTGTGGTACCTCAAGACATGCTATAATCACTGTCTCAAAAACTTTTATGCCTATTTTACATCAATCAAAATTTATTTTGTGGTATTACAATAACAATTTATTATTTTTATATACAAACAAAAAAAAAAGAACCTAGCCAAATCTGTTAATTTATGAAACTTTATCGTTATTGCGGCACCTCAAGACATCCTCAAATGACTTTTATATTTTGTTTTCGTCTTTTCTACTACTAAAGAAAAATTTCCACGCTATTAGATTTTGGTGAATATTGACCCAAAATTAAGGGGGTAGAGGGGGGGTTAAAAATTAAAAATATAGGCCCTTGTACCAAACTCAACCAAATGTTGTATGCATAATCAGTGAGACCCCAGAGGTCTAAAAATGCAAAAACTAACCGCCCAAAATGGAGGGGGGGGTCAAAAAATCAAAATCTTGGCCATTTACCAAACTCAACCAAATTTTGTATACATAATCAGTGGGACCCCAGGAGTCTAAAAATGAAAAAACTAAACTCCTCCCCTACATGATTATAAATAACTTTATTAAATATTAAATATAAGTGAGGGGCCAGGTTGTATGGTAAACTCAACTGGATGGCCACATCAGAACACGTTAACTTATTTTCTACTGAAATGTTAATAGAAATGTAATTTTTTGTTCTTTTTTGTCGTTTTCATTATTTTTACTTTTTTATTTGAGACTATATATAAAATTTATATAAGCTCATACATATTTTCAAAAATATAATAAATAATCTTAATAATTGGATTTTTTTCCACTTGATAATTCAAACTTCTTGATAATTCGAATTTTTCTTGTAGTCCCTTGGATTTTGAATTATCGAGGGTCGACTGTATTTTTAAACTTATTTCAATGCTATTTTTTGATAAACTTATATTTAATTGACATCTTATTTTTTGATAATCCTTACTCAGAATTCTATTTATTTATCCATAATAAACAGATATCCACCATTTTGTTCAAATAATATTCTATTCAGGAAAACTAAAGGTAAATCAGAAAATTATTTGAAATAATATATTGATTTAACTATAATTAAATATATTGAGCAGAGTACTAAGCGGCTATAGAACAGATAATCCTGAAATTATATTTGTGGTGGAAATAAATTGAATCACAATCATTTTATTACCGGGAACAGAGTGGCAACTTAAACTCATTAGTGCTATAAATTTCACTATATTGGTATATAATTTTTAAATTAAACACAGAGAGGACATTTTCGAATGCCAATAAATTGAGAGCATGCTGAGCAACCCGAACCCACTCTGGTTTCGTTTTATTTGTCACATAACTGTTAAAATAAAAATAATCGAAATAGATGTATGTATTTATCATTAGTCCAATCAAATTGTGTTTTTATCAGGAAAGTTTTGGAGTAATTCTGATTTTTTGCATATATATGTTTTTTGGGGCGCTGAATTCAAATCTGAGGTCTCCCACCAAAATTTCGTGATGCAACAATGTAGAAAATGCAAAAAAAGGTGATAATTTCCATTTTTTGGCGGTTTTTCGCGTATAACTTGGAAACTATCAACTTTTCGTAAATACTTTTGATTTTCAAAATGAAAGTTTGTAAAATTTCCTACAAATTTCATTATGTATGTTTTTTCTTTGATCAAACGTTTGGCCTCAAGCGAAAAATCCAAGTTTGCGGCCTCGGCACCCAAAAACTTGCACTTTTTTCGATATTTTCCCATTTTGACCATGGAGGAGCACGTTTTCGGCAAAGACCACTCCATACATTTTTAAACTAGATCAAAGTTGATACAATTAAAACAAAATTTCATTTTAATTGGATAAATGGTAATCCGTGCCGCAATGAGGTTGAAGTTTTGAAAAGCTACAATTTTTTGCAAAAAATCGCAGTTTTTCCTTCATAAAATTAAAACCACTCATCCTAGAAACCTGATTCCCATCTCATTCTCTAGAAAATTTTATTGAGTTGAACGTTTATTTGTACTTCTTTTTTGATAAAAGTCTTAGATTTATAGATATCCAGCATTTTCCATGACAGGATATGATCCAAATCCTCAGAAGTGACCATATAAACGTTCAAGTAAATAAAATTTCCCAAAGAATGAGATAGGAATCAAGTTTCTAGGATAAATGGTTTTCATTTTATGAAAGAAAAATTGCAGTTTTTTAAAACTTCAACCTCATTGCGGCACGAATTACCATTTATACAATGAAACTTTGTTTGAAGTGTAGAAAATTTAATTTAGTTTAAAAATGTAAAGAGTATGTGTCGAAAACGTGCTTCTTCGTGGTCAAAATGGGAAAATATCGAAAAAAGTGCGAGTTTTTGGGTGATCCGGGGGGGGGGGTACCGAGGCCGAAAACTTGGATTTTGCGCTTGAGCCCGAAGAAAAAACATAAATATGAAATTTGTAGGAAATTTTATGAACTTTCATTTTGAATGAAATGGTTATTTACGAAAAGTTGATAGTTTTCCAGTTATAAGCGAAAAACCTCCGAAAAATGGAAATTATCACCTTTTTTGTGCATTTTCTACACTGTTGCTTCACGAAATTTTGGTTGGACACCTCAGATTTGGATTCACCCCCCCCCCCCAAAAAAAACAACATATATATGCAATAAACCCCAAAACTTTCCCCATAGGGGCCCATTTGAGCACAATTTGACTTGGCAACATTTTATCAATCCATTTGTATTCATAATGAACTGGAAATTTAGTTTTTAATATTGATTACTTCACGATAGTATTATTTTTTTCTCTAATCTCTAAAATGCCTGGAAATTTTGACTCGGGAGGTAAATGCTTTCCTGATTAACTTCTTAAATACCGAGCTATCTTTTTTTCAAAGGTACATACTTCAAATAATGAAGAAATTATTCTATATCGAATCGATAATCCAGAAAGAGAATTTGATTAAATTTCTGAGTGAGAAAGACCAATTTTTTTTCTTTTTAATCTAATTTGAATTTTAAAAATCCAAGAAACTCTTAAAGTTTTTTTTTCCCTTTAAGCGTATCTTTACGTTCTATAACAATGGAAATAAAAAGAGACCATTTGCTATAATACTTATCAATTATTCTTATCCATCTTCGCCGTATTTGTTTTTCACAAATATCTGAATGCAAAAGATGAAATGGTACAAAAGAGACACTAATCTTTTTGAAAATCATCTCGCATAAAAAAACTTTTGCTTTTATTGGGATTTTATTCAGACAAAAAAAAAATGTTCTAAATATATTCGAGGAAATATTCATTTTTTTGTTGCTTCTAGAAAAGCATCCATTTATTTTCAGATCCGACTAGAGGTATAAAAAAGTGTAAAATTCGATTGCATACTCATCTCCATTTTTTTTTTCATTCAAGGGTTGTCTAAATTGTGCGCCCAATTCACCCTCGCGCTCTTCTTGTACACAGTGAAATAATGAGGGCCTTCGTGAAGAAAATACGAATGAGTGGAAGCGAGAACCTTAAGGTAGTTGTATCACCAAATGCGTTATCTTAGGATTTTTTGAAATTTATACAGATTATTATTTAAATACGAGCTTTTCGATAAGTGGGATCGTGTGAGGAGGAGAATTATTTTATATCATTTTTTTTAAATTTGGAATCGATAATCGATATAAGGCTCAAAATATTTAAAAGAGATCAGGTGTTGTTTGTATGACAGGCTGCTCCAGTATTGCCATGAGAAACTCGGGCATGCGTGTCTTAAGTCGTTCAATTTTGTAAAAATCAAAAAATAAGAATAACAAAATTTAGATTTTTAAAAAATTATAAAAAAGTGGCAAATTATTAAAAAATAAACAAATAATATATAAAATATAAATCAAATAAGATGTGATTAATTTCTTCTTCTGTGCGCAAATAAAAGCAAATTGAATATTTAATTTTTGAGTGGTGAATATCAATATATTTAATGTTTCTTAATTTTAAATCAATTGGAGTGTTTCATTTCAAAATTTATATTTCAAATTTGCCACAAATATACCGACGGCATCAGCTCCCTGTCGGCAACATTACGGTAGCGTTGCTGCAAATTAATCTGGGCTATTATATATATTATGTTTGGGTTGTTATCGTCCATCTTTAAAAATAATTAGGTTGGATATTGGGATTGTGGACTTGAAAAAATAATTAAAAGCTAAATGTCCAAAAGTTACAACACGTTTCGTCGTATATCCCTCGACTTCTTCAGGCAATCTACAACGATTACAAATTATAAGAATATGAAGTCATTAGATAATACAAAACAACAAAACATTTTTTTAACTCCAAACAATATTTACTTTTAGGACAGATATACTTTGAATGATCAATTTTGTTTGAGATTTTTTATTTATTTTGTTTAATACCTTTTGCATTAAGTTTGTTTAAGCCTTGTTAATTATGTCATTGTAAAATCTAGTCTAATGTTCTGTATATATCTATTAACGAAAAAACTGATCTTAAAAGTAAATATTGTTTGGAATTCAAAAAATGTTTTGTTGATTTGTATTATCTAATGACTTCAGATTCTTATAATTTGTAATTGTTGTAGATTGCCTGAAAAAGTCGAAAAATATACAAGGAAACGTGTTGTAACTTTTGGAAATTTATCTTTTAATTATTTTCTCAAGTCCAAGATCCCAATATCCAGCCTAATTATTTAAATACTTCTGCATTAATTGGCGGGAGAACGAAATTTATGAACAATATAGTTCCGGAGATATTAAATTCCAAAGATAGAGTTTTTCACTCTTATACATTGCACTATACGGGATATCGGAAAGTTTATATAGATACTATATATAAATATAATTAAGAATCTCTTCTTACCATTGTTATAAAAAACTAAACCAACATTAAACAATAACTAGGGGGGGTCGCTAGGCTAGTCGGTAGCGTGACAGCGAGCTAACCAGGAGACCCGGGCTCGAATCCGACTCGAGGCAGCCAGCCAAAATCTGACCCCCGGGGCTAGAGACAAATTTTAAAAATATATCTAGTATCGTAATTAGGCTTATGGCTAGAAGGGCCGAAAAGCCAAAAAAAAAAAAAAAAACAATAACTAAGAAAAATTTTAATTCATAGTTTTTTTTTAGGCTTTTTGGTCTTTCTATCCATAAGCCAATTTACGATACTAATTATATTTTTTCTAAATTTGTCTTTACCCCCGGGGTCAGATTTTAGCTGGATGCCTCGAGTCCTAGCATATCTAACCCCCTAATTCATAGTTACAACACAGTTTCTGAGATAATAATGAATAAATAATGAAAATTTTACACTAAAAACAAGCTGGCGACAACTCATTTATTTAACCTAAAGAGTGTACTAAAGTGGGCTAACTTTAGTACACTTTTTGACTTTTTTTAGCTTCAGCTAATGTCGCAACAGCTTTTAATCGCTTATTAAGAACTTTTTGTTTTATAAATGTCCCTTTATAATGTACTTTATCTGACATTTCTATGCTAAAATATATACAAGCTCGGAGAGTGTTGCCAGATTTGTCAAACGAGCACGGGATTGGCTAGTAGTGATACATAAACAGCAAAAAGTTTTGGGGTTATGAATTAGGAATCCTTATTGTCTGTTCTATATACTCTAGCATTAACTTTTTGCTACTATTGTCTCGATATAACTACCTTAAATTCCTAGTCTCTGGTCATATGGAGATGTCGGCCCAACCCGGACCGGGTCGTAGCCAAATCAACTGCAATCGTCGCCTATTGATTGCGAGGGGCTCAGCTTTTATTAATGGAGGCAACATTCGCCTTTTGGGCCATGGACAAAATAAAATTGGCAACGGTTTCAAACTCTGAGCTCGTCCGTTGACATCCTACATCCAACCTAACCCTTATCATCAACATCAATCAATCATCAGTGAAGAAGGGAGAATATGTATTTTTTAATTTCTTATTTTAATTTAATTTAACTATCATTAAACATTGTCAATATTTTAAAATTAATTTTAATAATCTGTCTTGAACTGAAAACCCCAAAACTAGTCTTAAAAAAATATAGAGAGTGGGGCGCTTTCGCTTCCTTATTTTAAAAAATCGTAACACAAAAAATATTGGTAGCATCAATTTAATTATTTTTTCTGTATACAGGGGTACATTTAAAGTTTTATTTCATTAGGTTTTAAAAACGACATCTCGAAGGTGGCCTTCGTCCTCGTCAATACACTTAGATAGTCGAATTTTGAAATTTCTGTCTACTTTTTCGATTGAGGAGTGTTTTCTATCCAAACTCGAAGAAATGGATTTGGGGGATATGTACTTCCAACAGGATTGCTCACGGTTTCGTTCTAACACGATAGGATAAATTGGGGGAACCCTCGTTTAACACTGCATACGGTTTCGCTATAACACGATAAAATTGCCTTTCCCCTGTGTCACATTATATCACATTTTCCTTGATCCCCCCTGTATTGTGAGGTCTCACTATCACTTTTTAACCGACTTCAAAAAAGGAGGAGGTTTTGTTTTTTTGTCTATGTTACCTCATATCTCCGCCAATTGTGAACCGATTTCGAAATTTTTTTCCATTAGGTTCAGTCAAGCTTCCGATTGGTTCTGTTTTTTTTCATTGGTATTAGACCTTTTTTGTTAGGTTTGTTCAGGCCTAACTTGTTTAAGAACCGATTTCGATGATTCTTTTTTATTGGAAAGGGGATATCTTAGGGATGGTGCCATATTAATTTGGTCAAGTTCTGATGATATGGTCACTATTAATAACATCACTAAATAAAGTTAAAAGGTATGCTATTCTGATCTTAAGGTGAATAGTGATCTGGAAATGAAGTGTTTTTTTTTAAATAAATATTATTAATAATAATAGACATTAGTTCATATAGATCTAATAGATATAATAATAAAGTACCATAATTTTTTTAAGCTAAAAATGATTTTATTTATTTATTTAAAATTTTTAAAATATGTTCAAGTGGCATACAATTTTTTTTAATGGCCTTCGGAAACTATAGTCCATTATGGCCATTAAGTGTTCGTGTGTGTGTGTGAGTAAGTATGTGTAAATTAGTGTAGGGATCAGATTAAAGTCGGAATACAGCGACTCGGGCTTGAACACAGGCTAGCTTGATTAGAAGGCATTTACGCTATCCACTCGACCAATCCAATCCCCCTAGCAGACAAATGTTAGTCATTTTTAATATTAAACGAAATTTTGGATCGATCAATATTTTTCTCTGTTTATAGGTGTAACATCGCATCGCTATAGAAGATAAATTAAAGAAAAATAATTATATACCTATAGGAAGATAGTGGTTTGTGATTTATTGTAAATTTATTCATATTGAGATATGATTAAAACACATAACGAGATAAAATAACGGCTTGAAGAATTATTATTATAAATATTAATGAAAATATTAAATTTTCATATCAGGCCGCTTTGTTATAATAATGTAAAGAAGTTGAAAAGCGGATGGTGACCGAAGGGAGAGATCCATTAAATCATTTTATTTGTATTTTTTAAATATACAAAACCAACTATTGTTTTAAACAAATGAATATATATTATTATTTACATATATCAAGCATTTTATAAAACAGAACATTACAAGAAAGGACGGCGGCATTAATTATTTATTTCATTCAAAAGTGAACAATATATTCAAAAATACAACAAAAAATAATAATAAGCGATACATGCAAAAGATTAAACATCTCTTAATGATATATATTTTGCGTTCCTTTAACAATTTCTATATTTAAAATAAAAAAAAAAAAATGAAATAAATATTCCATTCTCATAATGAATCTCGTTATATTTTTCGTTTAATAGGAAAAAAAATTGAATGTTTGCAATTTAAACGACAAAAAATTCAAATCTAATTAAGAATGTTTCATCTTGTAAACAGGCGATATGAAATGTTCCATTGCGTAAATATGTTTGTCATTCATGTATAATTATACTTAGTATAATATATAGTAGTATGGTTTTATATTATACTTTGTAGACTGCGCAAAGTGGCAACTAAATTTAAAAATTTGTTTAAATTACACTCCTCGGCAAAAATTAAACAAAAATTTGTAATCGTAATCCAAACAACGGATTCCAGTAGAGTTTTATACGCTGATTATTTATCATACAATTTCTCGATTTTTTACAACAGATCAGAGTTTGGAGATATTATCGGCCAAAACTTCGAAAAAGGCCATTTTGACCCATTTTTGAGACCCATCAGATATTAAACAGTAATATTTGAAATGCAAATATTTTATTGATGTAATAGAAAACAGCTTCCTCTTTGATTTTCAAATTACCACTTGATTTTAGCTCAATTAGACCTCGAGTTTATAACTACAAAACTAAAACTGCGTGATTATAAATCATATATACCAACAGAATGTCTAGAATTATAAAAATAAACACACTTTCATATATTAATAAATCATATATACCAACAGAATGTCTAGAATTATAAAAATAAACACACTTTCATATATTAATAAATCATATATACCAACAGAATGTCTAGAATTATAAAAATAAACACACTTTCATATATTAATAAATCATATATACCAACAGAATGTCTAGAATTATAAAAATAAACACACTTTCATATTTTAATAAATCATATATACCAACAGAATGTCTAGAATTATAAAAATAAACACACTTTCATATATTAATAAATCATATATACCAACAGAATGTCTAGAATTATAAAAATAAACACACTTTCATATTTTAATAAATCATATATACCAACAGAATGTCTAGAATTATAAAAATAAACACACTTTCATATATTAATAAATCATATATACCAACAGAATGTCTAGAATTATAAAAATAAACACACTTTCATATTTTAATAAATCATATATACCAACAGAATGTCTAGAATTATAAAAATAAACACACTTTCATATATTAATAAATCATATATACCAACAGAATGTCTAGAATTATAAAAATAAACACACTTTCATATTTTAATAAATCATATATACCAACAGAATGTCTAGAATTATAAAAATAAACACACTTTCATATATTAATAAATCATACATACCAACAGAATGTCTAGAATTATAAAAATAAACAGACTTTCATATATTAATAAATCATATATACCAACAGAATGTCTAGAATTATAAAAATAAACACACTTTCATATATTAATAAATCATATATACCAACAGAATGTCTAGAATTATAAAAATAAACACACTTTCATATATTAATAAATCATACATACCAACGGATTGTCTAGAATTATAAAAATAAACACACTTTCATATATTAATAAATCATACATACCAACAGAATGTCTAGAATTATAAAAATAAACACACTTTCATATATTAATAAATCATATATACCAACAGAATGCCTAGAATTATAAAAATAAACACACTTTCATATATTTAAATACTCACTATCATAATTATTATATCTGATTTACTCTGTGTTATTGTTTATTATTTGTATGTTTAACTTTATTGTTTTTTTCTCTACTTTTTACTAAGTAGTGTTTCTTTGTATTACTTTTTGTAATGTTTTTAAAGGCACATGCCGTTGAAATAAATATATGGGCAACCCCCGGCCCGCGAGAGATTCAGAAATTTCAAATAACGTGCAAAAAAAATTAAACAAGGGCAATTTCTAAATCAGCTGTACAGTCATCTTAAAGCTTTTCAAAACAAAATTAGGTTGTGGGAAACACAAATGAGAAGTAAAAACTGTTTTCATTTTTTAACATTCCAGTCACGAAAACATTGAATAAGGTCGCTATGTTGAAAAACTGAAACTACTGTCAGAGCAATTCACTGATCGGGTTTCCGATTTTAAGAATATCGATAGCACTTTCAATATTTTTGCAAATCCTTATAAGTGTAATGTGGAAGATCCTCCGCTTCAACTACAAATGGAGTTGATCGAGCTCAAGAAGACTCATATTTGAAGTCTAAATTTAATGATGTGGAACTAAGCGAATTTTACAGAACATACCTTTCCGAAGAAAAGTATTCACAGCTGAAAGTTTTCGCACGAAAAATAATTTGCACGTATAAATGTGAGCAGCTTTTTTCAATCATGAAAATTAATAAAAATAAGTATCGTACTCGCCTTCAGATGTTAATTTAGAAAACACTTTGCGCCTATGTACTAGTGATATTGACCCCAATATTGATCATCTTGTTTCTCAGCTTCAAACTCAAGTCTCTCATTAATTTTCATTTGATTTTTCCATCTTTTTTTTGTTAATTTGCTTTTTATGTTTGATTATGCTAAGTATTATAATTAATAAATAAAAATTATCGCTATTTTATTCACTACTACCTACTTATTTCTTACCTACGGCCCGCGACCTGATTAAGCCTCGAAATTACGCCTTCAGCTAAGCAAAGGCTGCCCATACCTGTTATAAATGATAAAAAACATAGATAAAAACAAATGATCTTAGTTTTTTAGTTATAACTCGAGTTCCAATTGAGCTAAAAACAAGTGATTTGAAAATCAAAGAAGAAGCTGTTTTCTATTACGTCAACAAAATATTTTGATTGCAAATATTGCAGTTTATTATATAATGGAACTCTAAAATAGGTCAAAAAGGCCTTTTTCGTCATTTTGTCCGATATTATCTCAAAATTCTGACCTTTTGATTGTAAAAGATCGAGAAAGTGTATGATAAATAATCAGCGTATAAAAGTCTACTGGAATCCGTTGTTAGGTCTACGGTTAGAAATTTTTGCCGACTAGTGTTATTTTATGATATTATTTAAAAATAATTTAAATATAATATATCTGTTATTAATATAACGATGTAAACAAAAGGCGTGCATGCCTAAATCCCTTTTTGCACAGTTTACTAAAGTAATTTCATGCCCAATCCATTCTATTTTTATATAAAATAAAAGATGCATCATGCACATATAAATACACATGTAATCCAATTTATAAAATAAAAATAAATGAAATTAATAAATAAATAAAAAAGAGTTTCTTTCTCAACTTTTCCATAAAGATTGTCCAACACTTGTTATCACACACATATGCGTCCAAATGAACTTGAGACAAGACAATGAACTTTTTCCAAATAACATTTTGAAAACTTCTCAAAACGAGCCCAACAATCAGTGACGAGAATGGCAGGGACATTGTACCAAAACATCAACAAACAGATGTTTCGCTTCACATTATTATTGTATTGTAGAAACTTAGTAGTAAAAATATATTAAATTAAATAAGAAGAAATTTTTTAAATAATAATAAATTCAGGATAAGTACTTATTTGATTCTTATATTATATTATATGATCAGGAACGAGGCTTAATGAATCCGGTGGAAGATGGAACCCTTAGGGAATGATAGCTATTTTTTAAAATAAAAAAATTTCATCAAGCTTGTAAATTTATTTTGAACAAGAAACGTTTCATCATCAACTCGATGCCATCTTCAGTCTGAAAATGTATTTAACATTACATTTCATTAAATTTCATAATTAATATATTATAATTCACAAATATCATAAATATCATGACATGAATGTTGATAAATTATATAATTACATAATACATATTTTATGAAGTATGGTTATTTTTAACTTGTATATATAATAAATAATAATAATAAATAAATAAATAAATAAATCTTTATTTCTCGACCTGCTTAGAGGCACAAGTCCTCGGTGGCTAGGTCCTCCAAACATCAATACAATCTAGCTACAATACATTAATAAACATCAATACAAATTAATTACAACAATTTAGCAAATAATAAACAAGTAAAAAAAAAAAAAGAAGAAAAAAATAGAAATGTATGCTCATTAACAAATAACATGACCATAGATTTCCATCAAAAGACAAAAAGTAATTTAAAAATTCCGCGCAAAAACCCGATACCAGGAGCAAGCGACGCATTAGCCATCCCGACATTTGCCATAAGCTGTTAAGGAAACCTGGTCAAAACCTTAACAAGGATGGAAAAAAAATAAAATAAATAAGAGAAACTCCAATTGTTAAATATTATTTTCAATATCATGGCATTTATATATACAAGTTAAAAGTAACCATACATCATAAAATATGTATTATGTAATTATATAATTTATCAACATTCATGTCATGATATTTATGATATTTGTGAATTATAATATATTAATTATTAAATTTAATGTAATGTAATGTTAAATACATTTGCAGACTGAAGATGGCGCCGAGTTGATGCTGAAAAGTTTCTTGTTCAAAATAAATTTACAACCTTGATGAAGATTTTTTATTTTAAAAAATAACCATCATTCTCTAAGGGTTCTATCTTCCACCGGATTCATTAAGTCTCGTTCCTGATCATATGACATAATAATAAAACCTTTCATTTAATATTGAGAAAATACAACTTAATACAAACATCTCTACGATTGGGGAAAAAGTAATTTTACTACATAAAAGATTTCAATTTGCCGATGGTAATAGATTCAAATTTTCTTAGAAAATCATAAGATAGTGTCATCTATTAAATCGGATGGAATGGAATATTTTGAATTATATGTCAAAAGGGTTGTTTTTCACCCCCTCGGGAATCGAACCCGAGTGCCATCTGCCTCACCTGTGAGGTGCGAACCTCTCGACATTTGTAAACGCGTTAAATATTTTACTCAAAGATTGTTATCTTAATTTGTAAAATTTCAGGATCTAGTGATTCTAAATTTAAACATATAGCCATGGCATATAATTTAAATAAAAGTCGTTGAGTGTTTCGAATTTTGAAGAGATTCAAACTAAGATAACAATCTTTGAATAAAATATTTAACGCGTTTAAAAATGTTAGAGAAGTTTGCACCCCACAGGTGAGCCAGATGGCCCGGATTGCTGTTACTGGCACTCGGGTTCGATTCCCGAGGAGGTGAAAAACAACCCCTTTGACATATAATTAAAAATAATTCATTACATCGGATTTAATAGATGACATCATCTTATGATTTTCTAAGAAAATTTACTACAAACTATCGTACGAAAGTTTCTCAATTAAAAAGAACACTACCACAAACATGTAGTCAAGGGTGAATTCTCTTTTCACACCGACCTAGCCTAATCACAAAAACATATCAGGGATAGGTCAATATTTCCGGCATCAATGCTGAGAAAGTGCATTAAAATCGGATAATAATAATAATAATCAGATGGTAAAGCTAGATCCAAACACGATCCTCTACAGGCTGATCATAAAAGACCAGATTACCACTAATAGCTTATTGTTCCTATAAGAACATCCACCCTAGAACGAATAATTTTAAATATTGCTTAACTTTCAAAAAAGACAGGAATTGGTCCTTTCAACACGTCATGATCGTTGGTTATAATTAGACATTTAAGAGTGAGTGATGTGATAAATAAAAGCCACTTGAAATAACTTGTGCCCCTTAAACATATGCAACCGATTAGAACGCAAAGAGTGGATTTGGGTATACCCTTCAGGCTTCTCCTTTCTCATATAAGAAGATTATTTAAATTCTTCTTTAATTTACCGGGAATGCTGAAAGTACTCGAATTTAAAATAAAAAACAAAAACATAAAACATGTAGGTAGAACAGCACAGGCTTCTTTGTATCATTAAAATAAACTGCAACGGATCGTTGCTAAACTTTATCCAAATTCATTTGAAATATTAATATGTTCTTGAGTAAAGTACTTTAAAATATAATTTTACTAAAAACTTTATTTAACCTTTTTTGTGGTCCCCAAGGTACTTAATTAGGATATTAAATTTCATCAAAATTGGTTAAGTCATTTTCAAGATATTTAGAAAAAACTAAAAAAGTACTGAAATAAAGTACTAATGTTTGTGGACCGATATGTACCAAAAACTAATCAGCGCTTCATTTTGTTAAACTAATGGTAGGTTTTCAATTTCATTTCAATCAGCGCAAAGGTGTGGAAAAAATCGTAGACGAAAAAAACGATAACACACACACATCCATCCATCCATCCATCCATCCATCCATCCGCACGCACTTCCAAAAAAAATGGCACATTTTGGCCTCTCGGCGAGATCCCAGGTAATTTTTGGCAAAACCGTCACGTGCTAAAATTCAATCTAATTGAATACTTCAATTTGTGACCTTAATTGAGTCCATGCGTTCCGTAGTCTTTACCTGAGGACCCTTTGAAGTCGCGCTTGCCGCGAGAGCGATTCCAATACTTTCTCCCATGCTTCGCATTGGATAAAGTAAAAATAAAATTATTGTTTTCTTTACAGAAAGTCTAAAATCTCTACTTTGAGAAGTCATGTTTGTATAAATTCATTCATTCACATAAATTTGTATTAATTGATTTTAAGAAAAATATTTTTATTCTTAAATTTTAAGTTATCAGAAAAATTTTCAATTAATTAATTAATTAAAAATGTTTGAATGCAGTTATGAATCGTTTTAATGAGATTTTCTAAAAAGTATAGTTTAGCATCTATCATTCGACGAATTTCATATTATTCATTAATTTATTATATTTAATTATTTATTAAAAAATAAACATCTTTAAACAACAATCAAAAAAATACGTTTAGTCTAAACCAAACGTTTCGAGAGAATTTCTCTCGTTTTCAATGGTACATTTTTGTAAAAAGAAAAAGTTCCTTCCTCTAAAATTTAGAAAGGAACACTGAAAGAAAAGAAGTAGCAATTAGATGAAGCATCTTTTTTTCCTTTTTCTTATTTTTACAAAAAATTACTATTGAAAAAGGGAGGAATTCTCCCGAAATTTAAAGATATGTATTTTTCAATATTTGTTATTACAATCAATAATTTTTTGTTTATTTATTTATTTATTTATTTATTTAAGCCTTTTTTTGGGGGGGACATTATGCCTTTCCTATTTATTATTATATACAGAATGATTCACCGTCGATGGCACGTTAGACGTTTATGGAAAACGGAACGCAGGATTTTTCCATTGGGACGTTTCGGCTTCCATCGAAAAGTTGTAGAAACTTTATTTTTTTAAATGGAACACCGCCCTTTTATTAAAATATTTTTTGTTAATATTGTACTATACCTATCGGTTTTCGAGATAAAAAAATAATTTGTGTTAAATATGGTCCAAAACATGGCCCTAATTAAACTTAAATAAATTAGTGCTCTCAATTCATGAAAAGTTGATATTTTGGTGGTAGTTTAAACAGACACAAACTATTTAATTTACGCCGAGAAATCGACTCCATATTCTACAGGGCGTGCTAAAATTACTATTATTTCCGTTATTCATTAAAGGGGTCAAAAGTTCGTTTTTTCAAATAAGACCCTCTGTATATTACTCAATAAATTGAAAGACGAAGAAAAATGCTTTAAGACGAAATATCGTGTCCCTATACCTAAAACATCAAGTTTTTTGAATAAAGGCGCTTTTTCGTGAAAAATTACTTTTTAATGAATTTAATTTTAAATAACCATGGAAATATCAACCTTATGATGGTTTGTTGACTATTTATAAGAAACTTATATAGAGTTTATTGACGATGTTAAAAAAAATCTCCTAAAATGATCGAAAATATTGATTATTCAAAAGAAGTTCTTATGAAATTATTTATTTTGTACTTATCTCATTTGAAAAAACGAACCTTTGACCTCTTTTATTAATAACGGAAATAATAGTAATTTTAGCACGCCCTGTATAATATGGAGTCGATTTCTCGGAGTAAATTAAATACTTCGGGTCTGTCTAAACTACCACCAAAATATCACCTTTTCATGAATTGAGAGCACTAATTTATTTAAGTTTAATTAGGGCGCATATTTATCACAAATTATTTTTTATTTCGAAAACCGATAGAGATAGGTATAGGACAATATTAACAAAAAGTATTTTAATAAAAGGGAGGTTCTAAAAACGTGTTAATATACAGGGTGTTCCATTAAAAAAAATAAAGTTGCTATGACTTTTCGATGGAAGCCGAAACGTCGCAATGCTGAAAATATTTTAGATCGATAGAACAAGTAAGGAAATATAAGGTACTAAATTTTCAGAAAAATCCTGTATTCCGTTTTCCATAAGCGTCTAACTTGCCATCGACCGTGAATCACTGTATTCCATCTCGAAAAAGCGTTGTAAATTCAATAGAAATATCATTTAAATTTCTACTTTCATACAATGAGCGATAAATCCACCAAAACATCTGATTGATACATCATTAGGTGATTTTTATCATTTTTTGTTAAAAATGAACTATTTATTGATATGATATTCTAATATTATTTATAAGAAAATAACATTTATTGGAAATTTAATATCATTTAAATTATTAATCTACTATTAATCTACGAATGATAATTTCCGAAATAATAACCACCACTTTTTTATATAAAAATTATTATTGGTATATTAAATGTTTATATCGTAGTAGATATAAGATAAATAAGAAATTTATTTTCTTTATAGTGAAGATAAAATTGTTTTGACATGAAATGCAAGAAAATAGCTGGAAATGATCTATAAAAACAATGTGAACGATAGGTAATCGTCAACGGAAAGCAATCACTTTGAAGAATCATTTATTTATACATACATATATGTAGGTACTACATATATAAAAAAGAAATCGAGGAAAAAAAATCAAAAAATATGAAGAGAGAAATAATTTTTATAAAAAAAAAACCGACTTCAAAAAAATTAAATGCAACAAATAAAATAAAATACAAAAAAGGTATAAAATAATTATCTTATTTAGTTGCAACTAAACGACGAAATATTAACATGAAATTACTTTTTGAAGTCGGTGCCAAACATATACATTTTATGAATCGCACTGGACGGATCTTACTTAATTGAAAAGTTTTTGTTTTGCCGAGAGTAGCAGAGTTGTTGATTAACAAAGAGAAACAAAGAGGTTGTCCTCTGCTTGATGCAAATAAACATACACACATATATATCGAGATGATATAAATATCCATACGATATTGACTCCATGAAAAACATTTATAATTAAAACAAGACTGATGATGAAGACCAAGTCTTCGAAACTATAGTCTCAAACAAATAAATAATATATAATTATATACAGATATATCATCTCGATATATATGTGTGTATGTTTATTTGCATCAACCAGAGAACAACCTCTTTGTTTCTCTTTGTGGATCTTACTTAGTACGTTTGTGGGGTACGCTCGCTTATAGGTATAGTTTGTTTGGAACCGACTTCAAAAAGTAATTTCATATTAGTATTTCGTCGTTTATTTGTAACTAAATAAGATAATTATTTTATACCTTTTAGTGTATTTTATTTTATTTTTTAAGTTATTATTATTTTATTTGTTGCATTTAATTTTTTTGATATCGGTTTTATTTTTTTATAAAAATTATTTTTATTTTTCTCTTTTTAGTGATGTTATTAATAGTGACTTAATATAATACCTTGTTTGCATCTCGTAAGAGAAAGCGTCGGCAAATTGATAATAAAATTCAATTTATAAATATAGAAATTCTCTCGAAACGTTTCCGGGTTTTAGATGAATGTTTTAAGATTTTTTTTATAAAAGATTTTATTTATTATAATTTCGATTATTTGGTCATAGAATTGTAGATTTACGTTATTTCATCATTGATCATATCTTCCGAACTTGGCCAAATTAATATGGTGCCACCCCTAAGGTACCCTCTTTCAAATAAAAAAAGAATCATTAAAATCGGTTCATAAACAAAGAAATTATTTCTGAACAAACATATCAAAAAAGGTCCAATACCAATGAAAATCAGAAGCTAGACTGAACCCAATGCAAAAAAAATCATCAAAATCGGTTCACAATTCGAGGAGATATGAGGTAAAAGACACATAAAAAAATTGAGAACCTCCTCCTTTTTTGAAGTCGGTTAAAAATAGATCCAATAGATTAAAGAAGAAATAAATATATAGAATATATTTGTATGTAGCAATTTAAGAAAAGTGTCATGTGAAAGTTTAATTCTCACAAAGCTCCATATTAAGAGCGAGGTTGCATTAATTTCTACTAACCTTCATTTTTATGTATTTATTTATTTATTTTGGTTTAGTTGAAGAAAAACCCAAAGAGAGGGTGCTGACAAGGGTTTTTATCTAGAGCGAAAAACTACCCTTGTTCATGCATATTCTCACTGGATTTGATTATTGTATTTAATTAGTGCCTTAAACTAAATGGATTATTTGTTAAAATAATAAAATCAATTTAATTAAATGATTTTCGTCTCAGAATTTGGTCAAATAGGTCCTGAGATTTATTGGCAGTATTATTATTCCAGGCTTTATTACTTTAAACAAGTCATGTTACAAATTTAATCATATATATTACATTTTATATAATAAGAATGACCTTCTCTTTTAATAGCGAAGAGAATTAAAATAAAAATAACAATTTGATATTATGATATAGTATATGAATTCGATGAATTTAGGGGAGTGATTCACATATGATTTTTACTTTATCATACGGCGTATATATAACTCTTCTGACATGTAATAAAATCATGCATAACAGCGTGGATTCAGTAATATATCTCTTGATTTTTATTCAAATTTATATTTAAGATTAGAATTGCATTTACTCTTATACATTTTGCAATGCTTGATTAGAATAATTAGAGAAATCAATGTATATAAAAGATATCTTAAAATAAACTGACGTGTTCTGATGTGGCCATCCACTTGACTTTACCATACAACCAATCCCCTCACTTATATTTAATATTTAATAAAATTATTTATAATCATGTAGGGGAGGGGGTTAGTTTTTCCATTTTTAGACTCCTGGGGGCCCACTGATTATGTATACAAAATTTGGTTGAGTTTGGTACAAGAGCCTATATTTTCATTTTTTGACCCCCCCCCCCATTTAGCTGGTTAGTTTGTTCATTTTTAGACTTCTGGGATCCCACGGATTATGTATACAAAATTTGGTTGAGTATGCTCAAACGGCCTAGATTTTTAATTTTTAACCCCCCTCCATCCCCTTAATTTTGGGTCGATATGCACCAAAATCTAATCAGCTCTTAATCTCAATGCACCAAAACTACATGTGAAATTTGGCTTTGATATTCAGACTAGTTTAGTTTAGCTCGTCCACAAAAATTTGGTAACGCACAGACTAACAGAATAACAGACAAGACTAACTAACAGACATTTTGACAAAACAATTATTATCTCCAAAAATATAATTTTTTTGATGTTCACTTTTTAGGGCTTTTTTGTAGACCGAAATCCCATGGTTTCGCTCAATTTTTTTTAATCAAAATAGTTTCAGCCGTATTTAAGATATTTTGAAAAAAAGAAGGAAAAATAACCCACTTTTTTCATGCACGATTACAATACTTGACCATACCCTGTATGGTAAAGTAAAAAGAGAATTTCTTTTAATGCAAGTATTTAGTTAGATTTTATAATATAGGAATTAGAATAGATTTAATTGTAGAAGTTTGAAAACAAGCTCAGACTTGTTTGCTCGAATTGGAAGAAATCTTTTTAATTCGATACTTCTAGAATTTCCCTTTAAACTATTAGGTGCCTTTACAATAACTAGTACTCTCTATTGCAGGGTCCAAAGTTCACTCCCCATCACGAGGAATTGTGAACCCAGCCAAGTTAAAATCTACGCTTTCCAGCAATGATTCGCGCCGTTAAGGACTCTAGTGAATTCCGACGCACCCACGCTTCTTCCAGGTGAGATATTTCCATTTTTTTTTGAATTTTCTTTATTATACCTATTCTATATTTATATAGAATATACATATACTATATTTATATCATAGTTTAAAAAATAAATTATCTCAATATTAATATTTCGATTTCTACTACTTTTTCAAAAACATCACTATACAACAAACATTCAATAATTCATGTTTTGACACCTTCAATTAAAAAATCGTCAAATTCTTCAATGATGGACTAAATTTAAAAATGTGTTTACATAATAACGAAATTCTTGCTTACAATATTGATTAGTCTAAAAGCCTTATTGTTTATTCCGTTACTTAGCTATCTATCTAACAGTTTGGCTAAAACTGTCTGAGTCGAAAATAAATGGGCAAACATGGCTATTTATAATACAATAAGCCATAGTAAACAATTTTGAATAATGCATTCTTTATCGAATGCATTTATTTGGACAATCTAATTTCGATCTGGAACTCTGTAGCCATACATTAATCCTTTGACGTCTAGATATTACAATTTTTTTTTTAGAATTCTCATTTCCCAGATCATTATTCGTCTCCTGAATTTTGTATTGGGAATAAAAGCTTTGGATATTTTGTACAAGGATAACTTTTATATGTTATTTAGTTTTACCAAATTGACTAATAATTTAGAATTGGCCCAGAGGCTGTATTTATTCTGCAAACACAACATCACGGGTTCGATCCTAGTGATCCAAAAATTTAAAAATTATTATTTACAAAATAATAATAATAACGGCTCTCCACTACAGAAACTGACAATCCCTGGTTCACAAAGAATCCTGACTCGTTCGACGGATTACTTCAATAACAAACAACTATGCTCTACTACGAAGTACGAACTAAGACCATGAACTCAAGGGAAGAAACCATATGGAAAATTAACATATAAAATCCATTCTTACATTAGTACTTTCAAAATCAACACACTAATCCAGCCAGGCCAGATTCAATGACTTTTTCAACTGTCTAGAAAACAATATGACGGGAAGAAATTCATGGACACATCTGCAAACTTAAGAACATACAAAAACGTCTAAAAAGATGGTCTAATTTCGGAGTTAAGGAGGAATCTTGGTCCGAAAATTCTCTGAGGAGGCTTTGCCTGATCCTAATGGTCCATACGCAACTAATAATAATAAAAAAAAAATTCAAAATATACAATATAATAAAAAAAAATAAAAAAAAACTCATCCACACACATTCCTTAGAAATGGTATAAATTCCCTTAAAAAGACTATATGTATCACCTCGACTCGCTGGCTCATCGAAGAGATGTCTCCGCCCTTTCCCTTTTCTATAGATACTATCACGGCAGGTGCTCTGATGAGATAAAATCAATAATTCCCCCCAAAGCATGCTTTGCACGCAGCACACGTTTTGCCGACTCCCAACACTCTTTCGCGGTCAAATTAGAAAAGTGCCGGACCACTTCATTCGCAAATTCATATATCCCCATGACTTCAAGGAACTGGAACTCTCTCCCAGCCTCTATCTTTCCCAGCACCTATGATCTTCAAACCTTCAAAACCAGGGTGCATAGACACCTACGTCTACACCCTCTCACTTAAACAACTTTCCCTTCTCTTCGGTAATGCAAGGGTCTTTCGAGATCCATAGGGGCTACATCTTTACTGGTGCACCCCTTCTTGCATTCGATTGCATTAAAAAAAAAAAAAAAAAAAACCTCTAGATATTCGTTAGCGTTACCTATCATCCTTTTTATTGAAGGAGACAATAAAGAGTGTGTCTTCTGCTGGAATTATGAATTTTATTTATTTATAACGAAACTATAGTCTCGTTATAAATAAATAAAATTCATAATTCCAGCAGAAGACACACTCTTTTATTGTCTCCTTCAATTTATAAAAATTCTGCTACTCTCGGCAAAAAAACTTTCATTTTAATCCTTTTTATTATCAATGAATTAGCCAGGTGATTGGCTGATAAAATAATTTTTAAGACTTAGACCTGCGAAGCGATAAAAAGTTTTTATCAAAGACGCAGCAAATTTGTAAATTATTTTAGCTTTCGTTAAGTGTCTGAGTCTGAATGTATTTAAGAAACGAATTTAAATTTAGAAAGTTTAAACGGAGGTTCCGATTAATATAGTCCTATAAGTTTGAAATAGTTTTCGGAGACGGAATGGTAAATTTAATATTGTAGCATTTGGATGAGGCAGTCCAGATTTTAAACAAGGGAAATAATATCTAACAAGATGTCATTTAATTAGACAAAGCTTTTTTCTCGCATTATATTTTTTTCAAAAGCCTACGTTTTGGAAGTTTCACTCCTTCTTCAGAGTTTTGATCAGGTCAATGAAGGAAATACAAAGTGTCACTCCTCTCGGCCTCCTCTCTCAGTGTTAGCAATAATATTCGACAACTTTCCAGCATCATAATAGTCTTATAAATAAAATTAATAAATTAATAGGTATTTTGGACAAATTTTATATTTTATTAATTTTTGCACAACGTTTCGTCCGTTTCCGGACTTTATCAAGAAGAAGACAATAAAAGAGTGTGTCCTTCCTGCTGGAATTTATAAATTTTATTTATTTATAACGAGACTATAGTTTCGAGGGCTTTTTGCCCTCTTCATCAGTCTATTACATTACTATTCATAAATTAATTCCTGTGAATCCATTGTAATCGACTGATGAAGAGGGCAAAGCCCTCCAAACTATAGTATCGTTATAAATAAATAAAATTTATAATTCCAGCAGAAGACACACTCTTTTATTGTCTCCTTGAATATATAAAAATTCTGCTACTCTCGGCAAAAACTTTCAATTTAATCACAAAGGTTTGCTTATATATCGTTCTGCTGTGCCCATACCCTGAGCCACTCTTCCGGATCATGTGTGGGAGGATATGAGGGCTTAAGGGTAGATGTGGATGACCCCCTAAAAAAATCATTCCTAAAACATTATGTGTATTTCATTGGTTATAGTTTAATTTTTTGATAATTGATAGCCGTGTGATATATTATTTTAATTAGCACATTATTATAAAAATTATTATAATGAATTAAGTATGTTAGCAGGTATTTGGACGGGAAAATAGAAAATCAAACAATTCTCATCGATTTGCGCAACGTTTTGCCAATTTTATTTCGGCTTCATCATGCGTCTCAATGATTATAATTTAATTATAAGATATAAAAAATATGTGCATATTTGGTTATATCTTATAATTAAATTATAATCATTGAGACACATGATGAAGCCGAAATAAAATTGGCGAAACGTTGCGCAAATCGATGAGAATTGTTTGATTTTCTACTTTCCCGTCCAAATACCTGCTAATATACTTTATTCACTAAATAATATGGATGCAATGGAGTTTAATAATTTTTATAATATTGAGAAAGCACAAAAATCGGATTTTTTTGATCCAATGACTATGTCCGATCAATTACAATATTTATTTTCGCTTAGATTTTTACTATGTCACATAGGTCAATAAAAACCATTAGAAATATCCCTTGTTGTTTGAGTCTCCCAACGCTACTTATCAAAATACCCGTATAATTTTTAATAACATTAAATTTTTTGGAGGGGACCAATTGTGCGGGAAGGGGGATGAGATGATGAGATGATTGAAAATTGTTTATAATAATAAAACTTGAGCAAGATACGAGGCAGGTTTCACAAAAAGGAAATAAAACAAAATTGAGTTTTTAATTCGATATATTTCGGGGGTTATCCCATCATCAGGAGTCCAAGAAAACTGATTATATATTGGAAAAATAGTTTTACAAGTAACAATTTTATAGAAAACCCACTTTCACGGACACAGTCATTCCCTTCTCATCTAATCAGCCCATTAATACTAAATTTGCAGCTTTCTATTCAATGATTCATAGACTCCTCAGTATACCCATGAATACTATTAATTTCAATAAAGAGCTTAACATCATTCAGAATATATCCCTGAATAATGGTTATAACATTTCGACTATCAACAAAATTTATAATAAAATCAAACGTAAATTCACTATTTCACACTTACACTCATTACAATCGGGAACTGAAAAAATATATAGAAGAATTGTTCGCACATTGAATATATTAGGGTAATTGTACTCTATCAGGTACCTTTCCAGTTGTACCCTTTCAGGTATTTTCCCATTCGTTATTATAATAGCAGGTATACCTTCCCTTCAGCCGGTTCAAATCTCAATAGAGAAAATATTCGCTCTCAGGTACCTTTCCAGTTGTACTCTTTCAGGTAATTGCCCATTCGTTATTATAATAGCAGGTATAGCTACCCTTCAGCCGGTTCAAATCTCAATAGAAAATATTAATTCTTAGAACAACTTCTCCTCTTCCCCCTACTTTCCCCTCACCACATACATTTCAAAAATTTTTAAAAAATTGTTACTTGTAAAACTATTTTTAACCGACTTCAAAAAAGGAGGAGGTTCTCTATTCGACTGAATTTTTTTTTTTTTTTTTTTTTTTTTTGTGCCTATGTTACCTCATATCTCCGCCAATTCCCAACCGATTTTGAAAATTTTTTTTGCATTGGGTCCAGTCTAGCTTCCGATTGGTCCCATTTTTTTTCGAATTTTTTCATAGGTATTAGACCTTTTTTATTAGGTTTGTTTAGACCTAACCTCTTTGTTTATGAACCGATTTCGATGGTTCTTTTTTTATCCGAAAGGGGGTGTCTTAGGGATGGTGTCATATTAATTTGGTCAAGTTCTGATGATATGATCACTATTAATAACATCACTAAAAAGAGAAAAATAAAAATAATTTTTAAGAAAAATAAAAACCGACTTCAAAAAATTCAATGCAACAAATAAAATACACTAAAAGGTATAAAATAATTATTATCTTATTTAGTTACAACTAAACGACTAAATATTAACATGAAAATACTTTTGAAGTTGGTGCCCAACATATACCTTTTATGAATCGCACTCGACGGATCTTACTTAGTACGTTTGGAGGGTATGCTCGCTTATAGGTATAGTTTGTTTGGCACCGACTTCAAAAAGTAATTTCATGTTAATATTTCGTCGTTTAGTTGTAACTAAATAAGATAATAATTATTTTATACCTTTTAGTGTATTTTATTTGTTGAATTGAATTTTTTGAAGTCGGTTTTCATTTTTTCTTAAAAATTATTTTTTCCAATATATAATCAGTTTTCTTGGACTCCTGATGATGGGCTAACCCCCGAAATATATCGAATTCAAAACTCAATTTTGTTTTATTTCCTTTTTGTGAAACCCACCTCGTATCTTACTCAAGTTTTATTATTATATTAAAATGTTTCACCTAGAACCAACACCTAACTCCTTAAAAGTTATTGAAAATACGTAGTTTAAAAATCGTAGTTTAATTTCATTCGTATTATACTGGAAATAAATTATTAGTATAATCTAAAAGCGTGATACTCGGATTTAAAATCAAGGATTCCAATAAAGTTGCTTTGAATGTACTCTTTTTTAGATTATATCAAATTGGCTGTTCAGTGAGATAAAAAATATTTTTGATCCTGATTATCTTTTGCAATGAAAATTAATGGTTATAAACCTATTAAATATCTGATATAATATTTGATTTATAGCATTTCCATTGATTTTTTCATTTTATATTTTTTTTTTTATCATAAGAAAATATATTTTACATTTTTTTATTATTCAATTAAAAGGCTTAAAAAAACTGGTCATCATAAGCTTTTGACACGACCCCTTTAATTATTTTTCAAAATATTTTAATTACAATAAAAATCTTTATTTCGAGAAACTTGCTTTAAAATATTGTTTCATATTTGAGAACAAAGCAAAAGCTTTGTGATCTTCTCTCTTCTTTCTCAGTTTAAAGCCGCAAGTATTTTACCTGCTTCTAGGGATTCTGCTGCACATACCAACATACAATTTAAGGTATTTGTAAAAAGTATAAAGTCCAACTTAAATTTTAATATATTTTTTTAGTAGCCAGGTTAAAAGAAAATGTTTTCATCACCATGCTTATTTAATTTAATTTTTTTTATATAGTTTTTTTTTAATAAATGTTGAATAATATATAATATCGAGATTTACCTCAAATGTTTCTGTTACCTCTTCTGTACATTCTTTAAATTCTATAAGCCTTAATGTTTTGAAAAAATAAAAAAATTTAGTCGAATTGAGAACCTCCTCCTTTTTTGAAGTCGGTTAAAAATAAATTTTGAATTATATTTGGGGCATTCCACGCCAAATCGGACGGTTTGAAAATTTTTAATTTCCTTCATTTTTTGACATTTTTTTAGTACCCATCAAAAAACTCATCCTGGTAAATTTTGATATTTTTTTGATCACCGGTTTAAAATATATCTAATTTTGGTTTTTCGCTCAAAACTTCTTCAAAAATAGTCGAAATTCAAAATTTTTTTTGAAATTTTTGTTTTTTTTAAATACTTTAAAAAAAAATACAAAAAAATTATTTAATGTGTTTTTATATGCGATTTTTGAGTTTGAAAATTTTAATCTTGTTTGTGAAACTGTATATAATCTTCAATTTTTTTATTTTAAACTTTTTTTCATTCTACAAATTTTATGACTAGTTTTAATAGTGGTCCTATGATAATTACTATTTTTTGTCGATTTTTGAAAATTTCGAAAAAATTTTATTTGCTATTAATCATTATTAAAACCACTTTTTGGTATTGAGTTCTCTTTTTATAGTTTTTTTTAATTGATTTTTATCATTAACAGGTGTTTAAAATAAATAATTAGTATTATAGTTTGTTGAAAGTAAATCAAAATCAAAAATCGAAAAAAATAGTAATTATAATAGGATTACTATCAAACAGGCCTTAAAATTTGTAAAATGAATAGAAGTTTAAAATAAAAAATTATCAAAAAAAATCGAAGAGTACATATACTAGTAGTTTCAAAAACAAGATTAAAAATTTCAAAATCAAAAATCGCATATAGAACACTTTAGAACACTTTAAATAATTTTTTGTATTTCTTTCTAAAAAGTACAAAAAAAAAAAAAAAAATTTTGAATTTGGACCATTTTTGAAGAAGTTATTAGCGAAAAACCGAAATTTGATATCTTTTAAACCGGTGATCAAAATTTTTTTCAAAATTTACCAGGTTTTTTGATGGGTACAAAAAAATGTCAAAAAAATGAAGGAAATCAAAAATTAAAATTTTTCAAACCGTTGATTTGGCGTGAAATGTTTGGCTAAAAAAACGAAAACGTTCATTGAGTGAGAAAAACGTCTACAACGCGTTATGGCCTCTTTAAAACTTGTGTATTCTTTACAACTTGTGTATTCGTGTTATGGAATACAAAAAAAAAAAAAACTTTTTTTTAGATTTGAATTTTTCAGTAATTTATTTCGAATTGAAAAACAGGATTTGTAATAAAAAAAAAATGTGTTTGTTATTTAATTTACATATAACACAAAAAGTTATTCGTTGATAGATTGAAAAAGAAAAGAAAAATAGAATTAAAACTTTAGAATCACTTTCTAATTTAAATTTTACGATGATCAAAGGAGAGAAAATTCTTTTAAAAGAAAGGAAACTTTCAAAAGTGATGAAGGATTGATTGGAAAATCTAATATTCCACCTGTTGACGCTTTGTTAAGAGATTATCATCAAAAACGTGCTCGAAATACTTCCAATCAAGCCGTTAAACAGATTCAATTTCTATTTTCTCTCAGCGTTTAGTCCTTTTATATATATATATATATATTAAGCAAGAGAGACTTGGAAATTCTTGACTATCAATTTTATGTAAGTACTTTAACGACATCGGTGATATGTTGCAAAAATATAATATATTTGAATTTTTCTTAAACAATAGTTATTGTTTATAAAGAGAAACAAAGAGATTGTCCTCTGCTTGATGCAAATATACATACACACATATATATCGAAATTATATTATTTATTTGTTTAAGACTATAGTTTCGAAGAGTCATCATCAGTGCTTTTAATTACGATTATAAATATAATTTTTCATAGGATCAGAATCGAGTGGTTATTGACAATTTTTCTTCTTTCTCAGGTAGAATTAAATTCTTTCTTCTACCTGGCTAACAAGCTGAGAAAGAAGAAAAAATTGTCAATATCCACTCGATTCTGATCTCATGAAAAATTATATTTATACTCGTAATTAAAAAGACTGATGATGACTCTTTGAAACTATAGTCTCAAACAAATAAATAATATATATATTTACAGATATAATTTCGATATATATGTGTGTATGTTTATTTGCATCAAGCAGAGGACAACCTCTTTCTTTCTCTTTATGAATCAATAACTCTGGTACTCTCGGCAAAATAAAAACTTTTCAATTAAACAGGAATTATCTTTTTTTTTTTCTTTTTTTTTTTATAACACAATCGAATGCAGGAAAATGTGCCCCCAAAAAATGGAAATTGAGGGTTGTTTCAATTTAAAGATTTTGTTGTTGTTGTTGAATTGTATTTTACTTTATCCAATGCGTAGTGAAACACTTCTTCGATGAGCCAGAGAGTCGAGGGAGGCGATAAGGGCTGGATCGTTAATTAATCTAATATCTCCCCTCTGAATTGGATGGCACACAATGTTGTGATTGATGCTATGAGAATTTTTTTGTTTTATGATTTAAATTAGAAAAAATTTTAATTTTTTTTACGGTCCCTTACAACCTTCCAAATCATTTCATTATAAACATTTTTCATAATTTAGGAATAAACCCTGAAACTCACGGAATTCGTCTACTACAACCTTTTGCCTTACACGGGTCACATTTGAAGAAAAAATTCTCTAATACTACTTGCTCTAGCTAGAAACTTGAAATTTTCTAAAATATATTGTAATTGCAAATCTACTGTAGGAGCTTTGCAGAAACACGACAGCCCCTGGAAGTTATGCACCTAATTGACAACCATCCCTGTGTATCGAATGCATTCCTAGGCGTCCAAACCCAACAATTGAAGATTTAAGTTGCTTTATTATAAAATATGTCTAGGCAAAAAACTTTTGCCTGAAATTACTATTTACCTTCGACATGAATATTATACTATTTTGTTATATTTCTATGATAAATATTTTAACATTTAAAGTATAGTACGGTATAGGTAATTGAAGATTTCATGGAAGACAATCCAGGAATAAATAAAACGATTATTTCCAATTAAATAGTATTTATTGGAAGGTTTTCTTTTTTAAAGTTTTTTGAAACCTAGTTTTCGGACTATCTTCAATCCTTCGTCAGAGTCTATTATAATTCAATAGGATTGGCCTACAATATCTATCTATCTGCTACAGCAGGGGTGTCCAACCTTTTGGCTGACAGATGCCACATTTGAAGAAAAAAATTGTCTCGGACCGCAGATAAAATATTATAATTCTATTGATATTTGTTATTCAAAAAAGATAGTCTATAACAGGGGTGCCCACTAACCTTAACTTTGGGAGCCGCTAATTTATAAAACTGTTTCAAAGCGAGCCAAATTTTTTGAAGATTAATTAATGTTTTATTAAAAAAAGACATATTTTTTTATTTTATAAAATATAAATGAAGTAACATATATTTTTGCTCTACTTATAACATTTCAAATTAATTTAATTTTTGTATTATTATTTTTTTAATTTAATTTATATACAGGGTGGGGCATAAAGA
The DNA here is from genome assembly GCA_024734495.1 of Forficula auricularia. NCBI lineage: Eukaryota > Metazoa > Arthropoda > Insecta > Dermaptera > Forficulidae > Forficula > Forficula auricularia. The sequence continues at coordinate 158,438 of JALMQS010000087.1, read as the reverse complement.
TCTACCACATTTTGAAGAGATATAAAAAATGAAAAAATTTAACTAGAATAAACTAAATATATTTTTGAAAAGAAAATAAATGAAATTTTTTTTAAATGTATTTTAAACATTATCAGACAAAAAAAAAGGGGAGGGGGTCAAAAAAAATTCTAGCCCTTTTGACCAAACTCAAACCAAAATTTTGTAAACATAGTTTGTCGAAAGGGCTAGAATTTTCATTTTTGACCTTCCCCCCATTTTGGGTGGTTAGTTTTTGCATTTCTAGCCCTCTAGGGGACCACAGAATATGTATACAAAATTTGGTTGATTTTGGTAGAAAGGGCTATATTTTTCATTTTTGACCATCCCCATGTTTTGGGTGGTTAGGTTTTGCATTTCTGACCTTCTGGGGGTCCATATAATAGGTATATATACAAAATTTGGTTGAGTTTTTGTCGAAAGGGCTAGAATTTTCTTTTTTGACCCTCTTCCCCATTTTATTATAAGTGGTTAGTTTTTGCATTTCTAATCTTTTTGGAGCCCACAGAATATGTATACAAAATTTGGTTGAGTTTTGTCGAAAGGGCTAGAATTTTCATTTTTGACCCCCCCCTCTTTTTTTCGTCTGATATAATGTTTAAAACACATTTTTAAAAAACTCATTTTATGTTCTTTTCAAAAATATATTCAGTTTTTTCTAGTTAAATTTTTTCATTTTTTTATACCTCTTCAAAATGTGGTAGATCTTTATGCCCCACCATGTACTTTTTAAAATCAGTATTATTCAAGAGGGTTCAAGAGCCGCACGAGATTGACTGAAGAGCCGCATGCGGCTCGCGAGCCACGTTGTGGCCACTTCTGGTCTATAATGTACAAATAAGAACTTTATTAATTTTTTAGCTCATAGTGAGCTTCTAATTTTACTTTTTTTATACTTGAAAATAGCCACCTACATACTTATAAAAAGTGATATTTTGTATTAATATTAGTTCCTGGCTAGATAATTAATATAATATTCTAATAAAAAGAAAATATTCAATTTTTCTTTCAGATCAGTATCTAATTGTTGTTCTAGAACATTCAATCGGAAAGTTTCCAAGTATAAAATTTATTTCTAATGAAAATGGAGTCGAATAGACTAAAATGATGATTTTTTTCGGAAATCTTGAAATCTAGTCCAAGATTCAAAATTTAAAATTGACACTTTTATTTTACGAAAACTTCACGTATTATACAAATGTACATTCATATTTCGAAAAAGGGAATAAATATATCTCTATATATAAATTTCAAGTTAATAGAGTAAAGGGTGTGTAGTTTCACAGTGAATGAAATAAAACTCAAAGAGGTTTATACAAACTCAATATATTTCGGATTATTAGTCCATCATCAGGAGTTTACAAGTTAATGATGGACTAATAATCCGAAATATATTGAGTTTGTATAAACCTCTTTGAGTTTCATTTCATTCACTGTGAAACTACACACCCTTTACTCTATTAACTAACATCATGTTTCACCTAAAACCTACACCACTTTCCATAAGTAAAAAAAAAAATATATAAATTTCAATGTTTTAAGGACGTTTATGATTTTATGTTGGGCCAAGAGTTGGACAGCCCTGTATCTACTATCTTCCCAACTAAATATCCAAGTTCTTGTCCTGGAATATACTAAAATAAATTGAAAAATATTTCAAAGAAAGAAAAGCTTTATTGAAGAATAAAAAGACTCACCGCAAGACAAATTTTACATGATTGTTCATTTATTTTTTTATTTTAAATGACTTTTATTAACTTGGTCTCTTTCCTTCGGGGATGCCTCTATTTTCATTGCTATTTCTATTTTCCTTCGTATCTGTGTTCTTGATCTTATAAGCTCTTCTATATTCTATTCAGTATCTTTGAATGCTGAGCCCCCCCGGCCCCCTTCTCCCACACCCAATTCTCGTCCTCATTCATTTTCATTTGTTGAGCCAAATAGTTAATTAAGAGAATCCTAAGCAGGATGGAATCAAATTCTTAATAGAAAATTAGATTTTCATCCCGAACGGAATTCCAAAATGTATTACCTTTAATTTAATTCTACAATTGGGAGTTTTTAGGCTTCCTTTACTGCCTGAATTCCTCTCTTTCTTAATTTATAAATTTTTGGACAGCCATCTTTCCATCATAAGGGTTTGTACCAGGGAGGGTGCTTCAGTTCCTTGTCTTTTGCTTTTGTAAGTGGATCGATTAGTGCATCCGTATGCTACACATGACATTACAGTTTAACGTCGATAATCCCGACGTCAAAAATCTGGATTCAATTCTGGTAAAAAAAAGTTGAATTTAATAGATTCATACATATTTGTCAAACAAAAGCGTTATTAAAATACATTATAACTTCATATTAATTAACTTTTAAGGAGTTCGGTGTTGGTTCTAGGTGAAACATTTTAATATAATAATAAAACTAAGATACGAGGTAGGTTTCACAAAAAATAAATAAAACTTCGGGGTTAGCCCATCATCAGGAGTCTAAGAAAACTGATTACATATTGGAAAAATAGTTTTACAAGTAAGAATTTTTAAATTTTTTTTTTTTTTTTTTTTTTAAATGTATGTGGTGGGGGGAATGTAGGGGAAGAGGGGGGGGTAGTTGTTCTAAGGATTAATATTTTCTATTGAGATTTGAGCTGGGTGAAAGCGATCTATACCTGCTATTATAATAGCGAATGGACAAGTACCTGAGAAGGTACAACTTGAAAGGTATATGAGAGAGTGCAATTACCCTAGTATAATGTGCAAACAATGAAAGGAATGTTTATTTAATTTATTATAACATATAATCAATAATTGTATTTTTATACACTTCCAATTGATTATTTAAAATATTTGAATTATTAGAGAGGGCTATTTTTATCTCGGTGGATTCCAGGAGGTCCAATTTAAGGCCTTTTCTTTCGAAATGAATGGGGATAGGGTTATTATTAGAGGGTGAATGGTTAGATTCATGTAAGTGAATTGCGAAGGCTGAGGTCGAATCTAAATTAATGTTATCGGATTTGTTGAGGTGATTAAGGGCTCTTACATGCTCGGAGTAACGTATTTTGAAAGCGCGACCTGTCTGCCCAATATAAAAAGCGTCGCAATCTTGACAAGTTAATTTATACACTCCTGATTTGTCTAATTTATCAATTTTGTCTATTTTATTGTTAATTAATTGGGAGCCTAAATTGTTGTTGTTGTTGTATAAACCAGGAGTGATTCCATATGATGATTGGCTAACCCCCGAAATATATCGAATTCAAAACTCAATTTTGTTTTATTTCTTTTTTGTGAAACCTACCTCGTATCTTAGTTTTATTTTCATATTAATTAATAGTTTTATTTATCTGCTCCAATTATTTAACCACGAAAGTGAATTATTAACGGGTTTAGCAAGTTTTCTTTTCGTTATAAACTCAAACGACCTTTTTTTATTATTATATAAAAATACTTCACATAGATCCAACTATCTCCTTAAAAGCTATTGATGACTTTTTTTGGTTCTTTTCGAAAATCCGGACATTTTGATAAACCGGACAGGGTCCCGTCACAATTAATCCGGGTTATCAACTCACTACTGTATTAAATATTTATTTAAAATTGTTCAATTTATTCTTGAATCCTTTATATTTAGTAAAAACTTTGCTGAATTAATATTTGGAACTCTAAAAATACAAAAAATACACGATAAGTCCTTCTATTAACCTACCTTGACGGTCAAAAAACTTGAAACTAATTTATTGTTTTTAAGGAAAATATAAAATATATACTGACTAATCAAACACATAAACACTTTAAATAAAAATATATAAAGTAAATAAAACTTGTTTTTTATAACTCTTATAATAAAAAAACTGTCTTAAAAATGGGTACTATTAACATGTATTCAAATAGGAGGAGAGAATTTCCTGACCCGACTAAAATGGCGGCTGGGGGAAATGCCTGTCCTGACTGGAGATACCCCCACTCTTTTCTGTTCCTTCTTATCTCCTTGGTTTGTACTCATCGAGGAATATCATCATGCTCTGACACCTTATACACATATATGGCGCGTCTTCAGAAGTTCATTAACTCATTAGAACTGATGATGGCATTATCTAATTAAAGTCGAAACTGTTTTCTACAATTCGGAGTTTTTATTCTACAGAGGCTTCCTTTACGGACCTAATTCCTCTCTTTCTAATGTATAAATTACCTTTAATTTATTGACTTTTCATGAGTACCTACATATTTACAATAAATAAAATGGTGACTTTTTCTTTTTTCTTGATTGATTAGAACTTTATTATTTTATTTTATTTAATTTAATTTATTTATTTTATTATTTTTTTTAAATAAATTTTATTATTATTATCTGAGTGGTGAACCGCGATTGGAACTAGGAGTAGGTACACGTCTTTGGAATTATGTGGAAATATTTTGGAATTCATTTGATAATGCCCTTTCATCTATTCTCTTCTAATTGGATATGAAAGTGGAAGTGGAAGTAGGTGTACATGATATTAGATCGAGGTTCACCCCTCGTTATTATCGATATCGTTTATATCAGTATATGGCCTAAATAGATGTGTTATAGAATTTCCATTATGTCTAAAAAGTATTAAATAAAAAAAAAAAATAAAAAAAATAAAGATTTTTAATAAATCCGCTTTTCAATCAGAGAACCGTACTAAAAAGCAGAAAATAAATTCAAGGATTTCCGAGGTATTGTCTTAATTTATAGTTGAATTCGCTCAGTTTTAATTTATTGGTAGGAAAAATCAAAAACATTCCTAGATGTAAAAGTGTGAGGTGCTGATTAAGTTACTAAGATATCGCTTTACACTTTTATTTCTAGGAATGTTTTTGATTTTTCAGCGTCGTACGATTATTATATTTCATCCCATTAAATTAAAACTGAGTAAATTCAACTATAACCGTAAGACAATACCTCAGAAACCCAAGAATTTGTTTTCTGCTTTTTAGTACGGTTCTCGTGATTGAAAGTGTATTTTTTAAAAATCTTTTTTTTATATAAATTACTTATAGCTAAGAGAAATTCAAAATTTCTCGCATTTTTTAAAAAATGCATTGTTTTGAACTATTTTAAATAACCAGTTAATACTCTTCTACAAGGGAAAGATCAATTAATTAATAAGATGTATGATCTAATTTCTGCATTTCAAATGAAACTTGGCCTTTGGGAACAACAGTTAAGGACAAAAAACTTTACTCACTTTCCTACATTGTCATTACAATCAGAGGTCACAAAGGAGACGGCGGATAAATACGATTTTTTGATATCTGACTTAAACCTCGAATTTAAAAATCGATTTCAGGATTTTTTGAGCATTTGCAACGCCATTCACGGTAGCTATGAATTTATTACCAGGAAGATTACAAATTGAACATTGTGAAATGTGTTGTGATACACTGTTAAATGAGAAATTCCATTAAGTTGGTTTGGAATTGTTCTATAAAACGAATTTGGACAAGGATAAATATCTTGCGATTTACAAACATGCTCTGGCGATGGTTTCGCTATTTGGAAACATTTATGCGGCATAAGAGCAGAATTGACACATGACCGTCAAAGATGATGGGAGAGTATTAAGGGGGTCGAACTATTTTAGAGATAAGGCTAGTAGATAAAAGGAAGAGTTTATTTTTAAGGCGACTCTAACTGGTGGATATAGGAACTATTGAAAAAATTTCAACTTTTTCTTCTATTTTCGTTTGGTTTCAAGGCTGTCTAAAAGATATAGAAAGACATTTAGGTGTGTTTTTGACACAATTAAGCAAGTCTTTGATTGAAGTAATTCAACGCCGCCCCTGTAAATTGAAGGGTATGCATTCAAATAGAACCCTGTGTTGCGGGTTGCGTTGACAGGCGGTAAATATCTGTCTAGTAAATGGTATATTTTTTCTCCAGCTTTTTATGAATCACATCAAATCACAAACAACTAAGAATACGAATTAGTGATGTTTATTTAGAAAACTGTTTGTATGTAGCGAAAATATCAGTCGATTTCAATTTCGATACATTTAGCTCTGAAAAACAAAGTCAGACGTCTCATTTTTAAATATTTTTAAATTGTCAAATAAATATGTTTGATTCTCGGTTATGTTTTATTTTCTTCAAAAAAATAAATATATCTATTGCTTCTATTTTTTTGCTTTACATTAGATTATGCAAGTGTTTGACCACTATCTCACACGTGCTGGGAAGCGACGATGTGGTCGCAACTGTAGCACTCTTGCTTGTTTGCTTTAATAAACAAAAAAAAATGAGTTCTTAGCCCGATAGGAAATATTATTTCTGAAATTTGACCAGCTTGCTGAAAAGGTTGACCACCCCCTGGCCTATTGGTATCTGTCCGTTGGTAAACAGCGCTGACCGGTGGTCAAAATAAAAACTAACACATTCCGGTGATATTTATTTTTATTGAATAAAGAAAATTATTTAAAAAACAAACAAGATAGATGATTATTAGTTTGTTGTCTACTATCTCTTAGACCAGTGGTTCTTAACCTTTTTAAGCTGCGACCCAAATTTGAGAAATATGTTCATATCGCGACCTCCCCCCCCCCATAAAAAATTACCTTTTTTAGACGATATTTGAGAAATTTTCTTTAATTTTCAATGATGACTTTGTTTAACTCACATATAATATTATTTTGTAACAATTAAGATAACCAAAGGTACTTTTCGATCTAAGAAAAATTTAATTTAATGATGAAAAAGAGCGTGTTTTTCATATTTTCATTTTTTATAGTTTTGAATAACCAAAATATATTTTTCAACTTGTAATAATAAGTAAAATATTTAATTAACTTAACGACCCAAAAATATGCTTTGCGACCCAAAGGTTAAGAACCACTGTCTTAGACCATGAAATATATAGACACGCCCTCTGCTACTCTCCACACAGAGTGAAGTGAGGCCAACATCGCCTACAGATGACGTCACGTTCTCCCATAAATATTTTGGTAATATTAATTTAATATAAATTTGCGATCATTGGAATCCAAAATAAATAATCTAAACTACGATAAATTTATTTCAATGTATAATAATTCCCATATTGGCCATGCTATTTATGGGTGTTCCTACCTACAGATGACGTCACGTTCTATAGGAGATGTTGGCCTCACCAAATCGACACCAGGGCGTGTCTATATATTTCATGGTCTAAGTACTATCTTATGCAATATTGAGTACTTTATTAAAATATTCTTTGGAATCTCAATTTTGAAAAATTTAACCCGTCATGATTGATAGTTATGCAGCTGACCCGAGTATTTTAGTTATATTTTTCGCCACGAGAGTGCATAGTGCCAAAAACCACTTACTAATATTATTATGACTGTTCTGAATGTTCAAACTTGAATGTGCAATTAATTTTTAGTCATTAGTAAAATGGATATAATTGTCAATCTTCAACCCAGCAATTGCACAAAATATAGAACAAGACAACGAGCAATCATACTATTATATCCAGGAATTTATTTAGAAGTTAACATTCTTTATGTAAGGTTTATCAAACTGTGTTCATGGAAAGTTTCCTGCTAGTCCGCGAAAAATATCTTTCGAGTCATATAGATACATAATAAATAGCAGACGATGCGGTTACTAAATTAATATTGCGCGTAAAACTTGAGTATCTGTACAACCATCAAGTGCCAAAAAAGACAATCCGGCCATTTTGCTATCAAATCATGACCATCACATTTGGGAACTAAATTGGTTAACGTTTCTTTGTTTTAAGTTCTCTATAGTCTTTATTTGAATTACTCTTTTTTATTAGAAGTAAAATAAAATATGAAAGGCAACGAGCAAGGATTATCTTGGTGGGTCATGGTCTCGAAAAAATCATAAAACGTCTTATTTTTAATTTTAATTTAGACAGTATTTCCCTTTTCTCTCTTTTGACTGGAAGGTTTTCATTAACCAAATGAAAGCGGGCGGGAGCTTGTTTTGCTTGATCTCATTTCAAATTTATTACTCTTAATGTCTCAACTTTAATATCTGTTACTCTCTTTATCTTATGTAATTACATTTATGATTCAATAAATTTTCTTGATTTCAATAATAAAAAATAAGTTAATGGATACATCGTCAGTCGTTTTGTCTCATTACTGAGCATGGACATTCATAGAGAAATCATTTTCTTTCTCAATCCAGTTTTTTAAGTTGGTTTCTCTGTTTTCTTGGGTGAAATCCTATAATACAATACCTTTACTTATTTACGAGAGCAAAACAAAATTCTTTAAAATTGAAGTTGGGCTTTCCCCTCAGATTCTGACCCTCCCCCTACACATTATGGATTCTCATGTCAGACCACCCTTACAACTGTGTTTCTATGGGAAGGTTGTAGGCCCAGTTGCATATAAACAAAACGAACCAAGGTTTGTTTGACTAATGATTATCAATTAACAAATGACACTGGATCATATAAGTAGCAATGAACCAAATAGAGGGTTGGCCAGCTGAATCATAGTCAATGGTCAAAAAATAGGTTCGCAACCTTAGACCATGAAATATATAGACATGCCCTCTGCTACTCTACACACAGAGTGAAGTGAGGCCAACATCGCCTACAGATGACGTCACGTTCTCGCATAAATATTTTGGTAATATTAATATAATATTAATTTGCGATTATTGGAATCCAAAATAAATAATCTAAACTACGATAAATTTATCTCAATATACATATAATAATTCCTATAGTGGCTATGCTATTTCTGGCTGTTCCTACCTACAGATGACGTCACATTCTCTAGTTGATGTTGGCCTCACCAAATCGACACCAGGGCATGTCTATATATTTCATGGTCTAAGTTGGCAAAGCAAAATCCCTCTATTTAGTTAATTTTATGTTTAAATTGTCTAATGACCAGAGGCTATTTGATATACAAGACAGGGAAATAGCAAATAAAAAATATTTTGATTTTGAAAATGCATAAATATATTTCACTTTAAATTATAGACTATACTTGGTTACTTCAACAATTGTATTTATTTTTTCTTTTCGGCTACTTATTAAGTACTATATTTTTACTGATATTTTGATTTTGATATTAAATATTTATTTTTAAACTACGTCAAGTTGCACAAATTCCATAAAATCCTAATCGTCTGTAATTCTTTCCATTTTAATCCTATTGAAAAACTAAAGAATTAGCTATTTTTTCACAATTTGAAAAAAAAATAATTATAATCTAAAAATTTTTTTGCAACGAAATTTTCTCTGGAGAGAGACGGACTGGTAGAAATTTTAATTGAATGTAATGGAGCGTGTTCAGGGTAGTGAGGAAAGAAAAAATTAACACATATCAAATACGGTCTAATTTATTGGAATCCTTCCTCCTTTCCTTTCAAACCGACGTTTCGGAGAATTTTTCCTCCTTCTTCAGGAAAAATCCTCCGAAACGTCGGTTTGAAAGGAAAGGAGGAAGGATTCCAATAAATTACACCTTATTTGATATGTGATAATTTTTTCTTTCCTCACTACCCCTGGGCTGTCCTCCATTACATTCAATTATAATCTAAAAATAATTAAAATAACTTGGATATGAATGATTAATTTATAAGAAATTAACGATTTGTTTTCTAACTTGTAAAATAATACTAGATGAAGGAGGAGGTATCAGCTAAAGATGGAATCACTGGGTTCAATAAAACACCTTTAATAAGACGTTTCGGCCTGAATTTTATTTGGCCATCTTCAGTCAATTAGGAGTTATACACAAAATGCGGTACACATATTTGATCGAACCAAGCCTTGAAAATTTTTTTTAGGTTCATGTGAATTTATAACGTGCCTGGATCCAAAAGTTTCAGAATGGAAAAAAATGGCAGATACCTCCTCCTTCATCTAGTACAGTTTCATCACAGCCACGAACTCTAACAATACTTATAAAATAATGTTTGGCTAATGTAAATAAACACTGGTTCAAAACGTGGGTCAAGGCCTTAACAATCAATTTCAGCTAGTCAAATATAGAGTGGTTGATTTGAGGTTGACCATCTTTTTTTTTGCCACTCATTTTATGAGTTGATTACAGGTACACCCAGGCCCAATGGAGATCATCTGTTTATACAATCTGCCCTAAGTGAGTAGAAATCAAACTTAAGTAGAACCCTCACATTCCTGATCTAGTGAATTTTATACATTGTCAGAAAATCCCAACAACATGGATATTCGTAAACAAGTGTTAGTAAATACCTCTCTGACATATTATGTATCGCGCTAAAGGAGGGGTTCACCTCACAGGGTAGGCTGCTAATTGTCACTAGGGTTCGATTTCCGAGGGTGTAAAAACAACCCCTTTCAAATATCATTAAGGAGGTCCTTTCGCTCCAGTTGACTCAAAAGAAGTGTAGTATCTAATATTTAATAAAATAAGTTAAAATACAAATGAAAAATAATAGAATTAAAAAATAATTAAATACAAAAGTTAGTTTGAATTATTCAAATCATCTGATAATAATTCTTGGCAATGCGTTGTTTTAATACTGTTTATATTTACATCGAAACATAGCATTTATGTGATTTTTTAAAGTAAATATCTCAGTAAATTCCACGGTCAATGATTCATGTATTTTATTGCAAAAAAAGAAACCTGCATGTTTCAAAAAGCTTATTTTTAGTTTTTTTTAACTAATAGTAATATAATTGAAGAGAAAGTGTCAAGATTTTAATTTTCAATAAGACTCTGAGAAAATGTTTACATTTTAAAAAATTTGCACCGTAATCTGTGATTGAAATTTCACCAAAGCATAGATAGAGAGTTAAACTATTATAACAAATTAAGTTATAGTTATAATCTAATATTTTTTTTATATAACATTGGCGGCGAAAGGACCTCCTTAATTTTAATCCATTTCTTGGAAATTTAAAATTTATTTCTATAGGCAATTTGAAGTTTTATATGGTTTATTAGCATATTATTGTTGATGTTTACTCCCCACCTAAATGTGTATAACGTGCAAATTCCAAAAAATAAAATCTATATAATTAAAGTATCTTATTATCTCGAAAACAGCTCTAACGATTTGGATGAAATTCACGGGTTAAGGTTTTTTTGGGTTGACAATTCGATCTGTCACGCTCTCATCTTCGACTAAATTGTTTTTGATGGGTTTTTTGCTAATTGAAATAATTATTCACAGGTGACTGTTTGAATAAACATTTATAATTATTTAACAGGAATAGCAGGGAATTGGACAAAAATAAAAAACAGAGTCTTTATTGAATGGGCCAGACGTTTCGTCGATTAATTTCGACTTCCTCAGTGGCTCATTCTATCACTCTTTGTCAAAAGACAACTCCACTACGCGACGAAACATCCTTTAATCCTTTTTATTTAAAGAGTAGAAACATATTTTTTTTTTGTGATAAATTTGGATTGAAGGTTTTTAATTTTTTGATTGTTCAAGTCTGTAAAAGTTCAAGATTCTTGAGCAATTGGGGCATGATCCAACAATGTATTATAGTTTAAATAAAAAGGATTAAAGGATGTTTCGTCGCGTAGTGGAATTGTCTTTTGACAAAGAGTGATAGAATGAGCCACTGAGGAAGTCGAAATTAATCGACGAAACGTCTGGCCCATTCAATAAAAACTCTGTTTTTTATTTTTGTCCAATTCCCTGCTATTCCTGTTAATTAATGCTTATTATGGATACGAGTGATCCACCATTTATAATTATATTTTTTTCCATTTTCTTTTAATAAAATTAATTTTTTTTTATTTTAAATTCCACTAATAGATCAATACAAATATTATTATATATTATAATTTGCCAATTTAATTAAAGGTATTTTTCAATAAAATAATTTATTAGAATATAAATTTCATTCACTTAAAAAATACAACAATTCGAAGGATCGTACCACCTTCTTCAAGATTTAAAAGGGTCAACGAAAGAACCACCGTGTATATTAATATTATTTTTGATTTAAATTACATTCAAAACTTTGTGGCCAGTGATACATCTTGGTCATGGTCATAACTGATGTAAATGTTGGTAAAAATATAAATTAAGGATTATTTTATTATTCGTGTCCTCGTAGGAAGTTGGACATGACTTTAAATCAAATACAAGTTTTCATTAAATACGCCAAATGTTTCGTTGCTGTTTTTGAACTTCTTCAGTGGCTCATTTATTAAACTTATTTGTCGGGAGTATTTACTAATAGAAAAACCATTTTCAAACAGTATTTTTACAATTCATTCAATTTATCATATAATATAAAACATAAATTTTTTAAAAAACAATGTAATTGTTTCCTGTCAAAATAATTAAAAGAATCAAATTGAACAAAGAAATTTTTTATTATGTACTATCAATAAATAATAAATATAAATTAAGTTTTATTTCAATTTTATTTTATTCTGGCTGCGATAATAAATCGACCTTTTTACATGAATTTAAAATAATATTAATATATCGCTTTTATAACTGAATCAAAAAAATTACCGGGCATCGCTCGGTGTTCCATGCACTATTTAAAAAAACTTATTGTTCGAAACCTTTGTCTAAAATTAGAACAGAACATGGCCGGTTATTGATACTATTGATGAACTTGCTGCTCTATATCAACCTGGTTTAATTTAATGTCAGCGTCGAAAATTACACTAGGCATCGATCCATTCACCGGCTTCTAAGTGGAACGAAAGAACGCTTAACCTCTCTATTTAAATGGGTAAATATATTTAATAAACTTAGCCACCAATCTCACTCAAATATCAATATTTTACCAAATCTAGAAAATATTTCTAAATGACTCTTTAACTATCTGTTCGAGGTTGCCAACTGAATAAAAACAAAAGCACTACTGAAGAAAAAAACAACAAACAACAGCGGTCACAAGTAAAACCGTTTGGCCTTATGCGTTTGCTTTTAATGACCAATAAACACGGAATGGCCACCACACAGCACACAGACGGCTATAACGTTCTTTATTCTACACCCTTTCCTCTCGCCATTCACCCCTCTCTTTCTCGCACTTGCTGGAGATTACATCAAAAATTCTAGTTAGAAAAAAAATCTATTATGTAAATATAATGTCTGGAATTAGTTTTAAACATTTTCGTTCTCTTTTATGTTTTTTAATATAATCCTTTTTTTTTTCTGTTATCATTTGGACAACAACTGTTATACAATGGACAAACTTTCAGCCATTTAAAACATATGTTTTTTATTCATTTGTATATCTATATGACTATAGAAGAAACATTGATATAAATAGAAACATTTCATGAAAACAAAATAATAATAATAATTAATTACTTTGGAATACAAAGAATAAATGTATTAACCCTAAAACTCATTAGCCGGGCCTGCCAGGACCGGCCACTCCTTTTCTTTTCAATAACTCTCAGAAAAGAGGTCCCATAAATTCCAAGTTTTTAACCTCCTTCATTAATAGATAATAAAGGTATTTTTAAAGGATTTTTCTAAACAAAAAATTATATACCTAATTTTTACTTGAAACCATTTTACAAAGTCACAAGACGGGCCTCTCAGGTACGGGGGTTTTCTGTGTATTAAAACAGTAAAAACAGTAAAAAAGTATTGATATATAAAAATTGAATTATTGTTTAAATCACACATAATTAATTATAATTATTTATTGAACACGAACAAATAATACGATATAACTCGACTTATTCTGCGATCGTTCTCAAGTATGAGCACCAAGTAAGTAATTTTCCAGATAATGTAACTTAAAATTATAAAAATATCTTGTTGGTAACTTCATGAAGATAAGGTAAATCTCAGGGTTGCCAACTTACAAATATCAACTTGCAATTCAGAAACGAGCCGTCAGGCTAATTGACGATTCTACCCTCACCGACTCCCTCGACTCGCTGGCTCATCGAAGAAACGTGTCTGCCCTTTCCCTTTTCTATAGATACTATCACGGCAGGTGCTCTGATGAGATAAAATCAATAATTCCCCCAAAGCATGCTTTGCACATAGCACGCGTTTTGCCGACTCCCAACACTCTTTCGCGGTCAAATTAGAAAAGTGCCGGACCACTTCATTCGCCAATTCATATATCCCCATGACTTCAAGGAACTGGAACTCTCTCCCAGCCTCCATCTTTCCCAGCACTTATAATCTTCAAACCTTCAAAACCGGAGTGCATAGACACTTACGTCTACACCCTCTCACTTAATAAACTTTCCCTTCTCTTCGGTAATGCAAGGGTCTTTCGAGATCCATAGGGGCTGCATCTTTACTGGTACACCCCTTCTTGCATTCGATTGCATTGAAAAAAAAAAATCAGGGTTGGCAACTTCATGTAGATAATACAAACGATGTACCTTGTATTATAAAATCCAACTATGTAAACTATAATATTCGGGATATGTGGAATAATTGTTATTGTTATTATCATTTGATTTGTCAATATTTTTCGCTTTTTGCTTTTTAAAAACATGTAATGCTCAGTCCGACAGGGGGCGCTGAGGTCGTCAATGTGTTGGTGTTTTGACTGGACTGTACATGGAGTCTATATAAGCCTGACCGACACGTGATTGGCTCAGTTAACCTATAATCGAAATGGGTGCTCATACTTGAGAACGATCGCAGAATAAGTCGATCGAAACGTCGTAGTTACATTGTATTATTTGTTCGTGTTCAATAAATAATTATACTTAATTATGTGTGATTTAAATAAAAATTCAAATTTTAATCAAATTATTCACAAAAATAAAAGCTTCAACAGCTACATTACTAATATTGATATATTATTTATTTTTATAAATCCTAATATAAATTATTAAAAAAAACATGAATATAATTATTGAAAAATGTATTATATACCAATAAACCTATAATGGGGCTGACAGGCCAGGCTCGGTACTTTGTGTACAATTTTTCATTAAAAAAAAATTAGAGCTAAGTATAGTAAAATATACATATAAACAGTAAAAAAGTATTGATTTATTATTTTTTTATAAATCTTGATATAAATTAATAAAAAAACATAAATATAATTATTGAAAAATGTGTTATATACCAATTAAACATATAATTGGCCTGACAGGCCAGGCTCGCGAATTTGTGTTTGTGAAAAAGCTTGTGCGTTCTAGGGTTAAAATTTTTTTGAAAACATGTAAGAGTTAATTAACACAATTTTAATAAATTTTAAAAGTAAAACATCAAAGGATATAAAAAAATGTCCTCTCTACTCTCTTTCTTTATATTGCAAGTATATCACTAGAAATTTCAAAAAAGATTCTAATATAAATTATGAATTAATTATTCCTGTACATCATCAACGCTTCATACCTTCATTATTTATGAGTGTCTACTGGGACAATTAAAATAATAATTCTAATGTTTACAACACAGAAACACCCAAAAGATAAACATGGATCAATGGAAATAAAATTTTGAGGCCACTTTATTTGGAGAGAGGAGGTGGAACCCCTCTGATCGCCTGGATACGGCCCAGCCTTTACTTATAGACCATGTATAGCGATAGATTATTATTTTTAAAAATAGAGGAAATACGTCGTTTGCCATTAATCATCGCTGACATATAGATATTAATTATTTATAATCAATAAATTCGATAAACAAGCTACGTCTTTTTAATTAATAACGAACATATTCTGTATCTTTAGACGTAATCCAGCCTTTAGGGGTCCTCGTATTTATAATAGACTACCAGCAAGCATCACTGGTTTATTTAAGGGGAGATTGAGGAAGTATAGGGAGGTTTAGGCCTTGAGTTTTAATTTGATTTTGGAAGTTTCGGGGTGTATTTATATGTATATGAATTGAAATTAACAAACGCTGTGATGTTAGACCACCCCTCCACACAAGCTTTGCTTAATGAGGGGTGTTTCATTAATTATTTATTAAATTTGATTGTTTTATTCTTTTTTTTAATTGAACAATGTAACGTAGGCGTTGATTACATTTGTTAAAAAATAACAAAACGATATTTATAGAAATTTTTGAAAATATTATTTTTATTATTATTAGTTCACTCTTTAAAGTATATAAGTTTAATTTTTTTTCTTAAGATTCATTTTTTTTATACAATGTGTACCCCTTTGCAAAAAATAAATATTCTTATAGTCTAAGATCCCGGCTTAGGTGGACCTTCACCTATCGAGCTTCCTAATGAAATCAATATTTTGATAATATAATGTATTAATAAACAAAACTTGATAGGGTCGACATCCAATTTCCTTGGATAGCTATTTTTAATAAAAAAATTAAAGTTGTTAATTTTATTACATAAATGTAGTTATCGAGTTTCCGGATAAACATATTACCAATCGAGAGTAAAATATGTATATAAAATTCCAAAGTTGGGTCGCCATCTTTATTCTCTGCATAAGTCTAAGTAGACAGGGTATCAACAGGTAACTTCGAATTAGTGTTTTGTAGTTATAGAGATTCCTTTATTGTTATATATGAAAATGTAGATTATTTTATTTCGAATTAATTAATTAAATTTTATTTATTTATTTTTATTTTATTTAATTTTTTATAAAAAATAGCCATGCAGGGAAATTGGATGTCGATCCTATCAAGTTTTGTTTATTAATACATTATATTATCAAAATATTAATTTCACCAGTAAACTCAATAGGGGAGGGTCTCCCTAAGTCGGGATCTTTTACTATTATTCTTATTTAATTCGAATTGCTCCTGCGGTTACTATTTAATTCGAAATTTGGTCCACGAACATTACTTATTCACCTCTGAATTTTACTACCTACTTGTATTTCTAAATTTCTCGATTTTTAAAATATTTCCCATTTTACGACAAATTTACTTAACTTTCCATTAATCTATAGCAGTGCTTCTTAAACTTTTTTTATTTGTGGCCCCATTTTGAGTGAGAAATTTTTCACCACCCCATATTTATGGTATAATCCCAGGTAACCACAATATCCTCAGAATATTCTAAGGATATTCTAAGGACATTTAAACCTTCTTAGAATATTCTGAGGATATTGTGTGTTACCTGGGATACGCCATAATGTTTACTAATAAATCATAAATTTATTTTGAGCAAATGTTTAGTATAAACATCCTATTATAATACTTTTATCATTTATTAAAACTACATAATTACCTACAATTATTAAATCTAAATATTAATTAGATAGATCTGCTTGTTTCTTATCAAATAAAGAATCAACAGAATTTCCAAAAATTTTCAAATTTGATCTATATTTTGATTTTATAAAAGCCAATACTGAGAAAGGTAGGTTCACATAAATAAATAAATATATCTAATACAAAATGGCCATTTCACAAATTATTGGAAATTCAATAACAGATATATCTAAAATTTACAACTATTTAATTTTTTTGAATTAGTTTTTGGCCGCAATATAATTTTTTCATTATCATTTTGTTGCCCTATGTTTCGCGAGCCCAAAATTCAGTTACTCGACCCGAAATGGGGTCGCGACCAATAGTTTAAGAAGTACTGATCTATAGTACACAAGAAAATTAATCTAGTTTAAATTAAATTAAATTTTTAAGAATCTTATTGCTTAGACAAATTAACATTTAAACGTTAGTTTTAATTTTTTCTTAAAGTTAAATATAAAATCAATAATTTCTTATATTAATTCTACATTTTAAAAAATTATTTTATTATTTTTTGAAGAGGAAAACTATATATATTGAGCATACGACGGGATTCGAACCCGTGTCTCTCTCCTTTACGCGAAGAGCGCCTTTCCAATTAGGCTACGGATGATCTGCCAGATAAGTTCTTTAGATTGAATTACATTTTTCCTTTTCGAGGCTTTTTCTATTTAAAGTATAGTTACTTATGTTTTAGACAAATTAACTTTTAAACGTTAGTTTTAATTTGAACTTTCGCGGTTCAAATTGTTTTAAGAAAAATTTAAAACTAACGTTTAAAAGTTAATTTGTCTAAAACATAAGTAACTATACTTTAAATAGAAAAAGCCGCGAAAAGAAAAAATGACATCTACAGAGCTTATCTGTAGGGATCATCCGTAATCTAATTGGAAAGGCGCTCTTCGCGTAAAGGAGAGAGACAAGGGTTCGAATCCGTCGGATGCTCAATATATATAGTTTTTCTTTTCAA
Source organism: Forficula auricularia (assembly GCA_024734495.1). Classification (NCBI taxonomy): domain Eukaryota; kingdom Metazoa; phylum Arthropoda; class Insecta; order Dermaptera; family Forficulidae; genus Forficula; species Forficula auricularia. The sequence continues at coordinate 140,341 of JALMQS010000087.1, read as the reverse complement.
AAAATAATAAAATAATTTTTTAAAATGTAGAATTAATATGAGAAATTATTGATTATATATTTAACTTTCGCGGTTCAAATTTCTTTAATCTAATTTCTACTAATTCGGCATATTCGACTTCACTGCTTATGCCAATTTAACTCAGAATTAATTCATGTAGATGAATGTAAACAAATAATTAAATTTAATTCCTTAAAAGCAATGAAAACATTTCGATGGTTGAATTGGATCGGAGAAATATGGAATTGGAATAATTATCGGAAAAGAGGTTTTTTTTTCTTTAATTAGTTTTTTCATCTTATTAAAAACAAGAACTAAAAGATGATCAAGGACAGTCGATGGTGGAGAAGTAATCTCCGGAATCGAAGCTCAAAAACAATGTATGCATAAATTCATGTAAAATAATTGGTTTAATAAAATTTACAAAAAAAAAAATGAAAACATTTCCAAAATCTTTATTTTCTATGTGACTTATCTTCGATTTTTTAGGAACCTCTTGATATTTAAAAATGTTACAATTTTTAATAAAATTCTCAAATAAAGATACTTCTTGATTTATAAATTATTATTATAAATAGATTCTTTTGAATAAGAAATTTGCTTAATCAAGAAAAAGTAGAACACCAGAATAAATATTATGTTATAGTCTTTCACTAACTTTTAAGATGTTGACCACGTAAAACAACTCTACAAAAGTCAAGACAACAATCAAAGAATTTGTTTGTACAAAGACTGGGTAGTTAGGATTAAGAGTTGGGAAAATAAAACAATCAATATATCAAACAACAGACAATAATAGAATAAAATCACAAGGATTTTCTTTAAAATATAATTAGCTACCATGAGCACTGTGCTAATATCTTACAGGAAGTACTTAATTTGCTACAACTCAAGACGATTTCTAGGTTAATTTTATAATTAACTAATGAATGGGTATAAAATGAAGTTTATTTTAATTTTTTATGAGAGTTTTATTCTTTACACTATAAAATTGGAAAATCCTAATTAGAATTCATTTTAATAGGATTCTACGATTAAAAAACTATTCCTCTTTATTATTTGATAGGATCAGTGAAATGATATCTAGACTATTTTTTTTTTCGAATAAAATATCATAATATATGTCTTTAGCAACGTCAAGTCGCAGAGTAATGAAATTCGAAACTTAATCTAAAAAATGACTCAAGGATTGGAACATGATTTTGTTTGAAATAGGACAATCAAATTATTTCTAAGACATTTGTTTCTTAAAAACTACTCTAACGATTGTTTTTTCTTAATCGGTGCGCTTATCAGATATCATAAGGTTTTCAACCAGTGTAAATTTTATTCAGATTAAAATTAAGGGAGAAGAATTGATTAAGAAGTCATTATTTCACAAAAATGCAGGTCCCACATAATCGAGATTTGGGACTTAATATAAAGGTCGCTTCACATAAGGCTTTTTTGGCTGGGCTTAGTCTTATGCTGGAAATTGAGCTGGGTGCCGGCTTGGAAAATGACGTCACTGCGGGCTATTTAGCGTGTATTTACTGATAGTACATGTGCTATTTTCCGCGCTTGGTTCTCTACTGGTTTCGAGTGAGAACCAATCGGAAAGCAGTATTTTATCACATGGGTGACAGTTCAGCTGTCTTTTTCAAACGTTTTGACTTAGCCGTTTTTCACAAATTAATAAAAAAAGCAATAATTGCAGTTCGTCTGCGTTTAATAACTTCTGCAATAATATTACTGTCAGCCATTTTTGTTGACACATCCACCTATCTTATAATCTAGCTTTGGAGCGAGCATCGTATGAATCTAACAGCCAAAAAAACCATCACGAGATCTACCGCCATAGCACATTTCAAAACCAGTAGCTAAATCAAGCAGACAAACCAATAGGAAAAATAGCCTCGTGAGATGCGGCCTTAAGTACCTATTGGCTAGAAGAAATAGGTCGATTGTGGTTGAAATTAGACAAACGGAAGTACCCCTTAAGGTGTATTTTTTTTTGTTTTTGTTAATTTTCTCAAAAACGGCTCTAACGATTAATTGAAAAGAAATGAAAGGCAGCCCAAGTACAGTGAGGAAAAATTCACCAAAGAGAAACAAAGAGGTTGTCCTCTGCTTGATGCAAATAAACATACACACATATATATCGAAATGATATATCTGTATATATATATATATGTATGCTTATTTGCATCATGCAGAGGACAACCTCTTTATTTCTCTTTGTGAATCAACAACTCTGCTACTCTCGGCAAAACAAAAACTTTTCAAGGAAAAAAATTATTACATTTCCAAAAAAGATGTATTTATTAGACTGTCATTCTTTTTTTTACCCTTTTCCTTTAAAACCAACGTTTCGGAGGATTCTAATCTGATTAGGAGAACATCAACCTAGACTTCATCAGTTCGATCCCAGCACGAAGCAAAGTGAATTTATTTAAAAATAATAAAAAACCGGCCCCTCGGCTCCACAAACTGACAATCTCTGGTTCTACAAAACCTCGCGCATGCGCAGGACAAAATTTCGTAACAAGCAACCATGAATCGTGAGAGGCAAAACAAGATTACCCCCAGGTGGTAACCAATCCACTCACCCTCGAGTGGGAACCGGGCATTCAGATTCTAGGGGACCCGGACCATCACAAAGTCAAGGAAGAAACAATGGAAGAATAACGCCAAAATTCCATACATACCTGGGCACCTTTAACATCAACACACTCATCCGGCCAGAAAAATTACATAGCCTGACCATGGAACTCGATAACACGTTTCGGAAAAAGATAGAGGCGTGGAAGGTCCAACCAGAAAGAAACATCAAGCTTTGCGTGATCCGAAGTGTCCAAACGCAACAAATAATAATAATAATGAGAAAATTATAAATTTAATCGAATTTACTATAACCAAAGTCAGATATAAAAATTATGTTTCCTGTGATAATTTTAACCATAAGAAATTATATCTTCCTGATATTTCCTAACAGTAACTTGAATTTACTTACAGTAGAGACTTAAGGACAGATTAAATATCCTCGACCGACAGGGTAAATAATTATTACTATGAAGGGGTGGAAATAATTCTAGAATGAAACCATATTTAAAATAATTTTATGTATTTTAAGTATTTCCAATTAGACAAGTGCAAGGATAACATAAAATACTGTAAACAATTTTTGGGCTGGCGATAATTTTTCTACTCAACAAACAAATATCTTTTAGAAAGTAATTTTATCATTTATTATGACGTTGGAAATTAATTACCTCTGGGTCTGAATATAATGGTTATTTTGTTTAATTGAACTTTTTTGTTATCCTTCGCAATTTAATTACCATAAAGAAAAACTTTGTCTATTTGCTTGATAATTCAACAAAGATAAGAGACTCAAGTTTAGCCTATTCCAAATTTCCAAACATGAAACGCTATTTTAACTTCATAATATATTTCTAAATGGTTAAAGTAATTTATTTATTATATTCCATTTTTAACCGACTTTGAAAAAAAAGGAGGAGGTGCATCAATTCAATTTTTTGTGTTTGAACATTTATTTCTCTTTACCATGTGGACCGATTTGGATGATTTTTTTTTGCATTTGGTTCAGTCTAGTTTCTGATTGGTCCCGTTTCAATTTCATTGGTATTGGACCTTTTTTGTTATGTATGTTCACTCATAACTTCATTGTTTATTGACCGATTTCAATGATTCTTCTTTTAGTGGAAAGGGTGTACCTTATGGGTGATACCATATTAATTTGGTCAAGTTCTGATTATATGATCAATGACAAAATAACGGAAATCTCCAAATCTTATGTGGAAATATTCGAAATTATAATAAATAAAATCTTTTATAAAAAAAAACAATCTTAAAACGTTCATTTCGAATCCGCTAACGTTTCGAGATTAAATTGAAAGTTTTTGTGCCGAGAGTAGCAGACTTTTTATATATTGAAGGAGACAATAAAAGAGTGTGTCTTCTGCTGGAATTATAAATATTATTTATTTATAACGAGACTATAGTTTCGAGGGCTTTTCATAAATTAATTCCTGTGAATCCATTGTAATAGGCTGATGAAGAGGGCAAAGCCCTCGAAACTATAGTCTCGTTATAAATAAATAGAATTTATAATTCCAGCAGAAGACACTCTTTTATTGTCTCCTTCAAGTTTCGAGATTATTTCTCTATTTATGAATTGAATTTTATTATCAATTTCTGATTCCTTCGCCCGAATCTTTCTCTTACGAGATGCATGCAAGGTATTATCATAAGTCACTATTCTTAAAATCACTAAAAAGAGAAAAATAAAAATAATTTTTAGAAAAAAAACAGACTTCAAAAAAATTAAATGCAACAACTAAAATTATAAGAAATCAAAAATCAAATAAAATACACTAAAAGTTATAAAATAATTATCTAATTTAGTTACAACTAAACGATGAAATTGTTAAATGAAATCACCTTTTGAAGTCGGTGCCAAACAAACTATATAAGCGACCTTTACGCGATGTTCTCTTAATTATCCGCCAAACGTACTAAGTAAGATCCATCGAGTGCGATTCATAAAATGTAGATGTTTGGCACCGACATCAAAAAGAGATTTCATGCAACAATTTCATCGTTTAGTTGTAACTAAATTAGATTATTATTTTATGCCTTTTAGTGCATTTTATTTGATTTGTGAGTTATTATTATTTTCTCGTAAGATCAAGTAAAATAGTATCGAATACTTAATTTTAATGATTCATGTCTTTTAAAAAATATTATTCCTGATGAGTAAACTTTTTTACTGAGATCTTCGTTAAAGTGGTTAATCCTACGGTTGCCTGCAACTTAGGAAACCATAAGATTAATTACTCCGGTTGGCTGTATACTTTAAAAGGACCTGAGGCAACGGAAGTGCTTTAACGGAAATGATATACTGAAAGCAATTCGGAAATGTCCGGGTTATCAGAACACACAATATCCCATAGGTTTTCTTAATAACCACTATATTTATAAAGATTATTAGTGCCACAAGTACTTGTTAAACAAATACCCTTTTTCAATTTAAGTTAATATTAAAAATTGAGTTATTAAAAATATTATTTTTAGCAATTTAATGTTCTGAGACTAATAGAGAAATTTTTATTTTCAGGCTTTAGAAATATCATATATTTGTGGTTTTTCAGCCCTTCATTTTTGTATGAAAAAGGAAAAAGAAAGAGAATCTGGATTTAAACTCTAATTCTTTCACGTTTCTCAGTCTTTCTCTTCTTCATTCGTAATTCAGAAAGAATTATAGATTTATCAATTAATACAGTAAGATTATAAATCTAAAAAACATGTTGTATTTTATGGAAATGGTATAATTAATTTCTCTAAATTACAATCTATATATATATATATATAAAATGGAAAAGTGTGTATATATGTTTGTATGATCCTAATGATCTGATTGGCCAGTGAATAGCCAATGGCAAAGCGTTAAATTATTAGAACGATTCTGATTGATCAAATAGTGATCGTGCTTAGCCAATGTGTTAAATAAATCTTTCCTTATTTTTGAATCAATTTCATTCAACACATTCTTTCAATACTTACAGTATCATTTTAAATTTAAATTATTAAATTGATATGAACGAGACGCTCCCCGCCAGGGGCTTGGTGACGTCGGGCCGAAGGCTCGGTCGTAAGCTAGTTACTTAAATTAGAAGGAAATTTCTTTTTGGAGATAGACGGACTGGTCGAAATTTTAATTTAGAAATGATGGAAAGGCAGCTCAAGGATAGTGAAAAAATTATCTCGAATAAAATAGATTTATTGAACAGTCATTTCTTTCTCACTTAAAAACCAACGTTTCGGAGAATTTTCTCTCCTTCTTAAGGGCTTAAAATGGTAATCTGTTTCTTAATATATAATTTGAACTGTGTATAGGAAATAGATTTTGAAGTTCTGAACATTTCACCTAGTTGGACTTAATCGTATATAAAAATAAAACTTCAGAAGCAATCATAGAAGAGGAAATAGAAGGCAGACAGAAAGTTTCAGCAGTAGAAGCATAATCATGGTCAAACCTCGACAAAGGACTCCCAGAAAGGAATGCCAAATGTCTTATAACTTTGTGCTGAATTCTCTCTAGTCTGTCCATGTTTATCTTTTCAATAGGCCTCCAAATTGTTGATGCATACATTAATATAAATTTGATTAAAGTTATGTATAAGTATTTAATTGAGTCTGGACTTTTAAATGACTTAGTGTTACGAAAAACAAATCCCCAAATTCGATTGGTTCTACCTATAACGTAGTCTAATTGTTCATTAAATGTGAGTTTAGTATCGAAAATTACTCCCAGATCCATAATAGAATCGACTCAACCACAACTAGTATTAATTTTGAGTAAATAATTAAAAACAATATGGTTAGCGGATCTCGAAAAACTAATAGTGAGATACTTCTAAAAGTTGAAGACGAGTAAGTTCTTTAATTAGCCGACTTCAAAAAAGGAGGAGGTTCTCAATTCGACTGAATTTTTTTTGTGTCTATGTTACCTGATTTCTTCCCCAATTGTGAACCGATTTTGATGATTTTTTTTGCATTGGGTTCAGTCTAGTTTCCGATTGATAAAAATATAAATTTCATTGGTATTGGACCTTTTTTGTTAGGGATGTTCAGACATAACTTATTTGTTTATGAACCGATTTTAATGATTCTTTCTGCGTTTGGATCAATATAGCACCAAGGTAGTCAAAATACAAAAATATTTATTTATTTTTATGTATGTTCAGCGAGAACTTTTTGCCTCGTCGACCGATTTCGATGATTCTTTTTTTATTGGAAAGGGGGTACCTTAGGGGTGGTTCCATATTAATTTGGTCAAGTTTTGATGATATGATTAATGACGAAATAACGTAAATCTCCAATTCTTATGAGCAAATAATCGAAATTATAATAAATAAAATCTTTTATATAAAAAAAAAACAATCTTAAAACGTTCATTTAAAACGTTTCAAAATTATTTCTCTATTTATGAATTGAATTTTATTATCAATTTCTGATTCCTTCGCCCTCATCTTTCTATTACGAGATGCATACAAAGTATTATCATAAGTCGCTATTCTTAACATAACTAAAAAGAGAAAAATAAAAATGATTTTTAGAAAAAAAACCGACTTCAAAAAAATTAAATCCAACAACTAAAATAATAAGAACTCAAAATATACAATAAAAGGTAGAAAATAATTATCTTATTTAGTTACAACTAAACGATGAAATTGTTACATGAAATCACTTTTTGAAGTCGGTGACAACCAAACTATATAAGCCAGATTAGCCCGTCAAACGTACTAAATAAGATCCGACGAGTTCAATTCATAAAATGTATATGTTTGGCACCGACTTCAATTTTTATTTATAGAAATAAGATTGCATTTTTAAGCAGTCTTGAACGTTTGAAATTTCTAGATATAATTTGATGTCATCTATTTATTATTTACAATCACTGAGATCATCTCAAAATATATTATGGTCTACTTCTCCTTGTGTCAGTCTTTACTGTTGTATGGGGTTTTGGTTTGGGGGAATACAAGTGAATTTATTTTAAGGGGTCTTTCTGTTGCTCAGCATGTTGTTATTAGGATTATACTAAAAAAGCATCCAAGATTTGCCACACTGGCGTTATATGATGAGTTTAGGGTACTGAATTTAAGACAATTATTCCTATTGAATGCTTGTATTCATTTATATAGAATAAATTGTACAAATTACAATTTGCATTATTACCCCACACGTATATCTAAAAGAACAAATATAATTTTTCCCAGAATTAAAACTGAATTATACTCGAGACATGCTCAAATTGTTGGCCTGAGAATGGCAATAAAGTATAGATATAATTATGATCAATTTAGAAATGTTAGACATATAAAGAGTTTTTTAATTAATTCTGGCTTTCTAAGAATTTGATTTTGTATGACGTTTTTATTTTATTTTGTTTTGATTTACTTTATTTTATGTTGTTTTACTTTTTAATTTGTCTTTGTTCTTTTATGTCTTTAATTTAAAGTAATTTATTAAATTTATGTTTTTGAATTTTTCTGTTAATTTTTCTTAAAATTTAACCCTCGACTCAAGATTAATCTTACAGTGGGTTAAATTTTATTTTATTTCATTTTAATATAATACATATAGTTGGGTTCATGATTTGAATTTTTGATTCTGATTTTAATTGATAAATATTGTTAATGTTCAATGTGTATTAATATATATGTAAAATGTGTATGTAAACTGAGCCAAATAAATAATAATAATAATAATAATAAAATTACAATTTTCACTTAAGATGCGCAACATTCTTATTTTTTCTTTGTTCAAATCGCAGCATACTTTATAATTCGTGATTAAAAGTTTTCCGATTTTTTTTCTATGAAATTTTTACTATTTTCATTGTTTAATAAATAAAAAGTATTGTATGGGTTGGTTCGTCTCTGTTTATTTTGGTTCATATAGTTTCCCTTCCTGCCCTTTTCCCTATTTGTTCATTGTTCAAATCCACCAAGACATGCCTGAAGGGATCTCCTCTAGCCTCTATTTACTTAACGATATTCTTATTTTTGCAAAAAATCTGGGAATAAAATAAACCTTGGTAAAATTTAACTTCACCTCTAGGATAAAATATTTTTACTTTATATTTTTTTATTCAACTTTATTCTTTATAATAAAAATTGAGATATTTAAATATTTATACTGAATCAAACATAATAGTCTAAGATCCCGACTTAGGTCGACCTTCACCTATCGAGTTTCCTAATGAAATTAATATTTTGATAATATCTACTCTTATTAAACGAGAAAAAATTGTTTGTATATATATTTGTATCTTAGTTCTATTTTGAAAACGGCTCTACCGATTCTATTAACAAGTTTTGAGAATGAGAAAGCGATCTGGCTAGGTCTGGACCTCGACAAATTTAATCTTAATTGATCTTTTCTTAATTAAAGTAATTATTGATAGATGAAAATCTCAATAAAAAAGTTTGTTTATATTTTTTTTCAATTATCTTTTATTTTTAATTGTTTTTTTTAATTTTAAAACCCACTAATAAGTTATAGCAAATATTAATATATTATATTAAAATTAGGAATTTTTTGTTTGAAACAAGGACTAAAAGGTGATCAAGGACATTCGATGGTGAAATAATGAATTCGAAATGTAAAATAATTGGTTTAATAAAATTTATAAAAAAAAAATAAAAAAAATTTTTTGTTTGAAGGATGGGGAGGAATAATGGAATTGAAATAATTATCGGAAAAGAGGTTTTTTTATTTAATTAGTTTTTTCCTCTTATTAAAAACAAGGACTAAAAGATGATCAAGGACATTCGATGGTGGAGAAGTAATCTCCGGAGTCGAAGCTCAAAAACAATGTATGCATAAATTCATGTAAAATAAATGGTTTAATAAAATTTATAAAAAAAATTTTTTGTTTGTTTTTAATTAACAGGTGTCTAAATCATAACATTACAGGTGTGTTTACAAATAAAGTGGTTGAAGTGGCTTTTTTATATAACTTGGAAACAAATCTTATTTAATTTTATGTTTTTATTTCAGATTCTATACGATTATTTTTTTTATTATTATTTTCCTATTTATTTTTTATAATCTTTAACAATATGAACGAATGTGGGCAAATTGGTGTACGAGTAAACAAATATACACATAATATGTGGACCACTAGAAAGCTAGAAATGCAAAACCTGAGTGTGGGGTGGGGTGCGGGCGGGGGCTGGGTGGGGGTTCAGTGGTGGCGGCGAGGTGTGTAGTTTCGGGAGGGGGGGGGGTCAGGGGTTACCGTGCATCGCTCGGTGGCTCCAGGTACTAATGTATTAATAAACAAAACTTGATAGAGTCGACAGCCATTGTATAAATGATACTATTTTAATTGAAAAAACGAAAATTGATGGTGATACGCATGAAATTTTGTTTGTTTTTATGAAATATTTGTAGATTTTTACATTGCCATACAGGGGTACTTTGAGTATTCCTGGTAAATTAAAGAAGAATTTAAATGTTTGTAAAATAATCTTCTTATTTGAGAAAAGAGAAGCCTGAAGGGTATACCCAAAACCACTCTTTGCGTTCTATTGTTGCATACGTTTGAGGGGCACAAGTTGTTTCAAGTGGCTTTTATTTAACACATCACTATTGAATATCTAATGATAACCATGTATGGTAGAGTCATGTGGATGGCCACATCAGCTTATTTTCATTTCGCAACGGATCGTTGCTAAACTTTATCCAAAGTCATTTGAAATATTAATATGTTTATTCCTTTATTATTAATTCAGATATCACTTGCTATTTGTAGTCCAAGTTGACTTAAATTTAAAAATAGTGATCGATTCTCATCTAATATTCGAGGAATAACCATTCTACATTATAGTACTTTAAAATATACTTTTACTAAAAACTTTATTTAACCTTTTTTGTGGTCCCCAAGATACTTAATTACGATATTAAATTTCATCAAAATTAGTAAAGTCATTTTCAAGATATTTAGAAAAAAACTAAAAAAGTACTGGAATAAAGTACTAATGTTTGTGGATCGATATGTACCAAAAACTAATCAGCGCTTCAATTTGTTAAAGAAATGCTAGGTTTTCAATTTCATTTCAATCGGTGCAACGGTCTGGAAAAAATCGTGGACGAAAAAAAACGATAAGATACATCCATCCATCCGCATGCACTTCCTGAAAAAATCTCACTTTTTGGCCTCTGGACGAGGCCCCATGTAATTTTTGGCAAAACCGTCAAGTGCTAAAATTCAACTTAATTTAATACTACAATATGTGACTTTAATTGAGACTATGCGTTCTGTAGTCTTTTCCTGAGGACCCTTTGAAGTCGCGGTTGCCGCGAGACCGATTACAATACTTTACCCATGCTTCGCATTGGATAAAGTAAAAAAACAATTAATTAACAATTGACATGGCATAGGGAGCATTTCACGTGAAGCGGACAACGAAAAAAATGTGAGGTTTTGAAATTCGTTCATATTGTCTCTAATAATAAAGGTATGAATGTGAACACTAATTTTTTGGGGGTATGAGGTTTAATTGTCAAGTTATGGACTTGCAAAGAATTGACGTTATTGAATTTCGGATTTTTTGGAAGCAATTTTTCGAATTAAACAAATTTACAATAATATAGAAAATTTATCGTTTTTTTTTTAATTATTAAATCATATTTGAAATTGAATATTTTTTTTTCATGTACAAAATCGGAAGTAAACATTTCAAATCACAATTTTCATAACTCCGACCGTTTTTTTTAAATTATTTTAATTTCAAAATAAAGCTTAATGTATAGAGATAATACACTAGAAGTTTCAAAATAGAAGTTACATCAGTTTAGGAAATATATGAATTAAAGTATATACGTGTTGCAGTGAGCGTGTTAGCTGGCGCTTGCGCGAAAACGAATTAAAACGATGCGATATTAATATGTACTAACCTATTTAAGCATATTTAGGCTCTAACAATGATGTACGATAGGTAATATTCAAATTTTAAAATAAAATGTATAATTTTTAACAAAAATATTAGTAGGAAGAAGTAGTATCAATAAATAACAAATTTAGCAAAATCCTACGATATCACATATATAAGCATAAATACTTTAAATTTCAAAAGTAATTTTATATAATTAAATATAAATAAATATATATATATATATATATATATATATATATATATATATTATTTATATATATAAAATGGAAAAGTATGTTTTTTTTTTTTTTTTATAATGATATTGATACAAGAAGAAGTTGCATCAAGAAGGTACAACCTCTGAAGTCCGTGGTGGACCCTTGTAACGTGAAGATAAGGGGAGATTAAGGGATTGCGTAGCAGTCGAAGGTATCTGTGGATGCTGGTCTTGAAAGATTGAAGGTTATAAGTAGCTGGAAAGACGGTCGGGGGAAGAGAGTTCCAGTCTCTAGATGTCATAGGGATAAATGAATTGGCGAATGCGTTTGTTCGATTAGTATCTAGTTTAAGCGCGTAGGGGTGTTGAATTTTAGAAAATCGTGTATTTCTCGCAAATAAAGCCTTTGGTGGGATTATCGATTTTATTTCGTCAGAACAAAAGCCATGGTAATATCTATAAAAAAGGGAAAGGGCGGAGACAGATCTACGATGGACTAGGGAGTCGAGAGTGTCAGTTAATGTAGGATCGCCTATCAGTCTGATAGATCGCCTCTGAATTGCATCTAAGGTATTAAGAGAATACTTGGAGGCTCCTCTCCACAAATGCGAGCAATATTCAAGACAGGGGCGAATTTGAGCCTTGTATAATATAAGGAGTTGAGTGGGGGTGAAAAATCGTTTGGTTCGGAAAAGAAAGCCAAGCTTACATGCTGCAGCTTTTGCTACTGAGATAATATGGTCATTCCAAGAGAGGCCAGAACCTAAGGTGACACCTAACATTGATATGTATATATGTTTGTATTATCCAAACGATCTGATTGGCCGGAGCATAGCCAATGCCAAACCGTTAAATTATTAGACCGATTCTGATTGGTCAGATAGCGATCGTGCTTAGCCAATGCGTTAAATAAATATTAAAAGTGTCTCGAGACGCTGCCCGCCAGGGCAACCAGCCCGGAGGGCCTAGGTGTGAAAGCGTGTCAAAGACATGCCTGGAGCAGCTAGTTTATATATATTTATTATATAAATATACACATTAAATGTTCACACTCATACCTTCTAGAAGTATAATTAGGCCAAATATGAACGAATTTCAAAACCTCACATTTTTTCGTTGTCCGCTTCACGTGAATTGACCCGTAGGTAGTTTTCTGCAATTGAAGTAGTTGTTTTATTGTCTTCGATAATTTCCCCCTTTCTTCTATTACAATACAAATGAATTCTATTGACTAAAGTGAAAATCCAATTCATTTTCTGACCCAACATCCCAACCAACATGAGGGAGTATAGCCAGAAGCCTTTCTCTATCTAGTCAAACCACAAAAGTTTTATTTGAGAACTAAATTGAATATCTCACCTCCATAAGGGGATAAATTGAATTTATTTCATTTCGGAGAGAGATCAAAAGTCGATCTTTAATTTAGATATGCTTTAAGAACACTCTCACTTTCTTAATACTAATACTAAATCATTTAGGGTGAGCTTTTGTAACGGATGTATGGATAACTTGTTCTCTCCAAGTGGAAACTATTGTTAGATTAAGTTTGAATTATTAGCCACCACCATTTAGCACTAAAACTATTTCTATTAAATTCCTCTTTAAACTTAAACAATTTTCCTTTCGATTCAAAATTTGAATAGTTATTACTGAGCCAAATGGAACACGGAAACATATTTTTATTAAATTTTGAAAAATTATATAAAAAAATATTAAAGCAATGAATTATTGATATCTTATCTTGTATTATTAAATGAGCAATTCTTGTATATGTATATATCCAATCGGTTTCTCGAAAACGGCTCTAACGATTTCGCTAAAAATTGGTATACTTATCAAGTAAAAAGCTAAAATAAAAGTACCGGAAGTTGATGTTTACGTACGTAAGAATATACCCACCTGCGTTTCTCAACCATAAATCTCAGAGCTACGAAATTCGAAACTTAAGCTCGATATAGGCTAAACAAGATTTTAGTTCAAATCGGAACACCGGAAGTTGACATTTACATGAAAGATTTTTCGTTTATTTTTTTAATTTTCTCAAAAACGGGACTAATGATTTTTTTAAAAATTGGTGTAATTATCAAGCCTCGTGAGTTATTAGTCGTGTATAGATTTTAATCCGATTGAAATAAAAGAAGGGGGTGTAAATTAGTAGTGTCGTAAAATAAATATTTTAATCATTCATATATCGTCTTCGGTAAGTCACAGCGCCTTGAAATTTGAAACTTAAGCTATTTAGGGGCAAAAAGTTACCGAGCATCGCTCGGTGTTCCAGGCACTTTTTACTGAGAGAGTAGTGTGAATGAAATACTCAATGCAATAAATAATCAACAATAGAATGTACAAACATTTTTTATGCTCAGAAAATGTAAGAAATTTAAATTTGGTAAAATTTAAAGATACCTCCTGTAAAATAAATCCTACCCAAAATACTACTGTGAAAAAACTGGCCATGTTAAAAAAAGTAGTGAAATCTAGAATGCAGCCAAGCTGAATTTGATCTTGTTCATTTTAGAGGCTAAGGGTTGTAAATTTTTTGTGATTAATTTAATTAATTTAATTAATTAATCCTCAAACTCTACAAAATTGCCATATTTTAGCATTCTGGTATCATTAAATATTAAAAAAAATGAAAATTTGCCCTACAAAATTCGCCTCTTCATTTTAGGGGTTAAAAGAGAGAAAGTCTGGGTTATTCGATTTTTAGATTATTATTATCCCAAACTTTAGCATTATGACAAATTTGAGCATCCTAGTGTTATTTTATATAGGTATAATAGATGCGATTGCCCTACAATCTTCATTCCTTCATTTAAGGGATTGAAAAATAATTTTTTGCTCTATTTATGTACTAAACTCTACCAGCATGCGAAATTTCATGATTCTGGGATGATTAGAAGTACCCGATAGGTTTTGATGATCTGTCAGTCAGTCATTGAGCGACAAAATTAGCTATTTTATCAGATTCATATCTCAGAATCTATTTATGTTATGTGATTTAAATTTGGTACTCTTTACAGGATAGATTACATAATTACATGTGAATAATTTCAGTTCTGTATATTAAATTGGTTTTGAGCTGCAAGGGAGTCAAAAGTTGCTCGAAATTGTTCATGTAAATACCATAAAGCGTGTGTACGGTCAATGTTCAAACTTGGCCTGCGTACTCTGAGGGCTATGTTTGAAAATCTCCTGACATGATTGTCTCTATGAGTCGTCTATGACAATTAGAACAAACAAAAACAAGATATCAATCTCTCGATATCAAATCTGAGTAAAACAAAGGCTTAAATGAATGTATTTTAAAAAACTTGAAGTTGGTTCGAATCAGTAAAAAATTTTGATTAGTTTTTATTTTAATTATATTTACAAAGTGGAAATCAAATGGTCTCTAAAATTTGATTTCGAAACACACGTTTTGAAGTCCTTTGAATTCAAATCACCAAGACATTGATATAAACTCTTGGAGAAAATAAAAGCACCACTTGTGATTTTCACAATATTTCAAGAATTGGAAGTATAATAATGATTATTTTTATTCAGGGGCCAGCTGGTTCTTACTATGAATGAAAAACAATAATAATAAAAAAGAAATAACTTTATTGGATAAGAAAATTTTTGTGTTTTTATTTGTTGTTAAAAAGTAAAGTTGAAAATCACAAATGGTGCGTTAATTTTGTCCAAGAGTGTACAATCTGTTTATTTGTACTCTGTCTCCCAATTTGCCTGTTTGTCTCAAATTTATTACGATAACTAACATCCTAAAGGGGGGGGGGGGTCAAAAAATGAAAATCTAGGCCCCTGTACCAAACCAAATCAAATTTTGTATACGTAATCATTGGGACCCCAGAAGTCTTAAAATGCACAAACTAACCGCCTAAAATGGGGGGGGGGGGTAGGCTCAAAAAATGAAAATATAGGCTCTTGTACCTAACTCAACCAAATTTCGTATACGTAATCAGTGGGACCCCAGAAGTCTAAAAATGCAAAAACTAACTCCCCCCCCCTACATGATTATAAATAATTTTAGGGGCTAGGTTGTATGTATGGTAAAGTTAAGTGGATGGCCACATCAGAACACATCAGCTTATTTAATGAATACAAATACTATCTAACAAACAAAGAAAATAACTTATTCCATAATATTCGTGAAAAATATATAAGTACGTTAATTAGATTACTAAAATAACTTCGAACTTCATGATCGTTAAGATAATTAGTTATTAAATTAATTGATTCGTTCATCTGTGAATAGAATGGTCTCCTGCTGTGATTTGAACGGGATCTTCAGCTTCAGCAGTTGCCGCATTCGTACACCGAATAGGATCCTATAACGAGGCTTCTCTCTCCGAAGGAAGTCTTATGCACACAACAAGATAGAGATTAGAACAGGCTTAATAGCAATTAAAGCCTCTAATGAAATCAACAGACGGGAAATGGAAAGTGGATTCTACATTTTCATATGAAATATGATAAATCATATTATTCAAACAACAAATTGGTTCTTTTTGTAAAAAAAATATGTTGATTTCTTAAATAATATTTAAATTTAATTTCCAAGTTTCTCTTTGAAGATAACGTTCTCTCATATTTTGTAAACGAAGCATTTTGCTTCAGACTTTTGATTGACGCCCCCTTATGACGTGGGGCTTGACGTCACACAGGGATCACCATTCAAAAGCGTGAATAGATAAATATTTTGACTAGATGTTACTCGTTAATATTATTTATTATTTGATAGAGATTTTCTTTAGGAGACGGACTGGTATAAATATGCAATTGGATGTTGATGAAAGCAGTCCACGGTGGTTGTAAAAAATAAGACTATAGAGGTTTTATTATTTTACATTTATTTGTTAAATGTAAAATAATAAAACCTCTATAGTCTTATTTTTTACAACCACCGTGGACTGCTTTCATCAACATCCAATTGATTATTTATTATTTTTATTATTCACTTACATAATAATTAATAAATAAAACAAATTCAGGGAAAAAAGGAACAATGAAACTCAGTGTTATATTCTACTATCAATAGTGACATTTCGCTGATTTATTCCAGGTTCTTCCTGCTCTTGATCAAATTACTTGTAAACACCTTGTCAAAATTAGGTGACAAGATGTTTACAAGAAATTTGATGAAGAGCCTGACGAAGCTGAAAAATATCAGCGAAACGCCGCTATTGGTAGTACAATATAACACTGAGTTTAATTATTCCTTTTCCCGATCAATTTGTTATATTTATTATTTATTCTTCTTCTTAGACTGCCATACCCGAAACGGGTGTCGGCGCCTCTCCACATATACCTGTGCTAAGTGTGTTTAGTTGTTTTACACAGTTATACGGGACCTACATTTTAACGCCGGTTCCAAACGGCTAATTTGGAGAGGTTACTTGGCAATTATACTCTTGGTAGGTTTCCATTAATTTTCAAGAGGAGGAGACTGCAAATATCTATCTGCCGAGAGTCGTTCTCGAGCCAGCGATCTTCGAGTCAGCGAGCCAACACTCTAGCCATTGACCCACAGTCGCCCCTATTATTATTATCTATCTATATAAAATAGAAAAGTATGTGGATATATATGTATGTGGAAACGATCTGATTGGCCAGTGCATAGCCAATGCCAAAGCGTTAAATTATTAGAACGATTCTGATTGGTCAGATAGTGATCGTGCTTAGGCAATGTGTTAAATAAATCTTTCCTTATTCTTCCTTATTTTTTAATCAATTTCATTCAGCACATTCTTTCGATACTTACAGTAAGATTTTAAATTTCAATTATTAAATTGGTATGAACGAGACGCTCCCCGCCAGGGGTAGATGGACGCCGGGCCGAAGGCCCAGTCGTCAGCTAGTTTATTATAATATTTGAAATAAGTCTTCAATTCTCATTATGAATGACAGAGTTATGCCTTTTAAAATCCATGTTTGTAGGAAATTAAAAATAATTTTAAGAAGAACGATTTCACTAATCATCTTTGTTTAGGATCTATAGTTACATTTAATTTATTTTTAACCGACTTCAAAAAAGGAGGAGGTTCTCAATTCGATTGAATTTGTTTTTTTGTGTTTCTATGTTACTCGATTTCTTCGCCAATTGTGAACCAATTTTGATGATTTTTTTTGCATTGTCTTTAATATAGTTTCCGATTGGTAAAAAACTAAATTTAATTGGTATTGGACCTTTTTTGTTAAGTATGTTCACCCATAACTTCTTTGTTTATGAACCTGTTTATTTCTTTGTTTATGTTTATTTGTTTTGTTTATATAATTTTGAAGTCGGTTTTGTTGGGGTCGGGTAGGCTAGGCGGTAGCATGTCAGCCAGCTAACCAAGAGGACCCGGGTTCGAATCCGGCTCGAGGCATCCGGCTAAAATCTGACCCCCGGGGTAGGAACAAATTTAAAAATAATAAATAGTATCGTAAATGGCTTATGGCTACCATGGCCGAAAAGCCAAAAAAAAAAAGTCAGTTTTGTTTTATTTTTTTATAAAAATTTATAATTATTGTATTAAATAAGTTTTTTTTCCAAGCTTTAAGTTTTCTATTTCTTTACTAAATAATCAATATTTCTTATAGAGTTTGTTCAAGAAAATGTTATATTAATCAATGGATTGATTAAAGATATTGAATTCGTATTTTTCGAGATATTTTGACCAAATTATTATTTCCTATATCTTTATAAAATACTCTACTAGAAATAAGTATAATCACTTCCAAATTCAAATATTTATTGTCTAAAAAAATTGGAAAACTGATGATAAGGGGGGACCTTACCAACTTTCACCTAACATTTAAAGGTAAAAAAAAATTCGGGTTTCTTTGACGAAATTATTATTTCCTATATCTATATAAAATACTCTACTTATAAATAAGTATAATCCCTACGAAATTTAAATATTTATTTTCTAAAAAAATTGGAAAACTGATGATAAGGGGGGACCCTTACCAACTTTCAACTAAAATTCAAGGGTATAAAAAGAAACTATTTTCTAGCGTCTTTGACGAAATTATTATTTCCTATATCTATATAAAATACTCTACTAGAAATAAGTATAATTCCATTTTTAAAAACAAAAAATATCCAAGTATTCTATATTTTTAAATTAAATCATAAATTTATATTATAGTCCAGGATAATTACGGTCTTAACACGAAATAATACCTTGTAAAGAATTTATTGCTGGAATAACTTTATTGGTACTCCAATATTACTACCCTAAGTTTTCTCCCAAATCTGTGTTGTGGAGATTTTTCTACGCGCCTCAAATTAGCAAATTTTTTCAGTTTCTCTTGAAAAACTCTAAAATGGTTTATCAAATCAAAAAGTTATTTATTACATAAATTAAAACTCTTTAAATTATTTGTAAAATGATCAAAATCACATCTATTTAGGTTCAGTAGAAGCGCTCCTAGCGCCTGTCAAAAAACAGCCCCGGGGATCACTTTTGAATATCCCTAAAATTCGTACTTTTTTCGATTTTCCCCCATTTTGACCATAAAAGAGCACGCTTTTCGACAAAGACGACTTTATCCATTTTTAAACTAGATTAAATTTTCTACAATTTATATAAAGTTTCATCTTACTTGGATAATGGTAACATGAGGTTGAAGTTTTTAAAAAATGCAATTTTTCCAAAAAATCCCAGTTTTTCCTTCATAAAATAAAAACCACCCATTCTAGAAACCTGATTTCTATCTCATTGTCTAGGAAAGTTTGTTTACCTGAACATTTACTTGGACCACTTTTTTGTTAAAATTCTTAGGTTTATAGATATTCTTCACAGAGTTTTTCAAAAAAAGTGCTCCAAGTAAACCTTCAAATCAACAAAATTTACTAGAAAATGAGATGGGAATCAAGTTTCTAGGATGAGAGGTTTTCATTTTATGAAGGAAAAACTGCGATTGTTACTATTATTCAATTAGAATGAAATTTCATTCAAATTGTACCAAATTCAATCTAGTTTAAAAATATATAGTCGTCTTTGTCGAAAACGTGGTCTTTCATGGTCAAAATGGGGAAAAATCGAAAAAAGTACGAGTTTTAGGGATATTCAAAAGTGATCCCGGGCGCCGTTTTTTGACAGGCCTTAGTAAGGGAGTTTTACTTAACTAAAAATAAAAATAGGTTAAATATTTAACATTTTACGCATAATTTAAAGAGCTTTAATTTATCTAATAGATGTCTTTTTGAATTGATAAGCCGTTTCAGAATTATTCAAGATAAACTGAATAAACTCCGAAATTTTCTCATTTTGAGGTGCGTAGAAAAATTTCCACTACACAGATTTGAGGAAAACTTAAGCTATTAATATTGGAGTACCAATAAAGCTATTCCAGCAATAAAATCTTTACCGGGAATTATTTCCTGTTTATGCCATTTTTTCACGTAATTTGCCTGGACTATAAGATTTTTTTTAATGATAATGATGAGAGAAGGAGTTATACCAAAAAGGTGCAACCCCTAAAGGCCTGGGTTGGCTCCCCCATCGTGAAAATAAGAAATAATTTTATGGGTTGGGCGGGGGTCGAATGTATCTGTGGATACGGATCTTAAATAACTGAAGGTTATAAGTCGCTGGAAAGATGGAGGCAGGGAGCGAGTTCCAGTCTCTGGAGGTCATAGGGACAAAAGAGTTGGCAAAAGCGCTTGTTCGACTTTTAACCAATTTGACAGCGAAGGGGTGCTGAGCGTTTGAAAACCGCGTGTTTCTCGCAAAGAGGGCATTAGGGGGGATAATCAAATTCAAATTTTTTGCTCACACCAAAATGAAAAATTGCTGTAAAAACGCATAGGTTCATTATCTCTTGGCTTGTGATTAAAACTCAAGTAAATTTCCATTATTGGAAAAGAAAGACATTTCATTTATAGGTCTTCTTTTATTTTTTGATGAATGTTTCATTTGAGAGTATAAATCCATACATCTAATTTTTTATAAGGGTAAAAGAAAGATTCTTTCATTATATAATGTACCCCCTAAAAAAAATGAAAGATTTTTTTAATGGCGTCAGATGCATCCATTAGATGAGATATTAATTAATTTCATAATTAAACCTGGGGTATGAAACGCCCAGGGGTTTGATTTTATATTACAGAAAGCAAGAGTGGGAGAATATAAATTGAATATAATGAATTTTCTATTTCATTGGATTTTTATCTATGGTAAGTACTACTTTTAGAGAAATTCGATGTTTTTCGAAATTTATATTCTTATCGTGGGATCAATGATTTGCATAAAAGGTCATCATGTAAACCGACCTTAGTGCTCTCCTCCCTTGTTAAATTAGGTAATAGAATTTTCTATCCTCGCTATGGCCAATCAATATGGGTTCTCGATTTTCTTGCTTATTTGTCTTCAATGAAATAGTATTTTCGTAGCTTGACAACTTTGAAATATAAATTATAAGAGTCTAATCAAACATGGAAATTACTTTTAACGCTTGACATTCTAAAGTATTCAACAAAACTTGTATTAAATGCATGGTAGATTTTCTATTTAAATAAATGAGAGGAAAAAAAAGTTGATATTTCCAAATATTTACCGATAAAAATAAAAGTTATTTCAAATTTAAGTTTAGAATAATTCAAGCAGTCACTCCAAAAAGGCCGCTGTACACGAGGCTTGTTTTAATATTTTTTTATCTGCTTGCTGCTAGCAGATGGGTTTCCAGGACCAAGCCGGGAAATAGAACATGTCCTATCTTTTAAATCAAGCAAGCTAGCCACAAAGACAGCCAGCAGTGACGTCATTTCGATCCCGACAGGCATACAAATTGCAAGCAGAGGGCTCCCATCCTAAAAACAGAGGAAAAAGCCTCGTGTGCAGCGGTCTTAAGAAGGTGAATAAAACCTACTCTATTAGAACCCATATGTTACATATAAGATATGACATGAATATAATAGTGCTAATATAAGGCGACCAATTATACTCGATTCAGTTATTTTTTTTTTAACAATACTTTTTGTAAAAATTATTATTTTTTGACAAATATTAGGTACTTATTTTTCTTTTAATCCTTTTCATTAAAAAGTCTAAATAATTTCTACACTGCAAAATTAAAAATAAGTATTTAAAGTTAGTTCCTTACCATGCAAGTGAGTGTTAATAAGCAAGTTACATATTATGATAATTATTAAAGCAGGTGTCGGCAATCTTTTTTGGCTGCTGGTCAAAATCAACCAAAATTAAAAAGAGTTTTCGGGTCAGTGGGTATTTTGAATTTTTAAATCTTAACATAAATTCTATTAAATATACAGACTGGGCCATAAAGATCTCACACATTTTGAAGAGGTTTAAAAAATGAAAAAATTTAACTAGAAAAAAACTGGATATATTTTTGACAAGAACATAAAATAAATTTTTTTTAAATGTGTTATAAACAATATATCAGAGAAAAAAAGGAGGGGATGTCAAAAATGAAGATTCTAGCCCTTTTGACCGAACTCAACAAAATTTTGTATACATATTCTGTGGACCCCCAGAAGGTTAGAAATGCAAAAACTAACCACCCAAAATGGAGAGGGGGTCAAAAATGAAATTTCTAGCCATTTTTCGACCAAACTATGTACACAAAATTTGGTTAGTTTTTGCATTTCTAGCCTTTTTCTGGGCCCACAGAATATGTATATAAAATTTGGTTGTGTTTAATCGAAAGGGCTAGAATTTTCATTTTTAACCCCTCCCCCTCCACTTTTTTGTCTGATAATGTTTAAAACACACTAAAAAAATATATTTTATGTTCTTTTCAAAAATATTTTCAGTTTTTTTAGTTAAGTTTTTTCATTTTTTTATACCTCTTCAAAATGTGGGAGATCTTTATGCCCCAACCTGTATAATAACAATTTGTATGATATGTACCATATATGAGTTATAACGATGGATTTATTGTTTGCTTAAAGAAAACATAAAAGAACCTATATTTATTTTTGTAATAAGCGCCAGCCTAGCCATACTATTTACTTCTGTACTATCATGGAATTTAATGCTAATTACGTTACTAAACAATCATTTTTGACCTGTGCGTCACTAATTTTGGACATATCTTCAATGCGACGATGAACTGTTTGGGTTGTTAGTGACATTTCTTTAATCCTCTCAAATATTTGTTTTTTATTTGTGAAGTTGTTAAATAAATATTTGGGACAGTTTATGAATGCGTTTTTCAAAAATTCGCCGTCTATAGCGGTTTTCCCTCGATAGCGCAATCGGTTAAATCACCAACTTTTCTAATCCGATTAGGAGAACATCAACCTAGACTTCATCAGTTCGATCCCAGCAAGAAGCAAAAGTGAATTTATTTGAAAATAATAAATAACCGGCCCCTCGGCTCCAGAAACTGATAATCTCTGGTTCTACAAAACCTCGCGCATGCGCAGGACGAAATTTCGTAACAAGCAACCATGAATCGTGAGAGGCAAAAACAAGATTACCCCAGGTGGTAACCAATCTACCCACCTTCGAGTGGCAACCGGGCATTCAGATTCTGGGCGATCCGGACCATCACGAAGTCAAGGAAGAAACAATGAAAGAATAAGACAAAAAATCCATTTATACATGGGCACCTTTAACATCAACACACTCATCCAGCCAGGAAAAATTACCTGACCATGGAACTCGATAACACGTTCCGGAAAAAGATAGAGGCGTGGAAGGTCCAACCAGAAAGAAACATCAAGCTTTGCGTGATCCCAAGGGTCCAAACGCAACAAATAATATTCCATTATTTTTTCTCTATTTGATGTTGAGTTTTTAGGTCATAAATCTTATAAAATATATTTAATCAAGTTTTCTAATAGTATAAATAAATAATAATTAGTTGCTTAGCCCGCTTTGAGAAAATATAATTTATCATGACGTTGTTTATCGCAATTGTATGATTATTATTTTTGACATAACCCACTTTGGCTATAAAAGGGGTTAAAAAATGCATAGCATTTGATTTTTATTCCATTGGCTATCTAATGAAATTTGCACTGTTTAATTATACATATTAATAATGTCAGTTTTGGCTTTCCCACTGTTTAATCTCATGTAGTTTAAATTTAACCTCTAGAGAATTGCCAGTCATAGTTGTGTATTATTTAGTATGTAGATAACTCCAGGAAGTACAAACACAATTATTTACTAGTAATTTAATTATAAATTTGAATTTAAAAAATTCAATTCTTACATAAATTTAGGACAAATTAAGGTCTGCATAGTATAATATATGAAACATTTGAAATACTAGTATAAATTTTATTTTAAATAATAGCTTTATTAAATTGCTTTTATATATTGATATTAAGCACCTATATTCATTAATTCTATTTAAATTATCTAATTGGCAGAATCAGTTGACTGGGTTATTTAAATAGAATGATTTATGTGGTTAATATAAATATTTTCATAAAGCATTTATAAAGAGAAATTAATGAAGTTGTCCTCTGCTAGGTGAAAATAAACGAATGTATATATTAGGGTGGTCCTTATTTTGGGTATTTTCGAATTTTTACACTGTCAAGGACTTATATGGTTCGAAATAAATAAAAAAAAATATCTCCCAAGTTTCAAGTCTCTATCTCAATTATAACCTGTTCCCCCAGCGATGTAAGTTTCCAATCTAAATAAAATGGGGTTTCTGCCATTAAAATATCAATTTTTTATTCCGACCAAAGTAATCGTTCAAAATATTTGAAACTCTGTAGACTTTATCCTTATTATAAGTTATCCTTAAGAATTTTTACTGATTTTGAACTCCAAAATTTTAATATCTAAAAATCTCTAAAAATTCTGACGGATAACTACTATTATAAGCATAAAGTATACACAGTTTCAAATTTTTTGAACCAATACTTTGGCCGGAATAAAAAATTGATCTTTCAATGGCAAAAAACTCCATGTTATTAAACTTACATCGCTGGAGGCACACATTATAATTGAGATAGATACTTGAAACTTGGAGGATAAGTATTTTTTTTTATTTATTTCGAAACCATATGAGACCTTGTCAGCGTAAAAATTTGAAAATACCCAAATAAGCGAGCTCATTGGAATTCCGTAATAAAATCCGTAATAAAATATCAATGTTAGGTGTCCCCTTAGGTTCTGACCTCTCTTGGAATGACCATATTATATCAGTAGCAAAAGCTGCAGCATGTAAGCTTGGCTTTCTTTTCCGAACCAAACGATTTTTCACCCCCACTCAACTCCTTATATTATACAAGGCTCAAATTCGCCCCTGTCTTGAATATTGCTCGCATTTGTGAAGAGGGGCCTCCAAGCATTCTCTTAATACCTTAGATGCAATTCAGAGGCGAGCTATCAGACTGATAGGCGATCCTACATTAACTGACACTCTCGACTCCCTAGTCCATCGTAGATCTGTCTCCGCCCTTTCCCTTTTTTATACATATTGCCATGGCTTTTGTTCTGACGAAATTAAATCGATAATCCCACCAAGGGCTTCATTTGCGCGAAATACACGATTTTCTAAAATTCAACACCCCTACACGCTTAAACTGGATACTAATCAAACAAACGCATTCGCCAATTCATTTATCCCTATGACATCTAGAGACTGGAACTCTCTTCCCCCGACCGTCTTTGCAGCAACTTATAACCTTCAATCTTTCAAGACCAGCATCCACAGATATCTTCGACTGCTACCCAATCCCTAAATCTCCCCTTATCTTCACGTTACAAGGGTCCACTACAGAGATTGTACCTTCTTGGTGCAACTTCTTCTTGTATCAGTATCATTATAAAAAAAAAAAAAAAAAAAAGAGAAAGAAAGAAAAGAGAAAAAAATGAGTCAAAAAATAATCAAACAGAGAATTTCGTTTTTAATCAAATTATTTATTTATCTACGTAGGTATATGTAAAAACTCAATGGAGGGAAAAAGAGGGGGAGGCAACCGATCCATCGCTGTCCGTCAATGACACATGAATTGATGGTTTTTTTTTTGTTTTTTTTTTATTCATTTTTTTAATAATTTTGCTTGATTTGATTTTTCGATTATTCTTTTTTAATAAATGAAAAATAAATAATATTAAAATAATATTTTTAGAAACTTGAAACTATCCAATCTTATCTTCTTATATTAAACGAGCAAAAATTGTATATATATATATATATCCGGTCTGGTTCTCGAAAACGGCTCTAACGATTTGGATGAAATTCACGGGTTAGGAGAGTTTTGTGTTGGACATTCGATCTGTCACGGTCTCATCTTCGGCTAAGTTGTTTTTGATGGGTTTTTTGTTAATTGAAATAATTATTCACACGTGGTTGTTTAGATAAAAATGTATATTTACATTTTTATTCAATTTCCTTTTAATAAATAATTGTTTTTTTAATTTTATATCTCACAATAAGATCATTATAATAATTATTATATATTAAAAGTTGAGCAATTTCATTGATTAGAAGGGAGAACCAATCGACTTGATTGGGGAATAATGGAATTGAAATAATTATCGGAAAAGAGGTTTTTTATCTAATTAGATTTTCCTCTTATTAAAAACAAGGACTAAAAATGAATAAGGACACTCGATGGTGGAGAAGTAATCTCCGGAATCGAAGCAAAAAATACAATGTATACATTAATTAATGTAAAATAATTGGTTTAATAAAATTTATATAAAAAAAAATTCATTGATTAAAAATCGAGTTTTAAATCCCACAAATATTAATTTGACAATTTAATTGATGAACTTAAAAATTGGTATTTAATTAAAAAAAATAATTATACCGTATTTATTTATATACCTATATATACATAATTTGTGGGCCACTGAAGGCTAGAAATGCAAAAAACTGGGTGCATGGCGGGGGTGGGGGTAAATGTGGGGGTGCAAGAGGTGGGTTGCAGTGGTCGGGGGGTCCGGGGGAGGTACGGGGTTTCAGGGGTGGGGTAGGGTGGGAGGGTGCAGGAGGTGGGGTGAAATAATGGGGATCCGGGGGGCGAGAGGGGGTTTCGGGGATTAATATATAGCTATTAACTGAAGCAAAAAGTTACCGAGCATCGCTCGGTGGCCAGTACGGTCTGTTTTTTGAAAGTTTTTCTGAACAAACGGTTTATTATGAAATGATATCAAATTAAAGGCCTTTGTCTTTGCACCTTCAGATCCGTATTCAAACAGCTATTCAAAACTGCGTAAAATTAGTAGGGACAAAATGTTTTCCCGGTGGACCACGAAATAAATGCTCTTGGACAAATGCTTTATGAAAAGATTTTATTTTGCCTAGAGTAGCAGTATTGACCTTCATCATTCCTTTTAATTAGAAATATATTATCTGTTTACTTTATCCATAGCGAAACATGGGTAAAGTATTTTAATCGGTCTCGCGCCAAGCGCAACTACAAAGGGTTCTCGGGTAAAGACTATTGAATCTATGGTCTCATCCAAAGTTACAAATTGTAATATTCATTCAGGTTGAATTTTAGGACCAGACAGTTTGGCATAAAAATTACTTGAGGTCTCGTCCAGAGGCCAAAAAGTGCGATTTTTTTCATTTAGTCCGTACGGATGAATAGATGGCTGGATAGACGGATTTCTTTTTTTCATCGACGATTTTTTCCACACCGTTTAACCGATTGAAATGAAATTGAAATCATATCATAAATTTAACAAAATCAAGGGCTGATTATTTTTGGTACATATCGATCCACAAACATTAGTAGATACTTTATTCTATAGTAATACAAATTTATTTTGTGAAACCAATCAAATTTTTCTAAGAGATTATTAAAAAAATGTTTCACCTTTAACCGACACCTAACTTAAAATTAAAAATTATTATTCAAGTAGGTATTTTTTAATTTTTTTCTAGATATCTTGAAAATGGCTTAACCAATTTTGATCAAATTTAAAATGATATTTAAGTATCACGAGAATCTCAAAAAAGGTTATAAAAAGTATTAAAAAAAAAAAAAATTCTTCGATAGGGCCTAATGAATTGGTTGCTGTCCTAGTTGGAAACAGTACACTCAAGCTTGAGTTGTTTGCCATAAAAGAATTTAGTCCTTTTGATTTTAAGTCGATTCTTCCACGTTTTCAGTAGAGGTTGCCATTAATAGTCAAAACATAAAAAATGGAATACAATAATGTTATTCCTCTAGTATTAGATAAGAATCGATCGTTATTTTTGATTTTAAGTCGATTCCTCCATGTCTTCGGCAATGGTTACCAATAATAATCGAAACGTCAAAAACCTAATGTAGAATTGTTATTCCTCAAGTATTAGATGAGAATCAATCGCTATTTTTGATTTTAAGTCGATTCCTCCATGTCTTCAGCAATGGTTACCAATAATAACCGAAACGTCAAAAATCCAATATAGAATTGTTATTCCTCGACTATTAAATGAGAATCGATCATTATTTTTGTATTAAAGTCAACATGAACTGCAAATTGCAAGCGATATCTGATTAATAATAAAGGAATAAACATATTAATATTTCAAATGAATTTGGATAAAGTTTAGCAACGATCCGTTGCAGTTTATTTTTGATTGTAAAAAATTCACATCCTTAAAACATTAATAAATTACTTTTACCCTATATTTCAATTTTATTTAATCCTGAATACAAAAAGAAATCAAAGTTGTTTCCTAAAATTAAATTTATAAACAGGGCCCAAAGTTTTTTCATTACCTATCAATATTATTCTTAATTAATTATTGTTTATTTATTCAAGCATCTGTTCAAATACACACACATGCTTTAAAATTGATTTATAGAAACCTGTTTTGCTATGATTTCCCAACTTGTTTTGTTTATTTAACTCACCTGTTCATAAATGGTTTAATTAATTAGAAAAAAAACTATCAAATTGAGTTTTCTCAAAGTTGAGACTTGTTAGATCGTTTTTTTGTTCTTGACGCTAATTAATAAAGTTTGTTCCATCAAAATCGATTTAACAGTTTTCGAAAGAGACGGAACATTATAGGTATACCATTTTGTTTAATAAGATTAGATAGAGAGATATGATTTATAAAATAAGTTGTATGAAATATACAAAGAATAATTACCACCAATCCGTTTGATGATGATGACCTTATTTAACGACATTTCGAGCTAATCACAACATCCAATTGTTAAAAGAAATAAAATGTGAATGCACCCCTTTGATTTAATCACTTATAGAAATAAGCAAAAATAAAAATATTCAGAGTCAATTGCTTAAAATTATTTTATGTTGATTTATACAGAATAAAATATACTGCAACGAATCGTTGCTAGACTTTATCCAAAGTCATTTGAATTAATATGTTTATTCCTTTATAGGTAATCAGATATCACTGGCTATTTGAAGTCCATATTGATTTAAAATAACGATCGAGAGGAATAAGCTTATTACATTAGATGTTTGATGTTCATATTTTAAGCCGATCAAATGAATAAATTTTAAAGAATTAATAAATAAATAATTAAATAAAAGGTAAAATCTTACTCTAGGGTAAAGTACCTTTGCGGACAAAAAATGGAGCCACCTACTCATTTTTCTAAAACTTGACCCATTTCAGGTTCTAGGCATCGGATTGGAATAAAAGAGGTGTCATAAGTTAGGGAATTTATTACAGTATAATAAGAAATAAATAAATTAATAAAGTAAAGGGTGTGTAGTTTCACAGTGAATGAAATAAAACTCAAAGAGGTTTATACAAACTCAATATATTTCGGATTATTAGTCCATCATCAGGAGTTTACAAGTTAAAACTAATAATAATTGAACGAGCGATCACAATTTTTAACATCAGATGTTAAAAATTGTGATCGCTCGTTCAATTATTATTAGTTTTAACTTGTAAACTCCTGATGATGGACTAATAATCCGAATATAATGAGTTTGTATAAACCTCTTTGAGTTTTATTTCATTCACTGTGAAACTACACACTCTTTACTTTATTAATTAATATCATGTTTCACCTAAAACCTACACCACTTTCTCTAAGTAAAAAAAAAGAAATAAATTGTTACATTTTGTACATACATTTTTTGAAATATCGAAAAAAAAGAACATAAGCAAACTTTGAAATATTAAGTTATTGGAAATAAAGTGTACCTAATGGTAGTTCTAAATTTCTGTATTAAATTAAATTTATTGATAAAAATAAAAATAAAATGTAAGATAAATTTGAAAAATAATTAAATTATTCTTTATCTTAAAATTACAAAGTTTGCTTATGTTCGTTTTTTTTCGAAATATCAAAAAATGTGTGTACAAAATGTAACAATTTATTAAACTGTAATAAATTCCCTAGCTTATGACACCTTTTTTTATTCCAATCTGATGCCTAGAACCTGAAATAAGTCAAGTTTTAGAAAAAGACATGATAGGTGGCTCGATCTTTTTGTCCTCGACTACTTTAAATATCCATGCATACATACATAATAAGCTCTGGAGCATTCTATCATCGACTGGACTCGCCTAGCTCTTACGCAGCTTTCATTCTTCTGCGCTCATTATGTTGCCTAAATACAGGCGCACCAACTTAATAAATCAAGTTCAAATTAAGACTACATTTTGAGGATTTTAATTAGTACAATTATTTATTTATATTTTATAATTCAATACTTTTCTTATTCGAGCAAAAAAAAGTTAGAAAGCTCTAAATGAAAAAATAATTCAAATTTAAGTTCGATTTCGGACAAGAGCTACAATATTCAATTATTTTTTCACTCGTGATTTTAAAAGATAAAAGAATTGACAATATTAGCTAATAAAATGAAATGAAAAATTGTTACTCTTTACTCTGACTGTTGGGTGAAGTTCTCCAGGGGTCGGAATATTGAATTTACTCAAAAATTCACCCAATAATTTTTAATAAAAAAAAATAAAACCGACTTCAAAAAAATTAAATGCAACAAATAAAATAATAATAACTTAAAAATTAAATAAAATACATTAAAAGGTATAAAATAATTATCTTATTTAGTTACAATTAAACGACGAAATATTAACATGAAATCCCTTTTTGAAGTCGGTGCCAAACATATACATTTTATGAATCGCACTCGACGGATCTTACTTAGTACGCTCGCTTATATAGTTTGTTTGGCACCGACTTCAAAAAGGGATTTCATGTTAATATTTCGTCGTTTAATTATAACAAAATAAGATAATTATTTTATACCTTTTAGTGGATTTTATTTTATTTGTTGCATTTAATTTTTTTGAAGTCGGTTTTATTTTTTTTTATTAAAAATTATTCTTATTTTTCTTTTTTTAGTGATTATATTAATAGTGACTTAATATAATACATTGCATGCATCTTGTAAGAGAAAGCGCCGGGCGAATGAATCAGAAAATGATAAATTTATTAAACCAATTATTTTACATGAATCCATGCATACATTGTTTTTGAGCTTCAATTCCGGAAATTATTTCTCGACTGTCCTTGATAATCTTTTAGTCCTTGTTTTTAATAAGAGGAAAAAACTAATTAAAGAAAAAAACCTCTTTTCCGATAATTATTCCAATTCCATATTCTCCGCCGTTCCAGCAATGTCTTCGCAGAAAATGATATAAATTTTTATTAAACCAATTATTTTACATTAATTAATGTATACCTTGTATTTTAGCTTCGATTTCGGAGATTGCTTCTCCACCATCGAGTGTCCTTATTCATCTTGAGTCCTTGTTTTTAATAAGAGGAAAAATCTAATTAGATAAAAAAACCTCTTTTCCGATAATTATTTAAATTCCATTATTCCCCAATCAAATCGATTGGTCCTTTCAAATCTTTTCCCAGAAAATGATAATAAAATTCAATTCATAAATATAGAAATTCTCTAGAAATTTTTGCGGGTTTTAAATGAATGTTTTAAGATTTTTTTATAAAAGATTTTATTTATTATAATTTCGATTATTTGGTCATAAGAATTGGAGATTTACGTTATTTCGTCATTGATCATATCATCAGAACTTGACCAAATTAATATGGTACTACCCCTAAGGTACCCTCTTTCCAATAAAAAAGAATCATTAAAATCGGTTTATAAACAAAGAAGTTATACCTGAACAAACATATTAAAAAAAGTCCAATACCAATGAAAAAAAACGGGACCAATCGGAAACTAGACTGAACCCAATGCAAAAAAAAAATCAAAATCGGTTCACAATTGGCAAAGATATGAGGTAACATAGACACAAAAAAAAATCCAGTCAAATAGAGAACCTCCTCCTTTTTTGAAGTCGGTTAAAAATTGAATGAAAAATTATTACTATTTACTCTGACTTTTGGGTGAAGTTCTCCAGGAGGCCGGAATATTGAATTTACTCAAAAATTCACCCAAAAATACTAAATATTTTTCTTATTCGTATTATTGTTTATATTGTCCAAGTTAAAAGAAGCCAATGTTAAGCCATTTTTTTTTTTTTATTTTAATGCAATCGAATGCAAGAAGGGGTGCACCAGTAAAGATGCAGCCCCTATGGATCTCGAAAGACCCTTGCATTACCGAAGAGAAGAGAAAGTTGATTAAGTGAGAGGGTGTAGACGTAGGTGTCTATGCACTCCAGTTTTGAAGGTTTGAAGATTATAGGTGCTGGGAAAGATAGAGGCTGGGAGAGAGTTCCAGTTCCTTGAAGTCATGGGGATATATGAATTGGCGAATGAAGTGGTCCGGCACTTTTCTAATTTGACCGCGAAAGAGTGTTGGGAGTCGGCAAAACGCGTGCTACGTGCAAAGCATGCTTTGGGGGAATTATTGATTTTATCTCATCGGAGCACCTGCCGTGATAGTATCTATAGAAAAGGGAAAGGGCAGAGACATCTCTTCGATGAGCCAGGGAGTCGAGGGAGTCGGTGAGGGTAGAATCGTCAATTAGCCTGACGGCTCGTTTCTGAATTGCATCCAGGGTAGCAAGAGAATATTTAGAGGCTCCTCTCCATAGATGAGAGCCGTATTCGAGACAGGGGCGGATTTGGGCCTTGTAGATGGTGAGAAGTTGTGGGGGTTTGTAAAATCGCTTGGACCTGAATAAAATTTCGCCATTTCGTCATTACGAATGTACACCTCTCTAGTGATAATTATTAGCTTGAAAATTAACTCAAATTAGCTCTATAACATGTAAACTATGGAAATGGAAAATTACTTTGGGAAGAATCTAAAAAAAAAATCCTTCAACTTAAATGAATTCAATAAAATATTGTACCTATAATTATTTCGAAAAAAATGAATATCTGCATTTGAAAAACATTTGTAATAAAAATTAATGTCTTTTTCTTGCTTATACCATTTCTCTTTGCTATCAAGATGAAAATGTAAATGATTTTGCTGTCGAGCAGAAAGTTTTTTTTTTTTTTAATATTCTAGGTTCTAAGAAATAAGGAAGAAAAAAGAGGGTTAAACGAAAAAATTAATACGTCATATAATTCAGTAAGAACTGATAGGAATCGAAAGAGAAATGATTGTGGTAAAAAAGTGGCTATTTTAAGGAATAATAATTTAAAGATAATAAAAAGCAAAAAAGTCGTATCTTTAAAGTTACATTTTTTAAACATATTTCTAATGGATTCAACGACATATTTTATAAAATAAAATGGAGCACAATTTTTTGTTTTAGATAACAATGAATTGTCGAAGGGATGGTGCATGTCTCAAAATCGTTTTTAGCAGAGGCTATTTCGGATTTGGATCTCTCCATTCTAGAGAGACGCATGCAACAGGATTTACTACAAGATTGTTAGTCCATTATCAAGAAATACTACAGTTGAAACTTTTCTATATGTGAAATATTACAGTCAACTTAATTTTTTTTTATATTTTAATACAATAGAGTGTCGATAATCTGGATGTCAAAAATCCTGACCGTCGATAATCCGGATCCAATGCCAGTGTAACAAAGTAAAATAAGCTGACGTGTTCTGAGGTGGGCATCCACTTGACTTTACCATACCTGACTTTACTTAACCTGGCCCCTCACTTATATTTAATATTTAATAAAACAATTTATAATAATGTAGGAGAGGGGGTTAGTTTTTGCATTTTTAGACTCCTTGGGGCCCACTGATTATGTATACAAAATTTGGTTGAATTTGGTACAAGAGCCTATATTTTCATTTTTTGACCCTACACCCCCCTCCCCCCATTTGGGAGGTTAGTTTTTGCATTTTTAGACTTCTGGGGTCCCATTTATTATGTATACAAAATTTGGTTTGCGCAAATGGCCTAGATTTTTAATTTTTAACACCCCACTTCCACCCCCCTTAATTTTGGGTCAATATGCACCAAAATCTAATCAGCTCTTAATCTCGATGGATAAAAACTACGTGTGAAATTTAGTATCGATATTCACACTAGTTTTTGAGCTAGATCGTCAAAAAAAATTTGGTAATGCACAGACTAACTAACAACCAGACAGACTAACAGACATTTTGACAAACCAACTATTATCTGAAAAAATATAATTTTTTCGATGTTAACCTATTAGGGCTCCCTTGTAGAGCGAAATGCCATGTTTTTGCTCAATTTTTTTAATCAAAATAGTTTCAGCCGTTTTTGAGATATTTCGAAAAAAAGATGGAAAAACCCCACTTTTTTCATGCACGATTACATACCCTGTATGGTAAAGTAAAAAGTTGAAGTGAATACATTCATACATATTTGTCAAACAAAAGCGTTATTACAATATGTATATTATAAGTTCATATTAATTAATGGTTTTATTTATCTGCTCCAATTATTTAACCACCAAACTGAATTATTAACGGTTTTAGCAAGTTTTCTTTTTGTTATAAATTTAAACGACCTTTTTACTTTACCATGGTATGGTCAAGTATTGTAATGCATGAAAAAAGTGGTTTTTTTTCGTATTTTTTCGAAATATCTCAAAAACGGCTGAAACTATTTTGATTAAAAAAATTGAGCGAAACCATGGCATTTCGTTCTACAAAAAAGCCCTAATAAGTGAACATCGAAAAAATGATATTTTTCGAGATAATAATTGTTTTGTCAAAATGTCTGTTAGTTAGTCTGTCTGTCTGGTTGCCTGTTAGTTAGTCTGTGCGTTACCAAATTTTTGTGGACGACCATTTGAATTATCCTTTTCCTGTGCTCCTTAGTTAGCAACCCTAGATATAGCAACCAAGACTTCGTAAAATGTGTCTCGGATTGTAATTTTAGTTAGTGTGCACCAGGCCTTAATTCGACACACAATATTTGAAAATCACGTATTTCATGCAAATTTAACTTTTATTATTATTAAATAGAATAGAAACCCTATTTTATTTATGTCTTAGATTAAAAGAAGAATGGCAAAAGACCCTGGATCTCGGCTTGTTTATCTGGGGGTTCATGCACGAAAACACCCACCTCAAACACGCCCTCCTGCTCAGTTGAATTGATTTCAAAAATCTCCTTTCATGCGTTTAGTTCTGAGCCCATTGCCAAGTCATTTATTCATAAATTGTGAAGAGAAAAAAATACTTTTATATCTTTTTTAAATCAAAAATCAAACAATTAATTTTTTGCTCCCATATATTTTACTTTTTGATTGGAAATGAATCTTTCTTAATATATTTACTGAAAGGTTTAAAATAAATTATTTATATATGGATCCTCTTTTTAACCGACTTCAAAAAAGGAGGAGGTTCGCAATTCGACGGATTTTTTTTTTTAATAAATAAAAAACATTTTTTGAGGCGTTCAAACGCAGAGTGGACCAACCCATATATCTCTTTTTCGCTAATAAACCTCTATAATCAAGTAGGTTTTTGATCAAACTAAATAGACAGAGTGGTCCAAACTTCTAGATTATAGCACAGGTACCACTTTTGCCTCGAACCTTTACCTCTATTTTGCCGGATTTCTCATAAAAAACAAAAAGTGGGATGATCTGCTTTTGAACACCTCATTTATAGATCTTATTTTTGGTTCAACAAAAAAGGGACATTGAGAGAATATAGTAATATATTAAAGACAATAAAAAAAAATAGTATTTCAATATTTCAACTCATATTTTATGTTAGTTAATCACTGGATATTTTTACTTTACCATACAGGGTATGGTCAAATATTGTAATCGTGCATGAAAAAAGTGTTTTTTTCCTTCTTTTTTTTGAAATATCTCAAAAACGGCTAAAACTATTTAGATTAAAAAAATTGATCGAAACCATAGCATTTCACTCTACAAAAAAGCTCTAATAAGTGAACATCGAAAAAATAATATTTTTCGAAATAATAATTGTTTTGTCAAAATATCTGTTAGTTAGTCTGGCTGTCCGGTTGTCTGGTTGTTAGTCTGTGCGTTACCAAATTTTTGTGGACGAGCTAGCTCAAAAAATAGTTTGAATATGGAAACCGAATTTCACACGAAGTTTTGTTCCACTGAGATTAAGAGCTTATTAGATTTTGGTGCATATCGACCCAAAATTAAGGGGGATGGAGAAAGGGGTAAAAATTAAAAATCTAGCCCATTTGAGCAAATTCAACCAAATTTTGTATACATAATCAGTGGAACCCCAGAAGTCTAGAAATGCAAAAACTAACCGGCCAAAATGGAGGGGCAGGGGGGAGTGTAGGGTCAAAAAATGAAAATCTAGGCTCTTGTACCAAACTCAACCAAATTTTGTATACATAATCAGTGGGACCCCAGAAGTCTAAAAATGCAAAAACTAACCGCCCAAATGGAGGGGATGGGGGGAGTGTAGGGTCAAAAAATGAAAATCTAGGCTTCTGTACCAAACAACCAAATTTTGTATACATAATCTTAAGAAATTCAAAGAGAAATTCAAAGATGTTTTTATAAAGCGAAATTTAGAGAATACTTAGCGAGACTACCGTTTTATAAGAACCATTGAGGTCCAGCTGATTCTCCATCCTGAACCAAGAGAGCGAAAAAAGATATGGTCCATCTAGATGTTACCCGGTATCAATCCGCGTATAGCCCGCATGATACCCCACCCCGGACCACCCAGAGGGACATGGCATCTCAAGTTCTTATATATTACTCTCTCGATTCAGACGCCTTTTACAAGTCTATTCTTACATAGAGAGATGATACAAATTAATTTAGAATTCCGCGGAGTAAACTCGCGAGCAAATCCACTCAACGGAATTTTTAACAAATTATAAGTAAATTTGTTTTTCTAGTATATTTATACAAATATAGAAAATTATCAAATTAAATTAATCTTAAGAAATTCAAAGAGAAATTCGCTTTATAAAAAGCTTTATAAAAACATCTTTGAATTTCTCTTGAATTTCTTAAGATTAATTTAATTTGATAATTTTCTATATTTGTATAAATATACTAGAAAAACAAATTTACTTATAATTTGTTAAAAATTCCGTTGAGTGGATTTGCTCGCGAGTTTACTCCGCGGAATTCTAAATTAATTTATACATAATCAGTGGGCCACCAGTAGTCTAAAAATGCAAAAACTAACCCTCCTACATGATTATAAATAATTTTATTAAATATAAGTGAGGGGGCCAGGTTGTATGGTAAAGTCAAGTGGATGGCCACATCAGAACACGTCAGCTTATATTTCAATAATATTGATGAGAGGAGTTACATAAAAAAGATGCAACTCCTATAAGTCAGTAATGTTTCTCACAAAGAAAGAGAAGATGAAAAAATTTCAGTGTTTAGGGATAGTTTGGTTTAATAGGTGGTTGATAAAAACGGATGCGGCAAGTGAGTTTTAAGTCTTTACAAGGGATAAACGCGTTGAGAAATTCGTTTGTTCGATTTCTCTCTAATTTAAAAAAAAGCAAATGAATGTTTGAAAATCTAATGTTTCTCGCAATTGAGGCTTGTGGGGGTGATATTTTACTTAAACTATGGCCGGATCTTGAATCCTGCGAGTTACGCGGCCGCAGAAGGCGCCCACTGAAGGCTGGAGTCTAGGGATTGCAATCCCGCAGTGTTTTGAATCCCGCGGGATTCTGAGTAGGTATTTTTCATTTTAATAAATAATTTTAACAACCAGAATTGCAAGAATTTACATTTTTTCACCCCCCCCCTTTGGGTGTTTTTTAGTGGAATTTTTTTTAAACAAAAGTTGTCAGAAATCACACCCCCTACAACTTTGTATATAATAAAATTTGCTGTAGGGTTAATAGTTTAGGAGTTATTTGATAATTTTCATTCATGCGCTCCCCAAACCCTCTTCTGGGGTCAAAATATCAAAACGTAATATAGCTAACTAAAAACGTAAGTTAGAAGACATCTGATGTAAATATGAAATTTCATAATAATCCCTTCAGCCGTTTTTACGTGAATCTTGAGCAACTTTTAAGGGAAACCACGGAAACAGACAGACAGACATGAATTTTGTTGAGGGTGTTTTCGTTCATAACTTTGCTTGAAACGTGTGCAACCAAAATTTGGCGTGATTTGGATCAATGTACAGACAAAACCATAATTTTATATATACCTATAGATTGCTTGAAAATAATTAAAAAACAACACATATTGGTTTCGATGGACCCTTGAATTTATTTCCTGTCGAAATCTCATTTACGAAATCTATTGCAAAATGTTATTGCATATTATTGTATGTGTTTATAAAATAAAGATTTTTATACGAAATACATCGAAGTTTTAGAACAAAGTTACCTAAACTCTACTCTGATAAACGCTTTCTCTTTCGCTTTGAAACCCCTGGACATATTGGATTTAGTACTGGTAGTTGTTGGATAAGTTGAAAAAAAGTAAAATAAAAAAATCAGTGAGGTTTTTAAGGATTGAAGAGTTTTAGTGAACGTAGGAATGAGGCGTGCTTGCTGGAAAGGTTTTTGTTGGGTGGTTTGCTACTGTTGGGTTTATTTTATTTTTTATCTCTCTTGGTTGAAAAAAAGTAAAGCTTGTCGGTCTGTCTATCAACCTGTCCGTCTAGCTGCTATGGTTTGGGATGTTGTCTCATTCAGTTTCCTCTTCCCATTGGATCTATTTATATACCTATTTGATATATTGATTCGATACCTTATTGATAGTTTGCCATGGTCACAAAAGAAGGGCCAGAAGAAATTAAAATATTTGATTTTAAAATTTTAAAATATAAACTCTTCGAATAGGCATGATGACTGATTTTGAAATACTATGTTGAAAATTATCTATTATTTCCAAAAAAATATCTCATTTTTGCAGATAATAAAAGATTGGTACAAAAAATTGCCATTTTAATTCTAAGTTTTAAATTCTCGGCAAAACGTCCCCCGGGATCTCGCAGCTTATTAGTGCAATAATTTTCGTTATTTTGTGAATTAGATTCTTGTTAACCGACTTCAAAAAAGGAGGAGGTTCTCTATTCGATTGAATTTTTTTTTTTTTTTTTTGTGCCTATGTTACCTCATATCTCCGCCAATTGTCAACCGATTTTGAAAATTTTTTTGCATTGGGTCCAGTCTAGCTTCCGATTGGTCCCATTTTTTTTCGATTTTTTTTCATAGGTATTAGACCTTTTATTAGTTTGAGGTTTGTTTAGACCTAACCTCTTTGTTTATGAACCGATTTCGATGGTTCTTTTTTTATCCGAAAGGGGGTGTCTTAGGATGGTGTCATATTAATTTGGTCAAGTTCTGATGATATAATCACTATTAATAACATCACTAAAAAGAGAAAAATAAAAATTTTTAAGAAAAAATAAAAACCGACTTCAAAAAATTAAGTGCAACAAATATAAAAATACACTAAAAAGGTATAAAATAATTATTATCTTATTTAGTTACAACTAAACGACGAAATATTAACACGAAATTACTTTTTGAAGTTGGTGCCAAACATATACCTTTTATGAATCGCACTCGACGGATCTTACTTAGTACGTTTGGCGGGTACGCTCGCTTATAGGTATAGTTTGTTTGGCACCGACTTTAAAAAGTAATTTCGTGTTAATATTTCGTCGTTTAGTTGTAACTAAATAAGATAATAATTATTTTATACCTTTTAGTGTATTTTTATATTTGTTGCACTTAATTTTTGAAGTCGGTTTTTATTTTTTCTTAAAATTTTTTTATTTATGTATTGATAACACAAAAGTCGGCAAATGATCTCGAAGCTGATATTTCGTCTGCTCGTGACGTCAGTCCTGCTTCTTCGATCTGATTGGTGTTTAAACTAACATGGTGGGTTGCAGTATTTTATAGTTTTATTTTATCAAATAAATAAAGATTCTCGCTAATAATAAAATAAAACCGACTTCAAAAAAATTAAATGCAACAAATAAAATAATAACTTAAAAATCGAATAAAATAATTATCTTATTTGGTTACAACTAAACGACGAAATATTAACATGAAATTACTTTTTGAAGTCGGTGCCAAACAAACTATATAAGTGAGCGTACCCGCCAAACGTACTAAGTAAGATCCGTCGAGTGCAATTCATAATATGTATATTAGTCCAAGAGCTGGTGACACATTTTTGAGTACGGATTTGACCCAACTAGAAATAATGCGTAATAGTACCGTCTATGATAGTTGTACAAGGAATGGCCAGTCTGGCTGGTCTAAGCAGGTGGACCAGGTACTGCGCATGGTGTGAGTGCGGTAAAAAATACATATGGGTTAAAAAATATTTTTTACCCACATTGAAATTATAAAAATTATAATTTATAGTCAATTATAAACATAATATATTCACCCCAGACCATTTGAGTGGTGGGACGTGGAACCAGACCACCCAAAGTGTATTTTTACAACATGAAAAAAATAATAGCATCATGCTATTGGCGTAAGCTTTGAAATTATTACTCGTAGATTCTTCAAATTTGAAATTGGATTTTGCACCAAAATAGTTCCGTAAAGCCCTAAAGTATAAGTGTTCAAATTTTCGTTCAAATCAAATAAAGTGAATAAAATTTAAATTTTTCTTCGACGTCACTACCGCTCACCTGAATTGTTCCAACGACCTCGAGGGGGTGGTACCAGCCACTTTGGGAAATATTGCCTTCATTGCTTTTTGAGCAGTGCGTACAGAAAATTTGGTAACATTTTGAGAAAATATCTCTTAAAATATACCTTCATTTTTCAAAATTCACTATACCTTCAAGACTTTATTGTAGACCGAAACGCCGTGAATTCTTAATCTTTTTTTTTTTAAATTCAGTTGGTTAATGTCCATTATTTATTTAAATAAAATTAACAAATTAATACGTGTTTTGGACAAATTTTATATTTTATTAATTTTTGCACAACGATTTTTTATTTTTTATTTTTTATTTTTGTTTTTGTTTTTGTTTTTGTTTGTTTTTGTTATTTGTTTGTTTGTTTATTTATTTTTATGTTAACTCAAGATTGATAACTTAAATTTTTTAAATTGTTTTCTCGATGGTCTCACTATTTTATGTACGTTTAATTTGTTAATTGATTGAGGTGAGTGACATGTGGCATATCATGTATAGTTGTATTTTGAAATATGCATTAATTTAATTTTCCCAATCTATTGTTCTTGTACTTTTGTTTTTCAGCACTCTAATAAGTCCGGAAACGGACGAAACGTTGTGCAAAAATTTATAAAATATAAAATTTGTCCAAAACACCTATTAATTTGTTAATTTTATTTTTTTTTTAACAAAATTGTTTAAACCCTTTTCGAGATGCCTATTTCGAAAATAGGTAGGAAAGAAAAAAAACATGCACAATTGCGCAATACTTCACCTTCGTGAAGTAAAAATTAAATATTAGGATTGTTTTTCGTTTCGTTTCTCTATATTCAAGAAGACTTTAGTATTTCTAAGAAAAATAAATGATGAGGAAAAATAACATTTCAAGGGTCTTGATTTGAATCGATATCAGGCATTTTTCTTTTGATAATATGCGATATTTTTGTGTTTGCGATTCCGAGCGGATCTTGCCTGTGTTTGTTCGATTGAGTAAAAGATGAATCCCACAAAATGGATTGCGTTTGAGCCGTTTAAGGCGTTTATCATGCAAAGGAATAGACTTCATTCGGGTCGGATGCTGGCTCTGTTGTTGTCGTAACAGCGAGGCTGTTGTTAGACACGTCTCTTTGGACTAAGATGGATCACTCCGCCACGCCAACTCAGTTGAAGGACGGAAAACCATTCAGAAAACGAAAGCAAAAACAGAGGTAGATATATAATAAGAGACATTTGACTGGAAACTTATTTGGGAAAAAAACAAAAATGAAAAAAGCCTAAATGGATTACAATTTTAAACGTAATAAAAATAAACTGAAGTGGCCATCCAGATCACTTTACCTGCTCCAAAAATTAAATTAAATATAAATTGATTTTTTGAATCCACTTCACCTTTATTTTGGGTTCATAACAATTTCGCCAATAGTCATTCATAAGGTCTTAAAGAAGACCCCCGAATTTGGCACAGAGAGATTAAAGTTCTAGGACTTGAGATGAGATATTTTTTCGAAAATTTCCCGTTTTTTGGGCCCCTAAGAAATATTCACATTTCCTTTCAAATATGGGACTCTTTAATGATAGGTAAATATTATCTCTCTTGGTTTATTGAAAAGTTTCTTATTAATATTTTCCCCAATTCAGGTCACTATCAATTTTAGAAAGCTAATTCCGTAAGGTCTTAAAGAGTAGGTATATAATATAAATATAGAAAATTTATCAGAGATCAATCAAAGGATCTAATATAGAACTTAATGGGATAATTTTATTTTTTTGAAATCCCCCCCCCTTCCACAAATCTTTTCTTATAAGTTTTAGCAGCGAATTACAATTGTCATATGTCAAAGTTGATGTTTAATACCTACCTTGTTATTGCAACAGACTCGAAAACATCAACATTTTTAGAAGTATTGGAATGATATTTTTAAAAGACAATTTTCGGTATTTTGTTAATATACTTTTTCATCCGAAAATTGTTAAGACTTATTATTGTCTTCTTCAATATATAAAAATTCTGCTACCCTCGGCACAAAAACTCTTCAATTTAAAATAAATTTATGTAAACTGGTTTATTTATTTAGCGTATAGCTTGACAGAATTAAATACATATAACCATTTAGTCAGCAAGATCACAGAGATCAAGAAAAATAAAAACAAACAAATAAATAAATAACAAAAAAATAATTTTTTTTTTTGTGAATCTCATCTATATAAGCTCACGGGAGAAAAAACTTCTCTAACCGTAGATATTATATTTGTATATAACGGCCAAAAAGTGTATCCCCCCTTAAAAAATCACCCTCCAGATAGAGATATATATAAAGATTAAAAATTTTTAAGCTTACTTTATATTTTAAGCAACAACATTTTAATATCTGCTTGGTCCAGTGGTTAAAATGCAACTATAATAATAAATGAACAATTTATATTTAAGTTTATTAATAATTACTAGGGCAGCTCTAGCGTACCGAGTCTTGAAAAAGGTTTTTTTTCGCTTTTTTATTAACTTATGTGCGGGTGAGCGATGCTTTCATTAGAAAATGATCGATGAAAATAACTACAAAGAGCGCGGATAGAGTCATTTCTCTTTCTTTAGAGCTTTAGAGCAAGGATGCCAAATACAATTTAAAATCTGTTTCAGACTATTAAAGATTGATTTCTTATTTTCTATTATTCTAGGAATGGCCTTTTGCACTCGGTCCAAAACGATACTTGTTATAGAGAGGCCAGTTCTAATACAATTGAGAGAGCACCTTTTTCTTGAATGATTCATTCCTGAGAGTGGAATGGTCGGATCTAGATTTTCCGTTGTCCCTTGACCATGGAAGGACTTCCATTGATCCTCCATTCTTCTTTCAAATCATAGCTTTCTACTCGGATCCCAAGTGGTGATTTTGATAAAATCAGGGCAGCCAAAAAAGTTTGAAGATCCAGAATTGCAAAACAAAAACTTTTATTTTAGGTTAAAAACAAAATAAAATGAGAGAGTCTTCCGTTTTTAAATAAAATAATTTTTAATTATTTCTAGAGACTATAGTTTCGAAGGCATTGCCTTCATCATCAGTCTATCACAAATACTTCAAATTAGTTACAAATTAAGATTTATACATAGAAAATTTTGAAAAATATATAATGTCTCTTTCTTCATGTTTCCTCTTGGGAGATTAGAATATAACCAGTTATATTCTAATCTCCACATTATATATTTTTCAAAATTTTCTATGTATAAATCTTAATTTGTAACTAATTTGAAATATTTGTGATAGACTGATGATGAAGGCAATGCCTTCGAAACTACAGTCTTAGAAATAATTAAAAATTATTTTATTTAAAAAACAGAAGACTCTCTCATTTATTTATTTTTAACCTAAAATTAAAACAATTCTGTTACCATCGACAGTGAAATCTTTTATTCAACTAATAACAAAAACTTTTAGATCTATCCACTTCAAACTTTTCAGAGAATTGAAAGTTATTGTTTTTTTTTCTTTCTGTTTTTACTCAAAAAACTTCTAATAATCAATTAACACTTCTTGATTCTTCCAGATTTACAATAAGTAAATTCAAATGTGACCATGGTAGTCAACCTGGTTTCTACCGCCCACTAGTTGGCGATTCAAGCTTTCATGGTGGATGGTAGGGCTTTTAGGTAATTTCAATAGCCATCAAACTTTGATAGTTTTTATATTTAATTTTCTTTTTCTTCAATTTAAGCAGCTTCCGCAACAGTGGGCGCTATATCGATGGAGATGCAGCATCAAATTAAATTTTCTATGTATTAAATGCAAA
Organism: Forficula auricularia; assembly: GCA_024734495.1. NCBI lineage: Eukaryota > Metazoa > Arthropoda > Insecta > Dermaptera > Forficulidae > Forficula > Forficula auricularia. The sequence continues at coordinate 96,063 of JALMQS010000087.1, read as the reverse complement.
TTATAAATGAAAAGATAACTTTAGCTACATATTTTTAATAAACCCTCACTCAAAAATTACCGAGTACCTATTTTGTAGTTGCACTAAATTAAGTTACTGTGGAACCGGTGGGAGGTAAGAAAATTTTACTACCAACAAAGATACAAAAGTGGGCAGTTGGTTATAAAAAGTTTGACTACCCCTGATGTAGAGGATTTATACAATCTTATCATATCTTATCTTATTATATTAAACGAGCAATTCTTGTATATATGGTATATAGAATCGGTTTCTCGAAAACGGCTCTAACGATTTGGATGAAATTCACGGGTTAGGGGGTTTTTGGTATCACGGTCTCATCTTTGGCTAAGTTGTTTTTGATGGGTTTTTTGTTAATTGAAATAATTATTCACAGGTGATTGTTTGAATACAAATTTATAATTACATTTTTTCAATTTTCTTTTAATAAAATATTATTTTTTTTTTAATTTAAATTCTACTAATAGATCAATACAAATATATTAATATATATTAGAATTTTCAAATTTAATTAATTGGAGGATGAGGAGAGAGGGAAGGATACCAATCGATTTGATTGGGGAATAATGGAATTCAAATAATTATCGGAAAAGAGGTTTTTTATCTAATTAGATTTTTCCTCTTATTAAAAACAAGGACTCAAGATGAATAAGGACACTCGATGGTGGAGAAGCAATCTCCGAAATCGAAGCTAAAATACAAGGTATACATTAATTAATGTAAAATAATTGGTTTAATAAAATTTATAAAAAAAAAAAAATTTAATTAATTAAAAGTATTTTTCTATAAAATAATTTATTAGAATATCAATTTCATTCTCTTAAAAAATCCGACAATTCAAAGGATCGTACCTCCTTAAGATTTAAAAGGGTCAACGAAAGAACCTCCATGTCTATTAATATTATTTTTAATTGCAATTACATTCAAAACTTTGTGACCAGTGATACGTCCTAATGATGTACATAGCTGGTCAAAATGTTGGTAAAAATATAAATTATTTAAAATTTCATAATTCGTGTCCATGATTAATAATTAAAGGAATCGTAGGGAGTTGGACAAGACTTTAAATTAAATTAAATACAAGTTTTGATTAAATATGCCATACGTTTCGTTGCAGTTTTGCAACTTCCTAAGTGGCTCATTTATTAAACTTATTTGTCAGGATTTTTAACTAAGAGAAAAAACATTTCAAACAGTATTCTTTTTTCTATCACAATTCATTCAATTCATCAAATAACATAAAATATAAACCATTTAAACAAAGTAATTGTTTTCTGTCAAAAAACTAAAAGAATCAAATTGAACGAAGAATTTTTTATTATTATTATATACTAAGATATCATTAAGAAGCTTCTAAATTAACAGCAACCAAACGTATGGCATATTCAATCAAAACTTGTATTTAATTTAATTTAAAGTCTTTTCCAACTCCCTACGATTCCTTTAAATAATAAATTATTTATTTAAATTTTATTTTATTTTGGCTGCGATTAAAAGTCGATCTTTTTGTCTGAATTTAAAATTAAAAATAATATTAATATATCGATTTTAACTGAAACAAAAAATTACCGAGCATCGCTCGGTGTTCCAGGTACTTATTATTTAGTTGTGAATATTGGAAAGTGGGATAGTGATCGTTAATATGGTAAACGTATATTAATTCTGATCCTTTTGCATTTATAATTAGAACACTTTCCAACCATTTTGAAAATCTATAATGTTTTCTAAAGAGGGCTGCAGTTGATACCAAGAAACCATAAAAAATATTGAATGGGGATCAATATTCTTCACAAAAGACTCATCCATCCTTTTGTTAGAATGTCAACACTCAACGCAGGAGGGAGATCAATCCATTGAATTGGCTCGTGACGACTCTGCAAATAAAAATAGACATTTTGATCTCGGAAAAAGAAATTGTTTTCGCAATTCAGAAACGAGAACGTCCTTTTGCACGTCGCAAGTGCTTGGATCTCGACTGAAAAAGAGCGAGCTTGATGTAAAAAAAAAATACCTACTCTAAATTTAGTGAGGTAAAATCGAAACGGAGAAAAGACATTTTAATTCAATTCATTGATTAAAGCAAGATAAAGTGTTATAGGGGATAGGGAGCAATAGGAATTGATTACCCACAATTATATAGGAATAGAGTGGAAGGATATTTCAATAAAATGATGATAATTAAATGGTTTGGAATGCCTATTGTGTGTACCATTATTGGTTACATATGTACTTTATTTATTAACCTTTATCTTTATTCTATGTAAATTAATTTTCCATTAAAATAGGGTTTTATGTTCGTGATAAATGTATAGTTGTTATAATTAGTATTGTTGTGTGTAAATCTCTCAGTATAAATGAAAATGAGGGGGATTTCAATTGGTTAGAAAAGAAAAGTGAAAAATACATCTCCATTATGAGATGATATATATCGGGGAACTGATTTCGAGATGAAATTTTCAAACCATTTCTTACACCTGAGCCTTTATCTTTCCCCTTCTTTTTATTTTTTAACAAACAGACAAAAATATTATTTCATACTTGCTAGATCAAACAACAACAGTAGAGAGAAAAACAGATGGCGTCTAATATGCCTAAGAAATAAATGATCGAAAAATAGGGTGGAACGAAAATGTCATTTTTACTTTACTATAAAGGGTATGGTCACGTATTGTAATCGTGTATGAAAAAAGTATTTTTTTTCCTTCTTTTTTTCGAAATAGCTCAAAAACGGCTGAAACTATTTTGATTAAAAAAATTGAGCGAAGCCATGGAATTTCGCTCTACAAAAAAGCTCTAATAAGTGAACATCCAAAAAATTATATTTTTCGAGATAATAATTGTTTTGTTAAAATGTCTGTTACTTAGTCTGGTTGTCCGTTGGTCTGTGCGTTACCAAATTATTGTGGACGAGCTAGCTCAAAAACTAGTGTGAATATCAAAACCAAATTTCACACGTAGTTTTGGTCCATTGAGATTAAGAGCTGATTAGATTTCGGTGTATATCGACCCGAAATTAAAGGCCCCCTTTAATTTCGGACCGAGGGGGGTTAAAAATTAAAAATCTAGGCCATTTGAGCAAACTCAACCAAATTTTGTATACATAATCTATCTAATTATATAAAATTAAGGTTTTGTCTGTACATTGCCCCAAATCACGCCAAATTTTGGTTGCACACGTTTCAATCAAAGCTATGAACGAAAACACCCTCAACAAAATTCCTGTCTGTATGTATGTCTGTATGTCTGTATGTATGTCTGTATGTCTATATGTCTGTCTGTCTGTTTCAGTGGTTTCCGAAAAGTTGCTCACGATTCTCGTAAAAACGACTGAAGGGATTATTATGAAATTTCATATTTACATCAGATGTCTTCTAACTTACGTTTTTATCTATATAACGTTTTGATATTTTGACCCCAGAAGGGGGTTTGGGGGGGGGGGGTCGCACGAATGAAAATTATCAAATAACTCCTAAACTATTAACCACACGGCAAATTTTATAATAAACAAAGTTATAGGAGATGTGATTTCTGACAACTTATGTTTAAAAAAATTTGCCCAAAAAACCACCCAAAAAGGGGGGGAGTGCGAAAAAATGTAAATTCTTGCCCTTGGAGCAAACTCAACCAAATTTTGTACACATAATCTCTGGGCCTCTAGAGAGCTAGAAATGCAAAAACTAACCACCCAAAATAGGAGGGAAAGTCAAAAAATGAAAATTCTTTCTCTTGGTCCAAAATCAACCAAATTTTGTATACATAATCTGTGGGTCACTAGAAGGCTAGAAATGCAAAAATTGGGTACGGAAGATGGGTGCGGGGGTGGAATGGTGGTGGGGTGAGGAGTGAGACGGAGTAGTGTGGGGGTGCAGGTGGTGGTACGGGGTGGCGTCCAGGGGGCTAGGCGGGGGTGTGGTGCGCAGGGTTGGAGAGCACGGTGTGGGGTCCGAGGAGAGTGGAGTGCGGGTTGTGGTGTGGGGGCAAGGGTTGGGAACGGGTGCATGGTGCGGGGTGGGGTGCTGGAGGGGTTTTGGAGTGGGGGTGGGGGGTTAGTGGATTAGGGTGCGGGATGGAGTGTCGGGGTGGTGGTGTGGGGGCAGGGGTTGGGAATGGTGCGGTGGTGGGGGTGCTGTGTGGGTTTAGGGGTTGGGGAGTGGGAGTGAGGGTGGGGTTCGAGGGTTGGGGGTCCAGGGGCGTGCCCCCTGGCTAGTAAGAGGGCCGCCGAAGGCGGGCCTTGCAGCTAGTCAGTTATATTTCTATATTGTTAAAATTATTATATTAATTTAATGATATTACTTCCTCTATTATTGTTAATTTTGTTATACTTAATAATTATTGTATTATATTAACGTATATTAGGCATTTAGCCGTTGAAAATAATAAATAAATAAAAAATTAAAAAAATGAATAAGAAAATTTTAAAAGGCTTAAATAAAGTATGAAATTGACTTAATTTTCGCTCTACATTAATTTAATAATAAAAATCAAATTAAAATTTCTAAACAAATAGAAGTTACAAGTATTACAATATCCCTATTCATTTTTGCAGAGTTTATATAGAGGGGTAAACCGCGATTGGAATTAGGTGTACACTCTCTTTGGAAATATGTGGAATTATTTTGGAATTCAGTAGATAATTCCCCTTAATCTATTGTCTTCTGCTTGGAAATGAAAGTGGAAGTAGGTGTACAGGATATTAGGTCGCGGTTCACCTCTCGGTTTTTATTATATAAAGCAGTTTTAGTATACCCCAGAAAATGGCCTCCTATTATCCGATCCCTCGTCTATGGCATAATAAACGATCGATTTCGATTAAATGATTGATTCTCTATTCTAAACAATTTGTTATGCAAAGAAATCCATAAAATAGGTGATTTTATGAAGTTTAAATTCTATTGAGCTCATTAATATTCATATGGGGGAATAGACCCCCCCCCTCCCCCATACTGTGAGAATTATGTCTTCCTTTGCTTTAAAAAAACCACCGTTTGGGTTTGCCTTGTTCGAACTTGATAGAGATGAATCTCCTTCCATTTATATTTCCATTTTATCTCTAGTTTAGCCGCCTGCCTTGGTGCTCACCCTTTGATAAACACACGCTATTCACTCAATCGACTTCCATTCTAGTAAAGCCATACAAATAAAATTTTGACTGTTTTCATATTAAAATACGATGTAGAAAATACTTTTACATACACATTCAAAATTAGACAAATTAATAATTATTTAAACGGATAGCTGAACTCTTTTTAAACAATTTTTCAATTGCCAGATTTAATATATTAATAATCCCATTTACTGGTGGTTCTCTTTATTATTGACTAATCATATAGCCTAGATATAATAAAAGCTTAATTTTTATATTTGTATAGAAAATAATAAAAATATAACAACGCATTATCTATTTTATATTAATTTAATACAAAATGCCTTGGGAATATTAAATTAAATAACATCAAATATATAATATTATATATATATATATATATATATATATATATATATATATATATATATATATATATAATATTATATTTGATTTATTATTTCGAATTAATTACATAATTGTCTCTTTGTGGTTTTACATAACTGAGAATGAAAATAAAAAGTACCAAATATTCCCATTTTATTATTTACAATATATTATTTAACATAAAATTGAACTTTTAATGACAATATATTCTTATCTCTTGTGTTTGTGGAAATTTTGGGAATTTTGAAAAAACGTAATTTTTAACTTTGACCTATATAGTAAACTCCGGGTAAACTCCATAAGGCAAGATATGATTGTAAATTTGGCATTGCGATTGGCCAAAAGTATATGAAGTCATTCTGAGTTTACTAGCCTGCGTAATACAGGGTGGGGCATAAAGATCTCCTATATTTTGAAGAGGTATAAAAAAAAATGAAAAAATTTAACTAGAAATAAACTGAATATATTTTTGAAAAGAACATAATTTTTTTTTTAATGTGTTTTATATATATCAGACAAAAAAGGGGGTGGTCAAAAATGGAAATTCTAGCCCTTTCGACCAAACTCAACAAAATTTTGTATACATATTCTGTGGGCACCCAAAAGGCTAGAAATGCAAAAATAACCACACAAAATGGGGGGAGGGGATTAAAAATGAAAATTTTAGCCCTTTCGACCAAACTCAAGCAAATTTTGTTTACGAATCCTGAGGAACTCCAGAAGACTGGAAAATGCAAAAACTAACTACCAAAATGGGGGAATGTCAAAATGAAAATTCTAGCCCTTTTCGACTAAACTCAACCAAATTTTGTTTACATATAGTTTAGTCGAAATGAGTAGAATTTTCATTTTTTATCCTCTACTCCATTTTGGGTGGTTATTTTCAAATTTTTTTTTAAACAAAAATGTCAAAAATTACGTCTTCTTCTAATTTGCCGTAGAGTAAAGAATTTAGGAGTGTATAATCAAATAAGGTGATTTTACGGTATTTTTTGACATCTACAGGGGTCGATTACCCCTAAAAACGACTCGATTTGGCGAGTAAGAATTTGACTATCGGGGTGTGTGCTGATCACACTAAAGTATGAGATATGTTATTTGGGTTCTGAAATCAGCTTCCAAAATCGCCATTAGGTCTCGGTCTATTAGAAATCTTTCTTTATTTTCTATTTAATCGACATGCTGCCACCCTAGACTACACCTGTTAATTAACAAATTTGGTAAAGTTAAAGTTAGAAGCTTTAAAACTGTAGTAGATTGTTCAATTTGATATTTAATATCATTATTTTTAAGGCGGTTTATATTTTCATAATAAAAATATTATTTGTATATTTTGTACTTATAGTTTTTTCTTTTTTTTCTCTTTAAATCACAATCGAAGATTTTTTTTTTTTTTATATTATTTATTGGCATAAAATCGAAGATTATTTTTAAGAAAAAACATTTAATGATCAGCATTTCTAAGACTTGCACATACTGAAAAAATCACGGCCCTGTTTGTTTGATTGAAATTGAACGATGCTAAAAGTCGACGATCATGTCGCGAGTCACTCATTTAAAACCCACAAATAATTTATGTCAAATTTATTAAAATTAGAAAATTTAAATTATTATTTTAAAATTGATAGACTGAGGAATGGAGTTGAAAAGAATGATGAAATTGGAATAATTATCGGAAAAGAGGTTTATTTATTTAATTAGTTTTTTAATTTTTAATTTTATATCTCACAACAAGATCATTATAATAATTATTATATATTAAAAGTATGAGCAATTTCCATTGATTAGATGGGAGAACCAATCGACTTTGATTGGGGAATAATGGAATTGAAATAATTATCGGAAAAGAGGTTTCTTTATCCAATTAGATTTTTCCTCGTAGTAAAATCAAGTGTACTCAAAAGATGATCAAGGACAGTCGATGGTGGAGAAGTAATGCTCCGGATCCTAAGCTGAAATACAATGTATACATCAATTCACGCAAAATAGTCGGCTTAGTCAAAATTTATAAAAAAAAAAAAAAAAAATTATTTTTAAATTGGAATGGGACGAGAGATGAATATGGAATTTGAATAATTATCGGAAAAGAAGTTTTTTTATTGAATTAGTTTTTTCCTCTTATTAAAAACAAGGACTAAAAAGATGGATCTGGCGACAGTCTGATGGTGGAGAAGTAACCTCCGGAGTCGAAGCTAAAATACAATGTATACGATGAGTCGACGTAAATTAATTGGTTAAAAAAACATTATTTAAAATTAACGTAATGTAAGGCAGCCCAGAGGTAGTGAGGAAAGAAAAAATTAACACACATCAAACAAGGTGCAATTTATTGGAATCCTTCCTTTCTTTCCTTTTCAAACCGACGCTTTCGGAGGTTTTTCCCTCCTTCAGGGTCGTCATGGGCCAACGAACGAAACAAATAAAAATGTTTTCTTCTTCTCTCCGCGTGTGGTGTTTAAAACTTTCTTCTTTTTTTAACAAAGCAGTAGAAAACAATTTTTTTCCTCCTTTTCTTAATTGAGAAAGAAGTTGTAGGATTCCAATAATTACACCTTATTATTATATGTGTTAATTTTTTCTTTCCTCACTCACCTCTGGGCTGCCTTCCATCACATTCAATTAAAATTTCTACCAGTCCGTCTCTCTCCAGAGAAAATTTCGTTGCAAAAAAATTATTTTAAAACCCATGAATGTTCAAAAAATCAAGAAACTTCGCGGACAGTAAGATACACCCCATATGGACTCTCTCATCTGATTCGGACAACAAAAAGACACATGGCAAGTCAACAAATACTTGAGGAATATTTCTTCTTTTTAAACATTTTCCAGAATTCCGGTCATGTCCTGCTTATTCGATTCACAATTCTCGAGTCACAAAAGTGTGTCTCAATAATCAGATTTGACTTTTATTAAATAAATATTTACACATGTTCTTTTTTCTTATATATGAAAGATGAAATTGATCTTGCCTTGGTCGTCGTACTCTCTCGTAACACAGATTACAGTGCCAAAACGATCTACAACTGTCGCCTAAATAGCTGCCCGAGATTACATTGGCCTGCACGGCGCCTGTTGGCTGAAATCTTCTCTCTGCGCAAAAGGTTGGATATAAAAAATTCTATATGTCCCTTTTTTTATCTTTTTTATTTTTAAACATTGCCCGAATAGAAGCAAATTACTTGTTAAACCTATATTACAGGTATTTCCTTGATGGGAATACAAAGGCTGACAAGTTTAATATACCAGCTATTTTTTATTTATTTAGTTAATTGACTTTTGGATACCAATCCGCTAAGCTTGGACATTTTTACTGTCACATATACCCTATTTTATGTAATTATATAGCATATAATGTGAAGTATTGCGATCTCATGACACTTTGAGAGCTTCTATCTCCGAGGTGAAAAAGTAGTTATGGTTAATGATAGTTTGACAGAGGATTTAGGATATAAAACCGGATATTATGGTCACCAGAGACCAAAAAGTGACCAAAAATCCATTAGGCAGTGCATACGTATGTACCTCCTGCGTTTGGAAACCATAAGTCTCAGAGTTACAAAATTCGTAACTTAAGCTCGAAATAAGCTAGAAAGAGTACAGTAAGTTTTTGGTTGAAATCGGAACAATGGAAGTTGACATTTACATGAAAGATTTATCGTTTTTTGTGATTTTCTCAAAAACGGTTCTAACGATGTTTTTTTTTTAATTGTTGTACTTATTAAATGTTATTAAAAGTTATTAGTGGTGTATAAATTTTGATTGAAATAAAGGCAGAGGGTGTAAATTAGGAGTGTGGCAAAATAAATATTTTCATCTTTTAGACAAATTAAGATTTTAGTTTTAATTTATTTGAAATAATTTAACAGCGAAAGATAAATAATATAATGAGTAATTTCTTATGATAATTCTACATATTTAGAAATCATTTTATTATTTTTTGAAAAAGGAAAAATGAAATTGAGCACCCGACAGATTTGAACCCAAATATCTCGCTCCTAAGGTGTTCTTCGGCTATAGGAGAGAGATATGGGTTCAAATCCTGTCGGGTGCTCAATTTCATTTTTCCCTTTTCAAAAAATAATAAAATGATTTCTAAATATGTAGAATTAACATAAGAAATTATTGATTATAATATTATTTATCTTTCGCGGTTCAATTATTTCAGAAATATTTTAATCGTTCATATCTCGTCTTCGGTAAATCGCAAAGCTTTGGGGTTTGAAACTTAAGCTATCTAGAGGCTAGAAGAAGTACCTCAAGAGTTTGGCTAAAATCGAAGAACCGGAAGTACCTACATGTTTACTTGAAGATTTTTTGTATTTTGCAATTTCATCTTTTTTCCGGTTTTCTCAAAACGGCCTTGGGAAATTAATGTAATTTGAATGAAAAAAATTGGTATAATGATTTCAAATAAGGGAGAAACTAATGTGAAAGTCGTATGGTGACTACACCAGTTGATTTATTTTTGAAGTGATAACTTCTTTTGGCGCGCATTGCACACTTTTAATTTTACTTGGCAGTAAATGGGATGAGCTGTCACGCTTCACTTGTAACGGTTGCCAATCGTCAGTTGTAACTGTTGCCAGTCGTTACGGTTGGGCTCTGTGTTCAAGCTACAGTTGGCCCGCGCCTTGCATACTTTTTATTTTACTTGGCAGTAAATGGGATTGAGCTGTCACACGCTTCACGTGTAACGGTTGCCAATCGTCAGGTGTAACGGTTGCCAGTCGTTACGGTTGGGCTCTGTGTTCAAGCTACAGATGGCTCTGCGGCATCAACATTTATATTTTCCTGGGCAGCGAATGGGATAGAGCTGTTCAATCATTGTCGGAAAATAAATAAATAATTATATTTTATTATTATTTTAGATAAATATACTCTTTAAACATTTTAATTTTTTATAAGTAAACTTTTAATTATTTTTTTGGAGTTGTTAAATATATATTTATGTTATGTTATTTTTAAATATATTAATATTTTATTTAAAAATAACATAACATCAATATATATTTAACAACTCTAAAAAATAATTAAAAGTTTATTTATAAAAACTAATGTTTAAAGAGTATATTTATCTAAAATAATAATAAAATAAAATGCCATATAAGTTATCACTTCTGTCGTGTGATCTTAAGCACACTCCAGGAATTTTATTTTGTGAGACTATTTTTCGTGCTTAGTGTGAAAAAGAATAAGCGTTAAATTTCAACTAGTGTCCTCGAGTGTTGAACTCGCTTGGAAAGCTCTATCAATAATCAGAAATTAATTTCTGAAATTCTGCCTCATCCCTGATAACGTTTATTATTGGAGAATGCTACTATCTCCACTGAACGAACAGAAAGCTCTAACGTTAGTACCTCGAGCAACCAATTTCATACTTATCATTCCAATAACCTAATCTCAACTAAACCTATTAAAATTTTATGTCCAATTTAATTAATTAAGTCTAAAATTTGAATAAATCTGGAGACATGTGAAGAATAATTCTTCAAAAAAATATTTTTCTACTCAATTGTTTTTTTAATTAAATTGGTTCTCTCAATGGAATAAATCTGTATGTTATCGGAGAGAGTCTTCAATTCATTAGCTAGCCTACATACTCTGTTGATTCAGCCTAATAATCAATATTGAGATTTTGTCGAAATCTATTTAGGCAGATGACGATTTGAGCCCTCCAGGGGATTTGTATCGCATCAATTAAACTGTCCATTTGTTAATAAAAAAAAATGTCTCTTCTGTTTGTATATTTGTATCTGAGCTGCTCAAAGAATGTATGGTTCTCTTTAAAAGAGCAAATATTCTCCAATGAAATTAATTATTTTATTAGAGGTACTGATTAGACTAAATATTATAAAATTTCTTCAATAAATATGAGTTAAGTAGAGGGTACCGCGCGTTTTCAGCCCCCGACAAAATATACAAAGGACAAAATATCCTAATGACAAAATATCCCCCAAATAATATCTTCTGACAAAATATTCCCTAGTATAAGGGAGAATACAAAAGAGATTAAGTGAGAAGCGTTATAATCATAGTTTTGAATAATATAAACAGACTTTCATATTTTGGCGGCTAAATTAGCCGTTTGAAAGTGCTGCTGTCTGTCGTTAGATTTTCTAGCTAACAATTTATTATTTTTACTATCTATAATATAGTATTTATCATCTATATTTACTTATTTATCGTCTATATTTACATTACACAATTATTTATTGTTTGTTAAAAGTATTATTAATCATTATCGCTATTAATTATTATTATAATATTAGGCGAAAATATAGTGCTCCAAACACACCCCGCCCGACGATTGGCTGGTTCGGTTTTCAATGTGTGTTTGATTAGAAAAAAAAATGGGAGCCCGAAACATACCCCACCCGGAATAAACTTTCGGAAGTTCGGTTAATATATATTCAGTTCGGCTCGACGCCTATTAACCGAACCGTCTAAAAACCAGCCCGAAAAGGAGCTATACGCAACCCAACCAGCCGAACTGAATATATATTAACCGAACCGGAGTCGATTTGCATTACTCATAAGATTCACGCGGGGAAGGGTTATTCTGTCATGAGATATTTTGTGTGAAGGATATTTTGTCGGGGATATTTTGTCGCGGGAAATTTTCTCGGGGGATGTTTTGTTGGGGATTTTTTGTCGGGGGCTAAAATGTCGCGGAATCAAGTAGAGTCACTTGTGTGAAAAAGGTGTAAGATTCCACTTTTATAGATAAAGGAATTTTTTATAAATATTTTTTCTTTTTTTATCTTGTGTTATTTATTTACTTTAGAAAGAAACAGTTTCAGCAACCATTTGTCCCAATCATTCGTCTAAAATACTAACAAAATAAATTGCCAATTACAATCTCTACCATGATTAATCGATTTCATTTTCATGACATTCATAATGTTAACAAAATGTTATTATTTATTACATATATTGTTTAATATTGTAGTTATGAATTATAGTAATACATTTATGTAATATAATTATAAACAATAAATGAATTTACGTATTTCTGTATTTTTGGTACTCATATTTATTCCGATCTGTAAGAAACATGTAGGGGAAAATTAATGTAGTATTCGAATACAGCAACAAATCGTTTATAGGTGGAAGGTCTAGCTTTTGTGACGTTAATTTTGTTAGAGAAGACCCAGAAAATGTGACGCAGCATGACGAAGGGGTGGACAAAAAGGCGAAATTTTGCTTGACGTATTTTATGAATAGTCCCATGAATAATAAATGATAATGATTATAAAATTGAGAGAAAACGATTTTAATAAATAATCTGTTTTATTTTAAAAAATAGATAAATAGAAACTAAGATTTTTTCTTTTACTTTTTCTTTAAATGCTCATTTTCTTTTTGGAAAAAATCCCATGCAATTTTTAACTTAGTGAACCACGAACATGACATTTTTAGGTAGATTTTGAAGAAGATGTGGGTATTTGGGGGGGGGGGGGTATGTATCGCAATTTTGTGGTGCGCTGCAGGCCCCAACGTTCAACCGATTTCAATAAAATTTAGTCTTGATGTAAACAAGAACTGATTAGTTTTTGGTGACTTCAGCTCTAAGGGGGTGGAAATGGTCGGGGGTTGAAATCTTAAAAAATTGATAACAACGTTAATATGAATGATACCTGTTTGATTGCAAATGGTTAATATTCTACTAATTAACCTCTATAACTTGTGCCTGAAAAGTGTTTGATAGGAGCAGTCTAAAGGGGGGCTAGAGTCCCTTCGAAATCTAACTCTTCCTACATCCTGTCGCAGGGATTTTTTATTTTATTCAACTTTTAAATATAATGTGTAATTAAATTTTTATAATTAATATAATAAAGAATAATTACTATATCAATGAGAATTGTTTTGACCGCGCTTATTTGAAAAAGATATTTATCGCGAGATTACTGCGGATTACGCTATTTAAGTCTGCGGAGTCTTAAGTCTGGACCAAGAGAAAAAGATGTGATCCACTTAGCTACAATCCAACGTCATTTCGCGTATAGCCCGCTAGACATTCGGATGGATCACCAAGTGAATTATATAACATCTGAGATTTCAAATTCACTTGGTGATCCATCCGAATGTCTAGCGGGCTATACGCGAAATGACGTTGGATTGTAGCTAAGCATCTTTTCTCTCTTGGTCCAGACTTAAGACTCCGCAGACTTCAAATAGCGTAATCCGCAGTAGTCTCGCGATAAATATCTTTTTCAAATAAGCGCGGTCAAAAACAATTCTCATTGATATAGAAATTATTCTTTGTTATATTAATTAGAAAAATTATAAAAATTTATTTAAGATCATTATTTCAAGTTAGAAATATATAAGTTCAAATATTATTTTCACTCAATATTTGACAAAAATTCCCTACATTTGATTCGCGATTGAATCAAATGTAGAAAACATTCGATTAATGTGTAATTGATTGCGATTCTTCAAGTCTTGGTTTTTATATTTAATAACTTTTTAAATTAATATTTTAAACATCGTACTAGATCATATTATTTCGCCATTCTCTTTTATCCTCTCTTGATTTCAAAATCTTTTTTTTTTAAATTGATATCTATGTCACATATGAAAGATGGAAACATCTGAGTCTGTTTCTTTCATCGAATGACAGACATCGGGACCATCATACTTCATTCCGCTTCACTTCACCTTTTGTGTTTTTTTCATCTTTCTTTTTGCTTTCTTTTCTCTTCTTCTTTAATATATCTCTCGTCTTCATTTTCGAAATTTTCCATCTATTTGGAAAATATTATAAAATATTCCTTATCTGATAATAAAATATCTCTTAGTGAGCAAATAAGCCTATATTAAATATTAAAAGAGAAATTTAAATACGATTTGATGATCAAAAATATCTAAATTCGATCAACTTGGTCGCCAACATTGTTGTCGGTTGATGTCTCAGACAAAACGAGATGTTGACAATTAAGTTGTAAACATCATTTACGAGGATGTATTCATAGAGTAAACAAATCCGTTTTTTATACTAGCTACATTAATTTTCCCCTACCTGTTTCCTACAGATAGGAATACATATGAGTACTGAAAAAAATAAAACCGACTTCAAAAAAATTAAATTCAACAAATAAAATAATAAGAACACAAAAATCAAATAAAATGCACTAAAAGGTAAAATAATTGAAATCGAGAGAGGATAAAAGAGAATGGGGAAATAATATGATCTAGTACGATTTTTAAAATATTAATTTAAAAAGTTATTAAATATAAAAGCCAGGACGCAATCAATTATACATTATATTTAAAAGTAGGAAAAATAGAAAAATGTCATGTTTTTGCGGTTCACTAAGTTAATCAACTGGTGTGTTCACCACACGACTTTCACATTTCCATTTATTTGAAATCACCTCGACACTACTAATTTACAGTCCCTTCCTTTATTTCGTTTTTTTTTATTTTATCATAAACGGCTATAACGATTTTTTTAAAAATTATTGTATTTATCAAGTGTCATGAGTTATTAGTTGTCTCAAATTTTTAATCTGATTGAAATAAACAAAGGGGGTGTAAAGTAGTATCGCGGCGCGCTGTACTCCTTCTAGCCTTTATCGAGGTTAAGTTTTGAATTTTTTAGTACTTATGGTTGCGATACGCAAGGGGGATACATACGTATGCACTGACTAATGGATTTTTGGCCTCTTTTTGGCCTGTGGGCACCACAATATCCGATTTTATGTTCCAAATCCGGTTTCCAGTTACTTCCACCTAAAAGTTACATAAAAATTTTTAAGAAAAAAACAAAAACCGACTTCAAAAAATTAAATGCAACAAATAAAATACACTAAAAGGTATAAAATAATTATTATCTTATTTAGTTACAACTAAACGACGAAATATTAACACGAAACTACTTTTTAAAGTCGGTGCCAAACAAACTATACCTATAAGCGAGCGTACCCGCCAAACGTACTAAGTAAGATCCGTCGAGTGCGATTCATAAAAGGTATGTTTGGCACCAACTTCAAAAAGTAATTTCGTGTTAATATTTCGTCGTTTAGTTGTAACTAAATAAGATAATAATTATTTTATACCTTTTAGTGTATTTTATTTGTTGCATTTAATTTTTTGAAGTCGGTTTTTATTTTTTTCTTAAAAATTTTTATTTTCTTAAAAATTTTTATTTTTCTCTTTTTAGTGATGTTATTAATAGTGATTATATCATCAGAACTTGACCAAATTAATATGACACCATCCCTAAGACACCCCCTTTCGGATAAAAAAAGAACCATCGAAATCGGTTCATAAACAAAGAGGTTAGGTCTAAACAAACCTAAACAAACCTAATAAAAAAGGTCTAATACCTATGAAAAAAAATCGAAAAAAAATGGGACCAATCGGAAGCTAGACTGGACCCAATGCAAAAAATTTTTTCAAAATCGGTTGACAATTGGCGGAGATATGAGGTAACATAGGCACAAAAAAAAAAAAAAAAAAAAAAAAAAATTCAATCGAATAGAGAACCTCCTCCTTTTTTGAAGTCGGTTAAAAATGAAATTACCTTTTTTCATCTCTGAGATACAAGCCCTCAAAGAGTCATGTCCCAGACAGGGCATCGCAATACTTCCACATTATATTCTATGAATATAAATGTGAAAGTAAAAATTGTATGGAATTTTTTTCCAACAAGGAAATGAGCATTTAAAGAAAAAGTAAAAAAAAAATATATTTTAAAAAAACTAAAAAACACGCTTTTAAAAAGTACAAAATAGTGCAATAATCAAAAGTTGTATGGCGCAGACACATGTACTTTTAATTAATTTCGACAAAGTACCCCACGATTTTTGATTATTGCATTATTTTGTACTTTTTAGAAGCGTGTTTTTTTAATTTTTGGTAAATATTTATTTTAATTTTTTTATTTTATTTTCCTTCTTCTCCAATATATCTCTCGTCTTCATTTTCGAAATTTTCCATCTATTTAGAAAATATTATAAAATGTTCCTTATATGATATTAAAATATCTCTTGGCGAGCAAATAAGCCTATATTAAATATTAAAAGAGAAATTTAAATACGATTTGATGATCAAAAATATCTAAAGCGGCCCACAGACGATCAACTTGGTCGCAAAAGGTTTGCCTTGTTGTCGGTTGATGTCTCAGACAAAACAAGATGTTGACAACCAAGTTGTAAACATCATTTCCGAGGATGTATCCATAGAGTAAACAAATACGTTTTTTGTTTCATATTCTTTAATTCTTTTTTTTTTTTTAGTATAACTCCGTCCACAAAATATCAAACTGATTTGATCTTATCTCAGCTATGTCTTCAACATGAAATATCAACCAGCAACCAGCCCACAGACGATCAACTTTGTCGTTAACATGGCATGTAGACGACAAGTCTGTGGGCCTCTTAAAGGGGGTGCATTATCTTAAAATATAGTAAAATGAAATATTTTACGTTGTCTATTTATATATAGATCAAGTTCATCTCTAATAAACAGTTAATATTAGATATTGGCGCAGCTGTAGTTTTCAAGTTAAACAGTTGACCTATTTGTTCGAAGCATCTCATAGTTTATTTCAATACAATTAGGATTGCTTCCCAGTGAGCAAATACAAATATATCTACCAATAACTTGGACGCAATTAATGCTCTGGATAGATTAAGACATTCAATAATGAAATGGTAACTCAAAATTTAAAATATTTAAATATAGATAACACTACTCAACAAAAATTTGTCTCCGTAAACCTGACAATGGATTCCAGTAGAGTTCTATATGCTGATTATCATCCAATTTCCCGATTTTTTACAACAAGTCAGAGTTTTGAGATATTATCGGTCAAAACGACGAAAAATCCGATTTTGACCCATTTTGGAGTCCCATTGGATAATAAACACAAATATTTAAAATCAAAATATTTTGTTGACGTAACAGAAAACAGCCTCCTCTTTGACTTTCATATTACCACTTGTTTTTAGCTTGATTAGAACTCGAGTTATTACTAAACAAATAAAACTACGCGATTATAAAGGATACCTAATAAATATAGATAAAAACATATAGATTAATTTAGAATTCCGCTGAGTAAACTCGCGAGCAAATCCACTCAACGGAATTTTTAACAAATTATAAGTAAATTTGTTTTTCTAGTATATTTATACAAATATAGAAAATTATCTAATTAATTAAATTAATCTTAAGAAATTCAAAGAGAAATTCAAAGATGTTTTTTTTTATAAAGCGAAATTTAGAGAATATTTAGCGAGACTACCGTTTTATTTGCTCGCGAGTTTACTCAGCGAATTCTAAATTAATTTGTATCAACTCTCTATGTAAGAATAGACTTGTAAAAGGCGTCTGAATCGAGAGAGTAATATATAAGATCTTAAGATGCCATGTCCCTCTGGGTGGTCCGGGGTGGGGTATCATGCGGGCTATGCGCGGATTGATACCGGGTAACATCTAGATGGACCATATCTTTTTTCGCTCTTCTTGGTTCAGGATAGAGAATCAGCTGGACCTCAATGGTTCTTATAAAACGGTAGTCTCGCTAAATATTCTCTAAATTTCGCTTTATAAAAAAATAAAAACATCTTTGAATTTCTCTTTGAATTTCTTAAGATTAATTTAATTAATTAAAAACATATAGTCTCAGTCTTTTAATTATAACTCGAGTTTTAATTGAGCTAACAACAAGTCGTAATTTGAAAATCAAAGAGGAAGCTGTTTTCTAATACGTCAACAAAATATTTTGATTTCAAATATTGCTGTTTAATATCCAATGGGACTCAAAAATAGGTCAAAATGGCATTTTTCATAGTTTTGACCGATAATATCTCAAAACACTGACCTGATGTAAA
Source organism: Forficula auricularia (assembly GCA_024734495.1). NCBI lineage: Eukaryota > Metazoa > Arthropoda > Insecta > Dermaptera > Forficulidae > Forficula > Forficula auricularia. The sequence continues at coordinate 77,736 of JALMQS010000087.1, read as the reverse complement.
AAATCGGAAAAGTGCATGATAATCAGAGTATAAAACTCTACCGGAATCCCGTGTTATGTTTACGGATAAAAATTTTTGTTTAATTTTTGTGGATCAGTGCAATATTATAGTTTGTTTGTAGAGAAAGTTACAAAACAAAGATTATGCAAAGCTATTATTAATATGAGTTTTAAATTAATTATAATCTAATTTAATTTCAACAAAATTAGTTAAAATTTGGCTTAGTGAAGTTTCAATTATAATACGTTATAAATGTTATATAAATCTATAATTTGGAATTTGTTATTCCTTGTCAAATTTTTACTAAATTCTACTCAATAAACCTAATAATTATATGACTTTATTTTCATTACTAGACAAAATGCAAAATATACTTTTTTATCTAGTAATCTGCCTCTTAATTTTAATTCGAGCCATTCTTGATTTTGAACTTTGAACGATAAATTATTCATAAATAAGAGATTTGATGATTTTATCAACTTTTAATAAATGAAAGTTAACAAAAACAAAACATAAATTAAATACAATAACTTTTAATCTGCAGACACAGCCAGGATAACTGAGTTAAATAAATAAATATAAAATAAGACAGCTAAAAAAACGAAGCACATGCTTTTTCCAAAATTCGTAATTTAAGTAGGTATATAATATATAAGACAAAGAAAAAAACTTACGATACTTGCTATGGAGAAGAGCATGCATATATTGTGGCTAACTTCAAGAACTTTCCAACTGTGCTTACCTGAAAAACAAAAACAAATTTATTATTATTAATACTCAAATTTCATTTATATTGGAGAAAAACATAGTCAAATATAATTGCAATTATTATTTTTAATTTTATTAAAGTCATGTGTTGTTCTAGAACAGGGCTGTATAACTCGCGGGCCGCATGCGGCAATGAATGCGGCCCAACATAAAATCATAAACTTCTTTAAAACATTATATGTAGGGTAAGGTGGGGCAAAGATTCACGCGGGGCAAAGGTCGGCACCCAACTTTTAAACTGACCTCCAAATTGTATCGTGGTTTTAAACCTGTTGTTATGTTAGTAGAAATGCTAGCAGTCGATACTAGAATTGTCTATAGAACAACGAGAGCGGTCTGTCAACTATGAGGAAAAATGTTTTTTACTATTAGGTATTGATATAATATTTTCACGAATGTTCAGGTATGAAATCAGTATGTACGTGCTTCTTCGTAACTTCTACATTGGTTGGATTACTTGCTAATACCCTTAAATAAACGTATCACGAATATTTTCTGACCCAATATAAACTTTAGATGTGTAGTATATGTTTGCTAATGTTAAAAAGTGTTAAATGGAGTAAAAATCCGCAGCGATTACGGGGCAAACGTTCGCAAACGGATTTTTGAAGACGATTCGATGGTCCCATTATAAGTGCTATGAAGCGAGCAGCCCGACTTTGGAAATATTAAAATATCAATGGGAAGATGTGATTGACCCCTGAACAATCCGAACAAATTCAGCAAAACTCGCAAAATCTATCCCATTCCAGAATTGGATCAATTCTTTTAGGTCCTACTTACCTAAGTAGATTGTTTAAAAATAGATCTAAGAACGGTGACACATATTTGACTACGGATTTGACCCAACTAGAAATAATGCGTAATAGTACTGTCTATGATAGTAGTACAGGGAATGGCCAGTCTGGCTGGCTTTAGCAGTTGGACCTGGTACTGCGCATATGTGAGTGCGGTAAAAAATACATATGTGTCAAAAAATATTTTTGACCCAGAATGAAATTATAAAAATGATAATTTATAGTCAATTATAAACATAATATATTCAGTCTAGAACATTTTGAGTGGTGGGACGTGGAACGAGACCACTTCCAAAAGTGTATTTTTACAACATGAAAAAAAATATTTGATGCTATTTTTTTCATGTTGTAATACACTTTGGGGTGGTCTGGTTCTACATCCCACCACTCAAATGGTCTGGAGTGAATATATTATGTTTTAATTTTTATAATTTCATTGTGGGTCAAAGATATTTTTTAACACATATGTATTTTTTACCGCACTCACACCATGCGCAGTGCCTGGTCCACCTGCTAAAGCGAGCCAGACTGGCCATTCCCTGTACAACTACCATAGACGGTACTATTACGCATTATTTCTAGTTGGGTCAAATCCGTAGTCAAAATGTGTCACCAGCTCTTGGACTAAAAGTTTAATGGGAGTTTCATAGTAAAATAAACAAACTGTATTTTTATTTGTAAATTATATTTGTAATTTGGTTGTCTTGACAAATAAATCCACAAACCGTATTTTAAGGTGTAATTTGCTTAGGGGAAAAAGATCTAAGGGCGCGGACATTTGTCCCACGTGGGCGGATCTTTACCCCACACAATGGGGCAAACGTCCGCAGTTGCAGGATTCAGCTTAGAGCCCTCTACTAATTTTACCTGATTGATTTAAGAACTAATATAACTACGTTAGGTAGCCAAGATAACAAGTTTTCAGATGACACTTCAAGTTTTACTCTATCTATCAAAAGAGGGGAGAAAAAAATAAAAACCAAAAACTGCGGATCTTTGCCGCACCTTATCCTACCTAATTATACTAGAAATTGTATCTTATGATTTTTTTTCTCTAAAACAAGAAATCTGAAAATCAACTGCAAAGTTTTCGAAAAACTTGTATCTTTATTTATTAGAATTTTATAATAATTATTTATCCAGAAACAAATGTTGCGGGCTTCATAATGTTCAGGAAATAAATTTTTGTAAGTAGTTATGTATGTATTTATATATACGAGAAGCTATTTTAAAAAATAAAATTTCCGAAATGTAAAATTAAAAACTCACTAAATAAGCCGAAAAAAATTATCAAGTTCTTATTTTTAAATACATACCAT